>NC_069414.1:39686393-40030516 GCF_026875155.1 Cherax quadricarinatus | reverse complement strand
CCATGTCCAGTGATTGTAAAATGTAAATATATATAGAACATTAGTATTACACAGTTTATGTGCATGTTTATTGTAATAAACAACAGTGGTAAACAATAATATGATAATAACTTTAGTGCGGTTATTGTGTTCAATACAGTGAGTTTATATATATACATTATATACAGTATTGGTCTCTCAGGCCCCAAATGTTAGTAGGAATAGAAAAAAATTGGAAAAGAAAAGAAAAAACTTAAAAAACCGCTAAATAATGTAATGCGTGTATGTGGAATTCGTCGATGTTGCCGCCACCACATCATTTTTGACAAACTTCTTGGCACTGTATCTCGGTAAGTACTTATCAGAATTTTTTTTTTTGTCTTAGTACCTTCACAAAAATATGCTCTTTAATTCTGCAAGAAAAAATATTTTTTTTTTTTTCAAAATTTCTTGGACACTGGAGCACCACTTCAGATTTTGGCCTTGGACCCTGAAGGGGTTAAATAATGTAAATAAAGAGTATTGCTCAGTTTATTATGGTGTGGGGAATGTACTGAAGGTAACTGTGGGGAAAAAAGGTGAATACTTCTCCAGGCTAAAAAACTGACACCTCAAAAACTATTTCTCCGAGATTAATGGACTGATTACATCATCTTTACTTTGCTACTATGCCTGCTGCACCTGTATTTGACTGAAGAAGCTTACTGTATAGGTGAAATGTTTTAATTAACAATAAAGATACCAAAATGTTGCACATATCTTACTCATTTGACCTCTTTGAAAGTCCCTAAAAAACTTGGGTAGATCAATAATTTGATGTTCTGCTGGAGTGTAAACAGAGCAACATTTATGAAAATTCAGGGAAATCAGTTGGCTGAACTTGAGTCCTGGAGGAAGGAAGTACAGTGCCTGCATTCTGAAGGACGGGGTGGGGATGTTGCAGTTCGGAGGGTGATCTGAACTGTGATGTCAGCTCATTTTTGGAAAGACAGCAATTGAATGAATGACAGTAAAAGTGTTTTCCTCTTTCTCAAGTCACCCTTCCTCAGTGGGAGACAGATGGAGTAGTAAAAAAATATATGAATAATTAAGGATTTTTTATGAAGAAGTAGGGTCGATCTAGGTATACCACTGGGTTACACATTACTCGAGTATATACGGTATATGAATTATTATTATTACAATCAATTTAACCCTTTAACTGTTCAAACGTAGGTCTATATTCTTACCGCTAGCACTCCGAACGTAGATCAAAGTTTTATTTTCCTACCTCCAAATTTGGCACAATTGGCCAGAGATGCCTGCTCAGCACAATGCGTCTTAACACTCGGTGTGCACAGTATTAAAAGAATCTGGGATCACTTAGTACCTTGTGGGAGCACCATTTCAACTGAGTGCCAGATAGAGCAAACAGCATGGCAAACACCAGGGATTCACTGATGCCATGTTGTATTAACACTCTCCTTTTAAGAGAAAAGTGATGTTGACCCTAAGTTTAGTGGCTATGAGATGGATGTGGCCACCAATGGTCGAAGAAATACAGTGGTCCCTCGTTTTTCGTAGTTAATCTGTTTCTGGAGCTGCTACTATTAACGAAATCTATGACTTGCGAATCAATTCTCCCCATAAGAAATAATGTAAAAACAATTAATCCATTCCTGACACCCAGAAGTATTAAAACAAAAAAAATTTTTACATGAAATATACATGTAGTACATAAACAATACAATGGGAAATGATGAATGAAACATTAACAGCATAACACTTACCTTTATTGGAGATTCTTCTTAGTGTATGGGAGACTGGAGGAGGAGAGAGAGTGGATTGTTTATAGTTTGGAAGGGGAATCCCCTTCCAGCAACACCTCACGTACCAATTGCTTTTCTGGGGTTGCTTCTCTTCTCTGTTTCTAATGCCACTAGGACCACCTTGAGAGTCACTGGAGTCCTGTCTCACAAAATAACTGGAGAGAGCTCTGTTTCTGGCATCTCTTTAACACTTCCCTAAAATGGCCCAAGACTTTGTCACTGTACATGTTGCCAACATTGCTTGCAACAACCTTGTCAGGGTGATGTTTCTCCATAAATCTTTCCAACTTACCCCACATAGCAAAAATCTCTTTAATTTCTGAAGAAGGCACTATCTTCCATCTCTCTTCCTCCTCCTCTGCAGCAAGATTCTGAGCCGCGATCTGTTGCTGTTCCTGCTGAAGCTCTTGCAGCTCCTCAGTGGTGAGCTCTTCGTTGTGGTCTTCCACCAATTCTTCCACATCCTCCAAACTCACATCCAACCCCATGGAACTCCCCAGTGCCACAATTGATTTTACAACAGACATAGGCTCATCAGGGTCAGTCCCAAACCCTTCAAAATCCCTCTTGTCGACACAATCTGGCCACAATTTTCTCCAGGCAGAGTTCAAAGTCCTGGTAGTCACTCCCTCCCAAGCCATACCTATAAGGGTTATGCAATGGGGATGCTGAAGTGTTCTCTCCAAAATTCCCTTAGGGTCAAGTGAGTGTCTGTGGTCACAGTCAAGCACCTGTGAAACAATGCTTTGGTATAGAGTTTTTTAAAGTTTGCAATGACCTGCTGGTCCATGGGCTGGAGGAGAGGAGTGGTATTTGGGGGCAAGAACTTTACTGTGATGAACCCAAACTCCTCGAAAATTAGGTCATCCAAGTTTGGAGGATGAGCAGGTGCATTGTCCATTACTAGCAGGCACTTGAGATCCAATTTCTTCCAGGAGGTAATTCTTCACACTAGGGCCAAACACTTCATTGAACCACTCAACGAAAATTTCCCTCGTGACCCATGCCTTACTATTAGATTTCCAAAACACACACAATTTACTTTTCATAACACTGTTTTTCCTGAACACTCTGGGATTTTCAGAATGGTACACTAGTAATGGCTTCACTTTGAAATCCCCACTAGCATTAGCACAGAACATTAGCGTCAGCCTGTCTTTCATAGGCTTGTCCTGGCATTGCCTTTTTCTCCTGTGTAATGAAGGTCCTCTTTGGCATTTTCTTCCAAAAGAGGCCTGTTTCGTCACAACTGAACACTTGTTCTGGTTTCAGTCCTTCAGCCTCTTGTACTCCTGGAATTCATACACATATTTTTCAGCCGCCTTGTGGTCCGAATTGGCAGCCTCACCATGCCTTACCACACTGTGTATGCCAGTACGGTTCTTAAAGATTCTCAAACCAACCTTTGCTGGCCTTAAATTCACTCACATCACCACTATTTTCACGCAATTTCTTTACCAGATCGTTGTGCAACTGCCTAGCCTTGCCTATTCACAAATAATCGAAGTCATAAGAGTATCTCCTGCTAATTGTTTCTCATTTACCACACCAATAATAACTTCTCAACCTCTTCGAGTACTGGTGATCTCATTTTTGTCAGCATAGTTACTCCCTTTGCAACAACAGCATCCTTGATTTCCCTTTTCTTGGCCACTATGGAACATATGGTTGTGTAGGGTTTCTTATACATCCTGCCCAGTTCGGCCGCACTTGTACCACTTTCATATTGTTCAATGATATTTTTCTTAAATTCAATTGTATTTCTCACCTTCTTTACCACAGGCTTGGCACTAGGAGCTTTCTTTGGAGCCATGGTAGCTTATTTAGTACTTGCAAGCACTAAAATAAATGGAATATTATGAAATATTTCGCTGGAGCACGTGAGGGGACCTTCGCTCACTGATAAACAATGCCAGACTGGCTGCCGCCCCGGCTCACGCCGTGGGTACGCGTCCCAGATAAACTATGACTCGCGAGTCAACCTATGAAAAGCGAGCCCATGTTTATACGAAAATAGCCCTATGATTTCTGAAATCTATGATTGCCGAGAACTACGAAAAGCGAGGGACCACTGTATCATAAACCTCAATAATAACCCATATGCAACATTTGTGCAACATCCTTTCAATTTTGATACCACTGGTAGTGTCATCCTGCCATAATGTCATATAACCTATGCCGTAAGTAAAGAGAAACAATTCTGGAACATGTAATACGTGTTCGACAGGCCGGCTGATTGACTTTAACTGTCTTTATCTCTGTCTGTCTGTGTATCTATCGTTGTCTCTGTCTATGTCTATTTCTGTCTCACAGGTACACATAAATAACAGTTATTACTCATAGTGTAAACTGCCTAGGATAACCCAAAAATCCAGGCAAAGTGTTATACTGTGCTTGCAGATATAAGGCATAATATGCATGACTGGCAAGTAATATGCATTTTCACTTATTCAGGAATCAGACATGATGACTTTGCATCGTGTGTAATACCTGTTGGTTCATGAGCAGCTCTCTGAGACAGACACACAAGCAGACAGAGAAACAGGAAGACAGACAGAAAGACAGATAAGCAGAGACAGAAATAAACAGAGACAGAGCTAGACACATAGATAGACAGGCAAACAGATAGACAGACAAATAGACAGACAGACAAATAGACAGACAGACATGTTTATGTGTAACAATGAAAACAAATAAAGCCAAGGCAGTTTAGGATCATCAAATGTCAATCCACTTCTGCACTGTCAGCAGTGGGGCCACACTTGTCTTACATCATGCTTCAAGGAGTTTCATATATACTCCAGCATGTCTAAAACATTGCTGGGACCTATAAATACTTTGCATATATTTCTAGACAATAGTATGTGACAAATGCAGGAGAAAATGTTCACCTGTCAGTGTGTTTGTGACTATTTGAGTACCATTTCAGTACCTAATATTAGTGTCAGAACAAACATTGGCTATGAAATCACAAGAACTACGACAAATTGTAATTATCAGAACATAAAAATTATATAAATTAAAAAAAAAAAAAAAACGAGAAAGAAAGATATATCGGCAACATTTCTGCAAGCGGCAGGACTCCATGCTGCTGTCAAGTAAGCATCCAGCACCAACTTCGCAGCCTTATATCTTGGTAAGTACTGACCCTAAAAAAAAATTTAGTTTTATCACACACAGAAAATTGTCCTCTTTAATTTAAAAAAAAAAAAAATTTTTTTGTTTTCAAAATATTTGGAGCACTGGCAGTGAAAATATAGATCTATATTTGGACAGTTAAGTGGTTTAAGTGCTAAACCCATAATGGCTAAGGTATATGAACTGACTCAATAAAAATGAAGGATAAAATGCAAGATACCTAAAATATATAAAACAACTTTGTAATCGTGTAGAAGACTGACTAAATGGATATAAGACAATCACTCAATAACAATATGTTTATAACCATGTTTCTACAATTGCATTAACCCACTGTAGCCCTCAAATAGGGCTACAGTGGGTTAATGCAATGATATGTCTGAGCAAGCAACTGGTGTGAGTAAAATAATTCCTCAGTTTTAGATATATGTTACAGAGACAAGTCTGTATCATGATTACCCCTCAAGGAAGGTTCCTTGATGCTGATGAGGGGCTCTTGATCTAGGGAACTTGATCTGTGCTCCGGTTCCCTGAATTAACCCTAAATACCTTCCATCCCCCCCACAGGTGCTGTATAATCCTACGGTTTTAGCGCTTCCCCCTTGATTACAATAATATATAATAATAAAAAACAAGATAGATATTAACCCTTAAACTGTCCAAACGTAGATCTATGTTTGCTCGCGTAGCGCTCCGAACGTAGATCTACTTTTTTTTGCACTGTTTCTTATGGAGAAAATCAAGGTCGGAGCGCTACGTGCGCAAACGTAGATCTACGTTTGGACAGTTTAAGGGTTAATACATAACTAAACCTTAGGAGGATATCTATGATTGGATATAAAATTTAATATGTAGTATCTCATCACATATTAAAACTTACACCTTTTATACATTATTATCTTGAAAACTAACAGTGGACCCTCAGTTTTCGTGTTTAATCCATTCCACAGCGATCGGCAAAAATGGAAATTGGCGAAAACGGAAACCATTTTCTCCATAAGAAATAATATAAATTCAATTAATCTGTTCCAGACACTCAAAATATTAAGAAAAAATTTTTTTTTTTACCTTAAAGATAGATTTACATGCACAAAAGAATGAACATTCAAGATGACACTTACCTTTATTGATGGCTGTTGTTGATGGATGGAAGACGGGGAGGAGGGGAGAGGGAAGAGGTTATTCTTCGGATGGGAATCCCCCTCTGTAAGGACTCTAGGTACCATGTCCTTATCTGGGGTCACTTCCCTCCTTTGTTTTTTTAATGTCACTAGGACCAGCTTGAGAGTCACTGGACCCCTGTCACACAAAGTATCTGTCCAGAGAGGTCTGTTTCTGGCGTCTCTTTAAGATTTTCCTAAAATGGGACATGGCATTGTCATTGTAAAAGTTGCCAGCACGGATTGCAACAGCTTTCTCAGGGTGATGTTCCTTCACAAATGAATGCACTTTAGTCAGCATTGCACAACTCTCCTTACTCTTTGGAAAAGACACCTTCTTTCATCTCTCTTCCTCCACTCTGAAGCAATTTCCTGAGCTGTGGTCTGTTGCTGTTGCAGATGAAGCTCTTTCAGCTCATCAGTGGTTAGGTCTTCATTGTGGTCTCCACCAACTCTTCCACATCCTCTCCACTCATATCCAACCAGATGGAATTCCCCAATGCCACAATTGATTGCACAACAGGTGAAGGGTCGACAGGGTCAGCCTCAAACCCTCCCAAAATCCTTCTTTTGGACACAATCTGGCCACAATTTTCCCCAAGCAGAGTTCATCATCCTGGAAGTCACACTCCCTGCCAAGCCTTATCTATAAGGCTCATGCAGTGGAAGATATTGAAGTGATTCTTCTAGAACTCTCTTAAGGTCAATTCAGAGTCCGAGGTTATGTCCAAGCACCATTGAAACATTGCTTTGGTGTACGTATTTTTTGAAGTCTGCAATGATCTGCTGGTCCATGGGCTGGATGAGAGGAGTGGTGTTAGGAGGCAAGAACTTCACCATTACAAAACCAATTTCCCTAGACAATTGGTCTTCCAAGTCTGGAGGATGAGCAGGAGCATTGTCTATTAACAGGAGGCACTTGAGTGGCAATTTATTATCCAGGAGGTATTTCTTCACACTTGGGCAAACACTTCATTGAACCATTCCAGGAAAATTTCCCTAGTGACCCATGCTGTACTGTTAGCTTTCACATCACACACAATTTACTCTTGACAACACTGTTTTTCTTGAACACTCTGGGATTTTCAGAGTGATACATGAGTAAAGGCTTCACTTTGAAATTCCCACTAGCATTACCACACAACAAGAGAGTTAGCCTGTTTTTCACAGGCTTGTGTCCTGGAAGTGCCTTTTCCTCCTGAGTAATGTAGGTCCTCTTTGGTATTTCCTTCCATAACAGGCCTGTTTCGTCACAATTGAACACTTGTTGAGGTTGGAATTTTTCAGCCTCTAAATAACCTTTGAATCCTGCAGGAATTTTTTCAGTCGGCTTGTTTATCAGAACTGGCACCCTCACCATGCCTTACAACACTGCGTGTGCCACTTCGCTTCTCGGATTTCAGGCAGAATTCTTTATGAGATCGCCATGCAACTGCCTTGCTTTTTCGCAAATTATCGACTGCACAACACAAATCTCCTGCTAACTCTTTCTCTCTGATCCACACCAACAACAATTTCTCCACTTCTTCAATTGTTTGGGATCTCTGTTTGGTTATCACACTCACCCCTTTCGCAACATCAGCTTCCATAATTTCTTTTCTCTTTGCCACAATGGAGCTGATCATTGATGCCGCCTTCCCATAAAGCCTGCTGAGTTCAGCAATGCGTATACCACTATCATATTTTTGAATGTTTTTTTTTTCATTTCTATGGTGTTCCTCACTTTCTTTACCAAAGGGCTGGCACTAGTAGCTTTCTTTGGGGCCATGGTGACTTATTTAGCAGTCACACACAATAAACAAGTGCCAAAAACAATGGATTACAGTGGACCCCCATCTTACGAATGCATCGGCTTACGTTAAATCCGCCATACGAAGCATTTGAACGCAAAAATTTTGCCTCGCCTCATGATACAAAACTCGCCTTACGTGATTCGTCCGGGACGCGTCCCATGTGTGACCTCAGCTGCCCCGTGGGTGCCAGTGTTTACAAGCCAGCCAGTGCAGTCGCATCCACGCATACATTCGGTACATTTCACCTTATCCCAGTGTTTTTTGTGCTTGTAACTGCAAAATAAGTCACCATGGGCCCCAAGAAAGCTTCTAGTGCCAACACTGTGGTAAAAAGGGTGAGAATTAGTATGGAAATTAAGAAAGATTTTGAAGGGTTTGGGGCTAACCCTGAGAAGCAGTTGTGGAATCCATTGTGCCTACTTCAAAGATTAAGGAAATGTGTGCAAAGTGGGTTGAAGTGCAGACCTCTAAGGATGAAAATCACCCTAACACAGCTATTGCAAGCCGTGCTGGTGACTATTACAATGACAATGTTGTGGCCCATTTTAGGCAAATCTTAAAGGAATGGGAGGTACAGACCTCTATGGACAGATTTGTTGTGCGACAGAGGTCCAGTGACTCTCAAGCTGGTCCTAGTGGCATTAAAAGAAGAAGGGAAGTAACCCCGGAAAAGGACTTGCTACCTCTAATCCTAATGGAAGGGGATTCCACTTCTAAACAATATCAACTTCCACACTCTCCCCTCCTCCCATCCCATCAATCATCACCAGATCTTCAATAAAGGTAAGTGTCATGTATTCTATCCTTAGAAGAGTAGTAATTGTGCATGTCTACTTCAGTTTGTGTGTATTAAAATTAATATTTCATATGGTAAAATTTTTTTTTTTCATACTTTGGGGTGTCTTACACGGATTAATTTGATTTCTATTATTTCTTATGGAGAAAATTAATTTGCCTTACGATAATTACTGCTTACGATGAGCTCTCAGGAACAGATTAATATCGTAAGGCGGGGGTCCACTGTATTATGAGATGTTTCGTATGACCTGGCAGGAAGTGTTCACTCACCAAGAAACAATGCAACGCTGCCTGAGAATGCATGTGGGAAGCGGCTTTGTCTTTGGGCTGGGCACTGGACAGGTTCCAGACAATTGACGAA
Organism: Cherax quadricarinatus; assembly: GCF_026875155.1. NCBI lineage: Eukaryota > Metazoa > Arthropoda > Malacostraca > Decapoda > Parastacidae > Cherax > Cherax quadricarinatus. Next base: position 40,021,479 of record NC_069414.1, on the reverse strand, counting down.
AATGGAGGAAATTGATGAAAACGGTACCAAAACGTCGACGAAAATGGAAATCGGCAATAACGGAAATCGACGAAAAGGGAGGGTCCACTGTACAAGTAAGAAAGATAGAAGTATAAATCACAGAACAAGTGGTGCCTGAACCCATGGCAAACAAGTCCTTAAACTCACAAGCCAGTGTGTTAATACTCCGGCCTGCAAGTTTTAGGACTCACTAGCCATGGGTTCAAGCCCCTCTCATTCTATGATTTTTCTGCAATTGTGTTATTACAATTTTGTGAGTCAAAATTAAAGTATGAATGAAGTGTGAATGAAACTAAATTTATTATCCTACTCTTATTATACCTGTAATATGTTGCTTGTTAGAATGTGAAAACTTGACATCAAGGAAACCCTGACAACTTTGGAGGATGGCTGTAGACAGGTGGTAGTGCCACAAAGTTAAAGGGTTTAAGATGGGAATTAGTAAGGAAGATGGCACCCACAATCTCTCCATTAATCTCATCAAAATGTGAACACCAACCAGAGCTTTCTTCGGCAGCATATATCACCTAAAAGATAAAAAAGCACTGAATGACTCATACAGGTTTAGCACTTATTTGTAAATATAAAAATAATATGAGCAATAGCAACACAACATACTTTTTCAACAATCATATTACTTAATTCAACCCTGCAACACTGTTCAGTAACTGCATCAGCCTTCTAGTGAAGCAACATTAGCATAACTCTAAATCTGTTAAAAGGAATGAGCAAATCTTTCTCAAAACAGCCTGGTTACATCTTTATTGTTATTATATTTACAGAGTAATATTCAACCTGTAATGGTCATACAATGCCTGGGAAATGGGAGGTAATCGGGTTTTATTAAAAAAGGGGAGAACTACAATTCCCTTTGGGTAAAGTTGGCCACTACATCATTTACACGCATGTATGCACTTGCACATACCCCCCCCCAAACAAACACATACCCAAAACACCCACCCACTCACACAAAAAACACACACACCCCTCCTCTCCCTCTCTCTCTCTCTCTCTCTCTCTCTCTCTCTCTCTCTTTTCTCTCTCTCTCTCTCTCTCTCTCTCACCCCTCTCTCACTCTCTCTCTCTCTCTCTCACTTCCCCTCTCTCTCTCTCTCTCTCTCTCTCTTTTCTCTCTCTCTCTCATCTCTCACTCTCTCTCTCTCTCTCTCTCACTCTCACTCTCTCTCTCTCACTCTCACTCTCTCTCTCTCTCTCACTCTCATCTCTCTCTTTTCACTCTCTCTCTTTTGCAAATTTTGTAAATTTATTTTTGCACTCCTACATTTTAAATTCCAGTATTTTATTCTGCATCCTTGCACCTCAGTTATTGATTTAAATTGTTCAGTGTTAACCATTTATACAATTTACCTCTCACATACAGTTTTCATGTAATTCCTGTGTGCTGTTATTTTGTTTATGCACCTGCAAGTTTTAGCCATGATTGTTGGACAAACCCTGCACTGTTTCTGTTTGTTAGTGTTTTTTTCTTTTAATAAGTGTAATCTTCAAGTACTTAAGTATTAGTTTATTCTACCTGCAGTGATACAATCTGTGCCTAGCCCATTAAAACTTTTCTTCTGTTTCCCCATTTATTTGCTTACATATATTCTATGTTTTAATCTGTGAATATTAACCTATGTGCATTGCTTTTTGCTATTTTGTTATTACCCAGTCATGAGAGGGTATTTTTGGGAACCCTGCTTATTTACCATTAATTACCAAAAATTCCTTGTGAAGTTAAATTAATTTTGAACTTTGAGTAAGATTCGTTGCAAATTTTTTTTTTGCCAGTGATTACACCTGCTAAAACCAGGCTAACCTTTGCCATATTCTTTGAATTTAATAATTTACATTTTTATTATTTTATTTTGTGTGCAATATAGCAAATTCTGGAATACAGTGTATTGTTTTATTTTTCTGTGATTTTTGGCACTATCCATACCTCTGATATCTTTCTGTGCCAACTTCCTTGTTGCGGAAGTGAATTTACCCTTTTTTTTATTGCGTTTCAATGTGCAACTGCTAGCACCCGCAATCTTTTTAAACTGTGCTTGCAGCACAGTTTGTGTTGTGTAGTACCTCGATTTATTTTGATTTTTGTGCAATTTTTGCTACCAGTGTTTACAGTTCAACTCTTTTATATAATTTTGTTGCCAGATTCCTGGTGAAATTATTGACTATCCTTAGCTTCATTTTGTTGCACTTCCCTGTAGTACATACACTTGATACATCTCTTATTTTGGTTTCAGAGTGTACCACTATTTCCCTTTTTTATTGTTGTTTTTGCTCAATTATTTCTAGCACTATGCAGTTTACCTATTACTGTGGTGCTGAGTTTTCTTTGACTCTGGTTTTGAATTGTAGCCTGTGAATACCATTTCTTGCTCTGGACCTGTTTTACCCTCTTCGTGACTTATTGCATTTGAACCAATTGACGTCACATGACTAAGACACGCAGAAGTGGCCATGCCATTATTAGTCCAGATTCTGACTAGGTTGCCAGCAATGGTTGCCTCAGCCAGCGTGGAAACACGAGGGCAGGGCATCGAAGCCCCTGCGGACCAGTTGGTCACTTGTGGCTCAAGCCCTCGACCACCAGTGGGCCGGCTCATCGTCCATACCGACCCTTATTTTGACGCGTCGTTTCAAATAGTTTGAGCCATTGGCTGGCAGTCGTCGAGATGACTGTTCAGGCTCTATTTGATAGTCCAATGGATACACAGTACATTCGTGTGCTGTTGCAGCAGTGGATCTCACCCAGGGTGATATAAGGTTGGACTTTGTGCAGCTCAAGCGCGTTTGTAAGATTCAGTCTTGGGATGAACTTAAGGAGGAATTTTAGGCGTTATTTTGGCGTAATCGCCAACGCCATTACATTGAATCGTTACCAGCATCTTGGCCGAATTCAATACCGGCACGAAAGCCCCCTGGCTTGCGTTTGCCGGTTCGGAGCAAGCACACGGGACTTTACTGATGCCATCAACTCAACTAAGTGGTGTGGATGGTGATGGCCATCTTGTGCTAAAGACTTCATCCCTATGCATGGCTGTCGGCCATCATGCGGAGGGATTGCCACCCCCTATCCTCTGGGTTGCCATTGATGCGTTAGGACTCGGCCCTCAGCACGACGTCCTGGACGTCCTTCCGAGCAAGGCAAGGTTTGCCGCTTGCGGATGATCCCCTACACATCCTTCCGCGGTCCACAGTGACCCCGCGGTCGCAGCGAGAGTCACTTTTTGCTGCTGCTGTCAGACAGCCAAGCCCACAAAGTTTCTAACCCCAGTCCCACTAAACATGAGCCTAAGTTAAATATTGCACTCAGTAACAAAGTTCATGTCATCATACAAAAAGGGCAGTCAGCGACTTCCTGCGACCAGGGGCGAAAACGTCGCCTGCAGACACCACCCCCAACCTCACCCGCTAAGCGGTTGTAGTGACTCGTTTCAACTGTGGCAACGTGGGCACTACAGATAGGAGTGTTACAAACCTAAGTCCCCGCAAAGTAACGTCACAGTCCCCACGCTCAGTTATCCAGTAACCGTAACCGTCCCCACGCTCAGTATCCCAAGTAACGTAACCATCCCCCACGCTCGGTATCAAAGTGTTAGCCATAACGTCCCCATGCTCAGTATCAAGGTAACCGTCACCGTCCACCAGCTCAGCCTTGCGAGGGAGTCTGTATGTACCACAATACTTCCAGTCATACCTCCCTGAGTGTAACAAAGCTGCAAGTATGCTGTCAGTGAGTGGAGCAAAGCAGGTCGTTGGCGCCAATGCACGTGCTGTAGAAGCCCTTCCACTAGTTCGGGGAAGAGGCTGCGTCCGCAAGTACCAGGCAAAAAGACATGTTAACCTGTCGGGTCGCTGTATTCCGTCCTGTCCGCAATTGCATTCGCCGCCCTGGGCAGTGTGTACGCTCTTGCCGACAGTGAGGAAACAGTTGTCTTGACGTTGTTGCGAGACTCGTACCGTACCTTCCAGGTCGAGCCTCGTCAACAAGCGTCGAGCCTCGAGCAGCTGTGACTCGGGGCTTCTCGTCGGGCACTGTCATGTGCCTTCTGTTCGGTCATGACAACACATGTGGATCCTCATCGAGTCCACTGTCCACCATAAGGCTGTTCAGCTTTTCTAGATTACAGGTTCGGTGGTTAAACATTGTCCGCTCCACTTTTCTTCCGAGACATTGGCCTTCCACGCGGCCATGTTGACAGAGCCGTCTTGCCATTCAGACCTTGAGAGGTGTCTCAGGTAAACCGGTGACGGTTCGCGGTTCGCACAACGCGAGAATTTGTGTGGTCCAGGATGGTCACATAGGCTTGGTCGCAAAATTCTTAGTCGTAGATGGTATTGTTTCCATGTGACCTGCTCATAGGGTTCAAAACCATGGTAGATCGTACGGATCCATTTAGATCCAAGCTGAGTGGAAGCTGGAATCCAACGGAGTGGATTGTGCACCTATTCTGGGGGCGTAGCGCCTTAGGATTATACGTGCTACTCTGTCTCAGAGTATGCACAGTGCCTAGAATCGTTGGAAACCGGTGGTTGGTTTCCATAGCACATTCTCCCCGGGGTCGGTCTTTGTCCTGATCGACCTCGTAGTAGTAGCGCTCGTTGCCCATCACCGCCTGGCCATCAGCGCGTTAGTTCCAGTTGAAACCCAGTCTTGGGGAAGACGCCCAGTCTAACTTCACTCTAACTCTGACGCTGTTGTAGAGACCAGCAGTTGTACAAAGCCGCCCAGTATCCCTTTCGGCAGGGCGACTGTCTGGACTCGCTGGCATGGCATCAGCGAGCAGGTTACTGCTTGTACAAAGTATGGGACTTCACTTTGTCAGCTAACTCGCCACTCTGTTACGGTGATAAGTGTGAGCAGAGCTTTTGAAGGAGACCATGTGCTGGTTTGACAACGACACATGCCGCGTCAAGGGCCTCTCCCTTGAACCATCCTTGCACACAGTGCAACGTGGGTAAGTTGCAAGTCCTTGTGGTCAAACCTGCATAGTCGAAGGAAGAATTTCCCCTGCGGAAGAATACCTCACTTGTCGACCTTGTCAGATTCACTCTCCCGGTGAGAGTGGGGGTTGAAAGCCCCAGCTGACTTCCTTGTGAGTGGCAGTTCTCCCAGGCGAGTCTGCTGCTGACTCTTCCAACACCCGGCGTGCAGGAACGATATGATCTAGCTTTGACGGTCTATCTGAAGAGGTCCCAAAAAACTTCTCCAGGTTCTCAATCGTGCACGTTTCTGCAGTGTTGGCACTAGATGTGGTCGATGGGTTGACCCATGGATCTCTCACCGTATTCCACTTGACAAAAGGTACTAACCATTTATGTACCTGTGTATCGCCTGCCACATGCCGCAAAGAGTCTTCGCCGCATAAGAAGAACTCATACACGGATGCTCCGTGATGGAGTTATTGAGGAGTTCCACTTCCCGTGGATTGTCCCCTTAATCTGGTTCCCACGAAAGGACGGGAACCTGGCGCCCTGTTATGATTACTGGAAATGAATGCATTTGTACCATCCCAGACCGCTTTCCATTGCCAGTTCTGAACGACTCCGTTGCTGGAACATCGGCGGATAATAATACGGTCTTTTCCAACTCTTTGATCTGCTTCAAGGGTTCTGTAGGCAGATCCCCCTCGATGATGAGAGCAGAGATGTTGACAGCTTTCTCTACGCAACTGGTCTTACCAGTTCAGGAGGTGCCATTCGGCTTGCACGGAAAAGCCAATCACGTTTAGTCGTTTGATTACGACAATTTTCCGTTATCCTCCTGGTGGCACGCTCATGGGTCTACCTGGATGTATCTCATATTCATTGTCGCCAAGATGTCCCGTTCACATCTTGAGAAAACTTGACAGGGTATTGGGACAGGCTAAGCTCAGGAAATCTTAAGAGTAAAGCTCTCCAAATGTCATTTCCTCCGGAAGGAAATAAAATTTCTGGGTCACGTAGTGACTCAGAATTGCATAAAGACGGACGAGTCTAAAATCTCGGCCGTGCAGAAATTCCCAGAACCCATGATGCGCGGATGCAGTCCGGTCCTTCATAGGCCCCTGGCGGGTTTCTTACCGCACCTTTATGCAGGTTTCCCACCATTGGCTGCACCCCCCTGACCGCTAACTCAAGAAGGGATGCCCCTTTTGAGTGGACGTGCGATCAGGAACGAGCTTTTTGTCATTCTTTAAAGAAAAGTTAACATCAGCCCCATCCCTTAGATTCCCTGATTTCACCAAGGCATTTACCTTGACGGACTTGATGCCAGCAAAGGTTGGCATCGGTGCAGTCTTGTCACAGGATCTAATGGCAAGCACCCAGCTATTGCCTAGCTTAGCCGTGTTCTTTCTAAAGCGGAAAAGTCAATTATTCTGTGACAGAGCTAGAAGCTTTAGCATTGTTAGGGCCCCTGAGTCATTTTCGGGATATATCTATCATTATCCTATCAGATTTATACAGGATCATTTTACCCTTAGTGGCCCTTTTGCGAAATAAGAACCTCTCGGGAAAAGCCAATGCTCGGTTGGTCGCTCACGTTCAATGAACTACAACCCTGAAATTTGCTATGTCCCAGGTAAGCAAAATATGTTGTAGCTGATTGCCCTGTCGGACATATAGCATTCGTTGGAGTGTTCGGCAATTCGTTTCTTCTGTTGAGGATCTCGAGAGAGCCAACGACAGGACCCTGGTAGTGGTCTCCAGTACTTCGTTTCCTGACCAAGGAGGACGTTGACTTACAGGTCAAGTCTCCGTTCCACGAAGGATTTGGTGGGTCAACCAAGGAGTACTGCTGCCGTGTTGCACAGCTGGTGGGGACTCCCGGCAGACAGACCGTATATCCAACTTGTGATACCAGAGTCCATGATACAGTACTCTCTGGGTTGATCCACATGTCCCAGGTGTAGGCGACCCCGGGAAGGACGCAGTATCAAACAGGCACGAATGAAATTTTCTGGCCTAAGATGGCAGCGGACATTGCAAGCATGTACACCAGTGTGTTGTTTGCCTACAGCACAAGGGTACATACAGGTCCAAACCCCTTCTAAAAGTAGTATCTCATACAAAGAGCCACTGGGAGTGAGAAACTTCTGTCGACCTTGTTGACGAAACTTCTCGACCTCGGAGAAGGGGAAATAAGGGGCCCAAACCTGCTAGTAATGGTAGAATAACTTGACGCGGTACAGTGAATTAGTACCCATTCCTGATAAAACGCGGAAACGGTTCGCTAGTGCTTTCCGTGGAGCATGTTGTTCTTCGTCAACTTGCCCACGTGTCCTCTGTCAGACAAATGGGTCTGAGTTTCATAAATGGCAAATTGAGGATCTTTTGCTCCAGATTCAACATTCATCAAGCGCCAGTAGCTCCACGACACCCTGCGAGTAATGGTCCTTGCTGACGTACAAATCGCAAAGTCCTGGAGGTGCCTCAGAGTAACCGTTAAACCCAAGTTGTACTACATGGGATGAGGCTATACCAGTGATTCAGTGTACATTAAATTCCTCCCTCAAAGCTCGATCGGGTGAGACACCTCATTTTGTTTGATATGGGCTATGGACAACGCTTACATAGAAATTCTGTTCTCTCCACTAGACCTACTTACGATACTGATAACACCAGGATAGTAAAGATGAGGACAACGCAGCTTGTCTTCCAGCGGGTACGAGAGAACATGAAAGCTACTAATAGGTTTCACGTAGCTGAGCGCAATGCCCGCGCCAAGGAAAGAAAATGTGGAAACCAGGTTGCAAAAGTTATGTTGCTAACCCAGTGCAGACCCCAGGTGATGCACAAACTTGTCCCAAAGTTTGTGGGTCCTTACCATTGTCCTTACGACAGCTCCGTGGCAATAAGTTCGAGGTGAGGGAGATTGCTACGGGAATATCAAGGAGGCCCCACCTTGATCCACATGAAGTATGTGGACCATATGCAGGCCGAAGCAGAGCTGGAGGCGCTAGGCGTTGCCAACGCCACGATCAGACTATGTTAGGGACAAACCGTCTATCCCTTCTCCACTGCTACTGGTACGGAAGACGCCAGTAAGGCTCCATACTTATGGCCTGCCGACCAGGACAACAGTACATTCTGTGACAATGAGTACCTACTGACCTTGTTCTGACTCCTACGCTAGTTATGCTAATTGTTTGCTTGCAGAAATGGGTATATTGCACACACATGTATAGCTAGTCGTAATAGTCAGGGTGGACAACATCATGTGATTATGTAATACTTTTTAGAAGGGTACACCAGAGTGTAATTGAATTCCATGGATATAGTATTATTGTACAATATGTGCACCGTGTTTATAACAAAAGAAAAAAAAAGCCTTGGATTACGGTCAGGGCAGTGTGGCCCTCTGAGTTACATGTCACACCCTTAGAGAAATGCTACTGCTCAGTCATTGTTTGCAGATGTGAGGTTGCAACAAGTTCGTAGGACGAAGTGGTCAACGATGTTCAGCCTGCGGGGAAACCTGTATATAGAAGGATTTTAGTTCCAGTGCTGACGTCTCCGGGGCTCTCTACTCGATGATGAAAACAGCACGGGCCAAAACCAGTTTTCTCTTCCCTGGATGGGAGAGTTTTTTTTTTGCCTGTTGCATTTTTTGTACATTTTTGATTTACTAGTGTGCGAAAGCCAGTTCCTCTCTGGGGTCGCTAGTGTAATTCCTTTATACCTGTGGGCCCACCAGTATTGTCGCGTCGGGACGACGCGTGGTGCCGTGGACCCGAGCAATGTAGACTGCCTGTGTTACTGTCAAGCAAAAGCCTAGACTAGTTCATTTTTCGCGGGCATTCAGTGCTGACCTATTGTTGGCCCCCCTACAGAGGGTCAGTGGGAAGCACTGCCCTCACTCTCTCACTGCCTTGTCCGACAGTCGCGTAAGTATCAGGGAATCACCCGCTCGGTCTGGCTGGCCGGGCTCGCCACGCTCTCGGAACGGGGGGTTCGGATCGACGAACTTGGTTTACATTTCGTGGAATAGGGCAGGGTGATGGGCGTAAGGAGAGTCCAGGATGCGGATAGTTAAGAGGGGCTAATGGTTGTTATAGATTGTTTTAGAGAGATAGGAGATAGAGAGAGAGCGATATAGAGAGATAGAAGGAGAGCGAAGATAGAGAGCTAGGAGATAGAGAGAGAGATAGAGCGAAGAGAGATAGAGATAGAGCATAGAGAGCCGATAGAGATAGAGCAGCGGATAAGAGATATCGAGCATCAGCACAGAGCTGACGATCGGAGAGAAACGAGCTCAGAGATGCGAGACTCACTCTCTCAATTCTCACTCTCTCTCCTCACTCTCACTCCTCTCTCTCTCACTCTCTCACCTCTCACTCTCTCTCTCTCTACTCTCTCTCACTCTCTCTCTCTCTTCTCTCTCACTCTCTCTTCACTCTTCTCACACTCTCTCTCTCTCTCTCTCTCACTCTATCTCTCACTCTCACTACTTCTCTCTTTCTCACCCTCTCTCTCTCACTCTCACTCTTCTCTCTCACTCTCACTCTCTCTCTCTCTCACTCTCACTCTCTCTCTCTCACTCTCTCACTCTCTTCTCTCTCTCACCTCTACTTCTCACTCTCTCACTCTCACCTCTCATCTATCACTCTCTTCACTCTCACTCTCTCACTCTACTCTCTCACTCTCAACTTCCACTCCTCTCACTTCTCTCTCTCTCACTCTCACTCTCTCTCTCTTCACTCTCACTCTCTCACTCTCTCACTCTCACTCTCTCACTCTTACTCTCTCACTCTCTCACTCTCATCTCTCACTCTCACTCTCTCACTTTCACTCCTCTCTCACTATATCACTCTCACTCTCCAACTCTCACTCTCTATCTCTCACTCTCACTCTCACTCTCTCACTCTCACTCTCACTCTCTCTCTCTCACTCTAACTCTCACTCTCTCACTCTCACTCTCACTCTCTCTCTTTCTCTTTCTTTCACTCTCTCTCTCTCTCACACACACACACAGTATATTGCCAGAAGCACACATTAACCAGGTAACTGCTGTGGCATATGGGTGCTTGGCAAACCTGAGAATAGCGTTCCGGTACCTCAGTAAGGAATCGTTCAAGACTTTATACACTGTGTACGTTGGGCCCATACTGGAGTACGCAGCACCAGTTTGGAACCCACACCTGGTCAAACACGTCAAGAAATTAGAGAAAGTGGAAAGGTTTGCAACAAGGCTAGTTCCAGAGCTAAGGAGAATGTCCTATGAAGAAAGGTTAAGGGAAATCAGTCTGACAACACTGGAGGACGGAGGGGGTCAGGGGAGACATGATAACGACATTACAAAATACTGCGTGGAATAGACATGGTGGGACAGAGACAGGATGGTTCCGAGTGGGACACAGAACAAGGGGTCACAATTGGAAGCTGAAGACTCAAATGAGTCAAAAGGGATGTTAGAGAAGTATTTCTTCAGTCATAGTGTAGGTGGAAGTGGAATAGTCTGGCAAGCTATGTAGTGGAGGCAGCAGGAACTATACATAGTTTTTAGACGAGGTTACGATAAAGCTCTTGGAGCAGGGGGGGAGAGAGGACCAAGTAGGGTCGATGTGAAGAGCGCTGGGGCCAGGAGCTGAGGTTCTCGACCCTTTGCAACCACAATTTGGTTAGTACGTACACACACACACACACACACACACACACACACACACACACACACACACACACACACACACACACACACACACACACGCACGCACACACACACACACAAAGACGGGAGGTTCCAGAGATGGGACACAGAAACAAGAGGTCACAATTGGAAGTTGAAGACTCAAAAGAATCAAAGGGATGTTAGGAAGTATTTCTTCAGTCATAGAGTAGTCAGGCCGTGGAATGGCCTAGAAAGTGACGTAGTGGAGGCGGGAACCATACGTAGTTTTAAGGCGAGGTATGATAAAGCTCATGGAGCAGGGAGAGAGAGGACCTAGTAGCAATCAGTGAAGAGGCAGGGCCAGGAGCTATGACTCGACCCCAGCAACCACAAATAGGTGAGCACAAATAGGTGAGTACAAACAAAAAAAAATCAAGACTCCGTACACTGTGTACGTCAGGCCCATACTGGAGTATGCAGCACCAGCTTGGAATCCACACCTGATCAAGCACATCACGAAATTAGAGAAAGTACAAAGGTTTGCAACAAGACTAGTTCCAGAGCTAAGGGGAATGTCCTATGAAGAAAGATTAAGGGAAATCGGCCTGACAACACTGGAGGACAGGAGGGTCAGGAGAGACATGATAATGATACATAAAATACTGCGAGGAATTGACAAGGTGGACAAAGACAGGATGTTCCAGAGATGGGACAAAGAAACAAAGGGTCACAATTGAAAGTTGAAGACTCTGATGAGTCAAAGGGATGTTAGGAAGTATTTCTTCAGTCATAGAGTTGTCAGGAAGTGGAATAGTTGTCAGGAAGTGGAATAGTTGTCAGGAAGTGGAAAGTAATGTAGTGGAGGCAGGAACCATACATAGTTTTAAGACAAGGTTTGATAAAGCTCATGGAGCAGGGAGAGCATGACCTAGTAGTGATCAGTGAAGAAGTGGGGTCAGGAGCTATGAATTGACCCCTGCAACCACAAATAGGTGAGTACACACACACACACATACACAGGGGCTGTGATTCATCCCCTGCAACCACAAATAGGTAAGTATACACACACACACACACACACAGGAGCTCGGACTCGACCCCCGCATCCTCAACTAGGTGAGTATATGTACACACACACATGTACAGACACACACACACACACATGTACAGATGCATATGCATAAGTACACACATGTCCACCCACACAAACACGCACGCACGCGTGCATGCCCACACACACCAAGTAGGGCCGAGGAATGAAGGGGGAGAACTGTTGGGAGCAGGGATAGCAGTAAGGGAGAAGGAGAAGGTGGAGAAGGGGACAGGTCCCATGAAGAGGCACGACCATGCCACCATGAGTTACAGGAAAAAACAATGGCCATGTACAAACGGGACCCAGAGGCACAGAGGGAAAGGCAATGGTAGGAGGATTATTTAAGACCCTGTACACCGTGTACATTATGCCTATATTGGAGTATGCAGCACTAGTTTGAAACCGCACATAGCCAAACACATAAGGAAATTAGAGAAAATGCAAAGGTTTGCAACAAGACTAGTCCCGGAGCTAAGGGGTCATACCCTACGAGGAGAGGTTAAGGGAAATCAATCTGACGACACTGGAGGACAGGAGAGATAGGGGGTATATGATAACGACATATAAAATACTGAGAGGAATTGACAAGGTGGACAGAGACAGGATGTTCCAGAGATGGGACACAGCAATAAGGAGTCAGAGTTGGAAGCTGAAGACTCAGATGAATCACAGGGATGTTAGGAAGTATTTCTTCAGTCACAGAGTTGTCAGGATGTGGAATAGTCTGGGAAGTGATGTAGTGGAGGCAGGATCCATACACAGCTTTAAGAAGAGGTATGACAAAGCTCATGGTGCAGGCAGAGTGACCCAGTAGCAACCAGTGAAGAGGCAGGGCCAGGAGCTATGACTCACCCCTGCAACCACAACTAGGTGAGAACACACACACAATCCTTGTATCAATTAGTATTAACAGTAATTTTCTCTGCACACATTTTAGATTATTATTATTATTATTATCATCATCATCAAAGCTAAACACTAAATCCAGGAGGGTCACACAGCACTGCAGGGTAGAGTGTGCAAACTGTATAATACACTTGATCTGAAACTAGCAAGAGCAGAGAGTATAACGGAGGTAGAGTTTGTAAGGTGGTGAGGAGTGCTAAGGGAAGTAAAATCAAGGGTTGTATAATAAATCTGTTGCTGTCAAAAAGTCAAAGAGGGAGTCTGTGTCAAAGGTGGCACACATTCTAAATTCCAGGTGAGAGAATACAATTATTAACCCTGTCAGGGTCCATGCTGTAGCTCTAAGGCTTTGAGTTGTGGGTCCAAACCATAGAACTATGCCAAAATTCTAGCGGCCTCAAATTTAGCGCGAGAAGGCTGGGAGGGCTACATCTAAGAGAACGGATCTGCATGGTGTGTGTGCGCCATAAACAAAACTTCTAGGTGCTCGCATGGCATCGTGGGAACACCGCCTCAGTAAGCTTTGTTGACCATGCCTTGTGGCAAGGCAGCTCTCACTCCAAGGTGAATTGGGACTCTCCTCTTCCTAACTGATAGGTCTGACTCTGATGGAAGTGGAAAAGAAGAGGAATTCTATGGTTTTGATTGATTAGTGACCGAAAGCAATGACCAGGATATCAAAAATAGTGCAGAAAATCCTGATGATCTTCAACCTTCTACCTCTGGTGTGGGCATGTCTCAGTCACGTTCAGTTGTACCTCGTCACAAGAGAAAACTAATATTTTCATGTGGCCAGGCCTCAGATTTGAGTAATGGTGATGATAGTAATGTGGACTTTGATTTTATTGCTCCTGATGATCATTCAAGTAGTGATAGTGATGAATCACATTCACCAGTGAAGCATCAGTATATACGCCACCGCATGCGCTCAGGTAGTGTTCCCTATGCAGTGCCAAGGGGACAGAGTACATCCTGGAGTACATCCCATGGCCCTACACCAGGAATAGACAGTGAAAGTGATGATGATGTGGCTACACTTGGCATGGATAGACCACAGGCATCAGTAGGCGGTGGTATTGGTGGTGATTAGTGGTGGTGGTAGTGCCGCAGCCATGCATGACTCACCAGCCCAGGCTGGGACCCACGCCGCTGACTCATCAGATCCAAGACAAAGCGGAGCATCATCCACCACCACAACCACAACAAGCTTATAATGTCCAGTATCCACCAGCAAACCGTATCTGGGATTGGCAGCAAAATCCCAATTTTGTTCCCAAGTCCCACCACTTTGATGACTCTCAAAGTGGAATTCTACCTACTTGTCCCCTTGGAAACACTGCAAATGAACTGGAATTTTTTGAACTATTCTTTGACCAGCCACTGATGGAAATTATTGTCAGGGAAAGTAACAAGTATTTTGAGTACACCATGGCAAATACGATCATATCACCACAGTCAAGACTACACTGGTGGAAAGAGACAACTGTGGTTGAAATGTGTTTGCTTTTTGCAACAATAATGCTTATGCCTCATGTCTATAAGCATAATATAAAATCATACTGGTCCACAGATCGGCTAATTTGTACTCCGATCTTCAGAGAAATCATCCCAGTGAACAGGTTTATCTTACTGTTATGTATGTTGCACTTCTCTGACAAAAACAGGCCTGATAGAAATGACAGGTTATGCAAGATTAGAAATGTTTTTATGCATCTGAAACAAAAGTTCAACATGTACTTTTATCCATTCAAGAATCTTATAATTGACGAGTCTTTGATTTTGTTCAAAGGTAGACTGTCATTCAAACAGTATATACAGAGCAAGAGGAAATGCTTTGGTATAAAACTGTTTTTACTCTGTCACTGCAACAGTGGCTTGGTACTGGATATAACTGTATATACGGGAAGTAAAACATTGAAAGATACCAGGATGTTATTGGGTATCTCAGGTGACATAGTGAGAAACATGATGGCACCTTATCTTGGTAAGGGGCATACATTATATACTGGTTACTGGTACACAAGTAGAGTGATTTCTTGCAAGTGAACATGACAGATGTGTGTGGCACAGTGCATTCTAATCGTAAACATATGCCCAGGTTCAACGCAGGCACTCGTAGTGGTGAGGTGCAGGTGTTTAATGCCAATGACATCATGGCATTATGGTGGCATGACAAACGAGATGTCACATTGTTGACAACCATTCACCCTAACGAAATGAAAGACAGTGGCAAAGTTCACAGAGTGACTAATGGACGTATTCTAAAACCAGTAACAGTGATTGATTACACACAAAATATGTTTTTGGTTGACAAATGTGACGTGCAGATTGGCTTTGTTGGTTGTGTTCGTAAGAGTTACAGGCGGTACGTGAAACTTTTCTTCCATCTCATGGACATTTCAATGCTCAATGCATATAATATGTACCAAATAAAGACTGGCAACAGACCACCACATGGTGAATTTTGTTTGTCTGTCGTCAGACAACTAATAATGGAGTATCAGGTAACAACACCTGCTATACAAAACCGTCCTCGAACTCCTCAGGAAATACCCAAGCGTTTGAGGAGGGAAGGTGATCACTTCCTAATATAGCTTCCTGCAACTAAGAAGAAATGGGCTCAGAAGAGATGTGTTGTCTGTGCACAAACAAAACGATGGGAACAAAGACGCGAAGACACTCAGTTTATGTGTGAGGAATGTAAGGTACCACTGTGCATGATACCTTGTTTAAAGAGCTTTCACAGACTGCAGCAGTTCTAGAAACATGTCCAGTGGCTGTACATATGTAAATATATAATAGAACATTGGTAATATACAACATTTGTGCATGTTTGTTGTTGTAAACAATACTGGTTAAATGAAAGGGTTACGGTAAGGCAGCCGGGATTGATGGGATAAAGATAGAAATGTTAAAAGCAGGTGGGGATATAGTTTTGGAGTGGTTGGTGCAATTATTTAATAAATGTATGGAAGAGGGTAAGGTACCTAGGGATTCGCAGAGAGCATGCATAGTTCCTTTGTATAAAGGCAAAGGGGACAAAAGAGAGTGCAAAAATTATAGGGGGATAAGTCTGTTGAGTATAGGTAGTAGGTTGGTAGACAGCAACCACCCAGGGAAGTACTACCGTCCTGCCAGATGACTGTGAAACAAAAACCTGTAACTGTTTTGCAGTTACATGCAGAGAGCATGCATAGTTCCTTTGTATAAAGGCAAAGGGGACAAAAGAGAGTGCAAAAATTATAGGGGGATAAGTCTGTTGAGTATAGGTAGTAGGTTGGTAGACAGCAACCACCCAGGGAAGTACTACCGTCCTGCCAGATGACTGTGAAACAAAAACCTGTAACTGTTTTGCATGATGGTAGGATTGCTGGTTTCTTTTTCTGTCTCATAAACACGCTAAGATAACAGGGATATCTTGCTACTCCTACTTACACTTGGTCACACTTCACAGACACGCACATGCATATATATATATATACATACATCTAGGTTTTTCTCCTTTTTCTAAATAGCTCTTGTTCTTTTTTATTTCTTCTATTGTCCATGGGGAAGTGGAAAAGAATCTTTCCTCCGTAAGCCATGCGTGTCGTATGAGGCGACTAAAATGCCGGGAGCAATGGGCTAGTAACCCCTTCTCCTGTATACAATTACTAAAAAAGAGAAGAAGAAAAACTTTATAAAACTGGGTTGCTTAAATGTGCGTGGATGTAGTGCGGATGACAAGAAACAGATGATGCTGATGTTATGAATGAAAAGAAGTTGGATGTCCTGGCCCTAAGCGAAACAAAGCTGAAGGGGGTAGGAGAGTTTCAGTGGGGGGAAATAAATGGGATTAAATCTGAGTATCTGAGAGAGTTAGAGCAAAGGAAGGGGTAGCAGTAATGTTAAATGATCAGTTATGGAAGGAGAAAAGAGAATATGAATGTGTAAATTCAAGAATTATGTGGATTAAAGTAAAGGTTGGATGCGAGAAGTGGGTCATAATAAGCGTGTATGCACATGGAGAAGAGAGGAATGCAGAGGAGAGAGAGAGAGATTTTGGGAGATGTTAAGTGAATGTATAGGAGCCTTTGAACCAAGTGAGAGAGTAATTGTGGTAGGGGACTTGAATGCTAAAGTAGGAGAAACTTTTAGAGAGGGTGTGGTAGGTAAGTTTGGGTGCCAGGTGTAAATGATAATGGGAGCCCTTGATTGAACTTTGTATAGAAAGGGGTTTAGTTATAGGTAATACATATTTTAAGAAAAAGAGGATAAATAAGTATACACGATATGATGTAGGGCGAAATGACAGTAGTTTGTTGGATTATGTATTGGTAGATAAAAGACTGTTGAGTAGACTTCAGGATGTACATGTTTAAAGAGGGGCCACAGATATATCAGATCACTTTCTAGTTGTAGCTACACTGAGAGTAAAAGGTAGATGGGACTCAAGGAGAATAGAAGCATCAGGGAAGAGAGAGGTGAAGGTTTATAAACTAAAAGAGGAGGCAGTTAGGGTAAGATATAAACAGCTATTGGAGGATAGATGGGCTAATGAGAGCATAGGCAATGGGGTCGAAGAGGTATGGGGTAGGTTAAAAGAAGTGTTAGAGTGTTCAGCAGAGTTTGTGGTTACAGGAAAGTGGGTGCAGGAGGGAAGAGGAGCGATTGGTGGAATGATGATGTAAAGAGAGTAGTAGGGGAGAAAAAGTTAGCATATGAGAAGTTTTTACAAAGTAGAAGTGATGCAAGGAGGGAAGAGTATATGGAGAAAAAGAGAGAAGTTAAGAGAGTGGTGAAGCAATGTAAAAAGAGAGCAAATGAGAGAGTGGGTGAGATGTTATCAACAAATTTTGTTGAAAATAAGAAAAAGTTTTGGAGTGAGATTAACAAGTTAAGAAAGCCTAGAGAACAAATGGATTTGTCAGTTAAAAATAGGAGAGGAGAGTTATTAAATGGAGAGTTAGAGGTATTGGGAAGATGGAAGAATATTTTGAGGAATTGTTAAATGTTGATGAAGATAGGGAAGCTGTGATTTCGTGTATAGGGCAAGGAGGAATAACATCTTGTAGGAGTGAGGAAGAGCCAGTTGTGAGTGTGGGGGAAGTTCGTGAGGCAGTAGGTAAAATGAAAGGGGGTAAGGCAGCCGGGATTGATGGGATAAAGAAGAAATGTTAAAAGCAGGTGGGGATATAGTTTTGGAGTGGTTGGTGCAATTATTTAATAAATGTATGGAAGAGGGTAAGGTACCTAGGGATTGGCAGAGAGCATGGATAGTTCCTTTGTATAAAGGCAAAGGGGATAAAAGAGAGTGCAAAAATTATAGGGGGATAAGTCTGTTGAGTGTACCTGGTAAAGTGTATGGTAGAGTTATAATTGAAAGAATTAAGAGTAAGACGGAGAATAGGATAGCAGATGAACAAGGAGGCTTTAGGAAAGGTAGGGGATGTGTGGACCAGGTGTTTACAGTGAAACATATAAGTGAACAGTATTTAGATAAGGCTAAAGAGGTCTTTGTGGCATTTATGGATTTGGAAAAGGCGTATGACAGGGTGGATAGGGGGCAATGTGGCAGATGTTGCAAGTGTATGGTGTAGGAGGTAGGTTACTGAAAGCAGTGAAGATTTTTTTACGAGGATAGTGAGGCTCAAGTTAGAGTATGTAGGAAAGAGGGAAATTTTTTCCCAGTAAAAGTAGGCCTAGACAAGGATGTGTGATGTCACCGTGGTTTGTTTAATATATTTATAGATGGGGTTGTAAGAGAAGTAAATGCGAGGGTCTTGGCAAGAGGCGTGGAGTTAAAAGATAAAGAATCACACACAAAGTGGGAGTTGTCACAGCTGCTCTTTGCTGATGACACTGGCTCTTGGGAGATTCTGAAGAGAAGTTGCAGAGATTGGTGGATGAATTTGGTAAGGTGTGCAAAAGAAGAAAATTAAAGGTGAATACAGGAAAGAGTAAGGTTATGAGGATAACAAAAAGATTAGGTGATGAAAGATTGAATATCAGATTGGAGGGAGAGAGTATGGAGGAGGTGAACGTATTCAGATATTTGGGAGTGGACGTGTCAGCGGATGGGTCTATGAAAGATGAGGTGAATCATAGAATTGATGAGGGAAAAAGAGTGAGTGGATGCACTTAGGAGTCTGTGGAGACAAAGAACTTTGTCCTTGGAGGCAAAGAGGGGAATGTATGAGAGTATAGTTTACCAACGCTCTTATATGGGTGTGAAGCGTGGGTGATGAATGTTGCAGCGAGGAGAAGGCTGGAGGCAGTGGAGATGTCATGTCTGAGGGCAATGTGTGTGTGAATATAATGCAGAGAATTCGTAGTTTGGAAGTTAGGAGGAGGTGCGGGATTACCAAAACTGTTGTCCAGAGGGCTGAGGAAGGGTTGTTGAGGTGGTTCGGACATGTAGAGAGAATGGAGCGAAACAGAATGACTTCAAGAGTGTATCAGTCTGTAGTGGAAGGAAGGCGGGGTAGGGTCGGCCTAGGAAGGGTTGGAGGGAGGGGGTAAGGAGGTTTTGTGTGCGAGGGGCTTGGACTTCCAGCAGCATGCGTGAGCGTGTTTGATAGGAGTGAATGGAGACAAATGGTTTTTAATACTTGACGTGCTGTTGGAGTGTGAGCAAAGTAACATTTATGAAGGGATTCAGGGAAACCGGCAGGCCGGACTTGAGTCCTGGAGATGGGAAGTACAGTGCCTGCACTCTGAAGGAGGGGTGTTAATGTTGCAGTTTAAAAACTGTAGTGTAAAGCACCCTTCTGGCAAGACAGTGATGGAGTGAATGATGGTGAAAGTTTTTCTTTTTCGGGCCACCCTGCCTTGGTGGGAATCGGCCAGTGTGATAATAATAATAATAAAAAAAAAATTATAATAATAACTTTAGTGCGATTATTGTGTTCAATACAGTGAGTGTATATATATACATTATACACAGTATTGGTCTCACAGGCCACAATTGTTACTAGAAAAAGAAACAATTAGAAAAGAAAAGAAAAAAGTATGAAAAACGTAAAATAAACAAATGCGACTTTGCGGAGGTCCCTGATGTTGCCACCACCCAAATCGCTGATGTTGCCGCCACCCGGTCATTTTGGGTCAACTTCACGCCTCTATATCTCGGTAAGTACTGATCAGAATTTTTTTTTTGTTTCATTACCCTCACAAAATTATTATCTTTAGTTCTGTAAGAAAAAATAATTTTTTGATTTTTCAAAATTTCTTGGACACACTGGCACCCACTGAAATTTGGCCTCTGGACCCTGAAAGGGTTATACTCTTAAGGCTAATAACAACATTCATTCTCATAGCAAGTTAGAAACTAAACACTGCTAAGTGCTGAGAACCTTGGTTCAAATTTTAATTCTTTCTTTCAAATTCTTCTGCAAAGGTATATTTTTTTACTTACATTTTTAGCAAATATATTAAATTTGGTTGTAACAGATAATTATAATAAAAATGACAAAATTTTATATACTAATGTATATACATACCCAGGTGTATTCTTGTCAAGCCTCATAACGCATGCTTCTCAGTAATACTTGGTGTGTCCATATATTATTGCTCTACCATCAACAGGAAGGGCATGGAGAGTATAAATAAACTAGTTGCTTTGGCATCAAAATTCAAATTCATTTCACTCATGATTATGACATCTGGCTTCAATTTATTCATAACATCAATTGTGTATTATGTACATACCCATATATTCAATCCAGCTTTTAAACTTTTCTTTCTGGTAGTTATACGTATAAGTTACCAGCCTCTGGTTCTGGGCATTTTACTTTCTGCAATGTGTATGTCTACAGGAAAAGAATTCTATTCCATTTTTCATGGGAAATTATTAAGACATCATCACTTAATTAAAATGTATTAAGATTATTTTATTTTTATTATCACACCGGCCGATTCCCACCAAGGCAGGGTGGCCCGAAAAAGAAAAACTTTCACCATCATTCACTCCATCACTGTCTTGCCAGAAGGGTGCTTTACACTACAGTTTTTAAACTGCAACATTAACACCCCTCCTTCAGAGTGCAGGCACTGTACTTCCCATCTCCAGGACTCAAGTCCGGCCTGCCGGTTTCCCTGAATCCCTTCATAAATGTTACTTTGCTCACACTCCAACAGCACGTCAAGTATTAAAAACCATTTGTCTCCATTCACTCCTATCAAACACGCTCACGCATGCCTGCTGGAAGTCCAAGCCCCTCGCACACAAAACCTCCTTTCCCCCTCCCTCCAACCCTTCCTAGGCCGACCCCTACCCCGCCTTCCTTCCACTACAGACTGATACACTCTGAAGTCATTCTGTTTCGCTCCATTCTCTCTACATGTCCGAACCACCTCAACAACCCTTCCTCAGCCCTCTGGACAACAGTTTTGGTAATCCCGCACCTCCTCCTAACTTCCAAACTACGAATTCTCTGCATTATATTCACACCACACATGCCCTCAGACATGACATCTCCACTGCCTCCAGCCTTCTCCTCGCTGCAACATTCATCACCCACGCTTCACACCCATATAAGAGCGTTGGTAAAACTATACTCTCATACATTCCCCTCTTTGCCTCCAGGACAAAGTTCTTTGTCTCCACAGACTCCTAAGTGCACCACTCACTCTTTTTCCCTCATCAATTCTATGATTCACCTCATCTTTCATAGACCCATCCGCTGACACGTCCACTCCCAAATATCTGAATACGTTCACCTCCTCCATACTCTCTCCCTCCAATCTGATATTCAATCTTTCATCACCTAATCTTTTTGTTATCCTCATAACCTTACTCTTTCCTGTATTCACCTTTAATTTTCTTCTTTTGCACACCCTACCAAATTCATCCACCAATCTCTGCAACTTCTCTTCAGAATCTCCAAGGCACAGTGTCATCAGCAAAGAGCAGCTGTGACAACTCCCACTTTGTGTGTGATTCTTTATCTTTTAACTCCACGCCTTCTTGCCAAGACCCTCGCATTTACTTCTCTTACAACCCCATCTATAAATATATTAAACAACCAGGTGACATCACACATCCTTGTCTAAGGCCTACTTTTACTGGGAAAAAAATTTCCCTCTTCCTACATACTCTAACTTGAGCCTCACTATCCTCGTAAAAACTCTTCACTGCTTTCAGTAACCTACCTCCTACACCATACACTTGCAACATCTGCCACATTGCCCCCCTATCCACCCTGTCATACGCCTTTTCCAAATCCATAAATGCCACAAAGACCTCTTTAGCCTTATCTAAATACTGTTCACTTATATGTTTCACTGTAAACACCTGGTCCACACACCCCCTACCTTTCCTAAAGCCTCCTTGTTCATCTGCTATCCTATTCTCCGTCTTACTCTTAATTCTTTCAATTATAACTCTACCATACACTTTACCAGGTACACTCAACAGACTTATCCCCCTATAATTTTTGCACTCTCTTTTATCCCCTTGCCTTTATACAAAGGAACTATGCATGCTCTCTGCCAATCCCTAGGTACCTTACCCTCTTCATACATTTATTAAATAATTGCACCAACCACTCCAAAACTATATCACCACCTGCTTTTAACATTTCTATCTTTATCCCATCAATCCCGGCTGCCTTACCCCCTTTCATTTTACCTACTGCCTCACGAACTTCCCCCACACTCACAACTGGCTCTTCCTCACTCCTACAAGATGTTATTCCTCCTTGCCCTATACACGAAATCACAGCTTCCCTATCTTCATCAACATTTAACAATTCCTCAAAATATTCCTTCCATCTTCCCAATACCTCTAACTCTCCATTTAATAACTCTCCTCTCCTATTTTTAACTGACAAATCCATTTGTTCTCTAGGCTTTCTAACTTGTTAATCTCACTCCAAAACTTTTTCTTATTTTCAACAAAATTTGTTGATAACATCTCACCCACTCTCTCATTTGCTCTCTTTTACATTGCTTCACCACTCTCTTAACTTCTCTCTTTTTCTCCATATACTCTTCCCTCCTTGCATCACTTTTACTTTGTAAAAACTTCTCATATGCTAACTTTTTCTCCCTTACTACTCTCTTTACATCATCATTCCACCAATCGCTCCTCTTCCCTCCTGCACCCACTTTCCTGTAACCACAAACTTCTGCTGAACACTCTAACACTACATTTTTAAACCTACCCCATACCTCTTCGACCCCATTGCCTATGCTCTCATTAGCCCATCTATCCTCCAATAGCTGTTTATATCTACCCTAACTGCCTCCTCTTTTAGTTTATAAACCTTCACCTCTCTCTTCCCTGATGCTTCTATTCTCCTTGTATCCCATCTACCTTTACTCTCAGTGTAGCTACAACTAGAAAGTGATCTGATATATCTGTGGCCCCTCTATAAACATGTACATCCTGAAGTCTACTCAACAGTCTTTTATCTACCAATACATAATCCAACAAACTACTGTCATTTCGCCCTACATCATATCGTGTATACTTATTTATCCTCTTTTTCTTAAAATATGTATTACCTATAACTAAACCCCTTTCTATACAAAGTTCAATCAAAGGGCTCCCATTATCATTTACACCTGCACCCCAAACTTACCTACCACACCCTCTCTAAAAGTTCTCCTACTTTAGCATTCAAGTCCCCTACCACAATTACTCTCTCACTTGGTTCAAAGGCTCCTATACATTCACTTAACATCTCCCAAAATCTCTCTCTCTCCTCTGCATTCCTCTCTTCTCCAGGTGCATACACACTTATTATGACCCACTTCTCGCATCCAACCTTTACTTTAATCCACATAATTCTGAATTTACACATTCATATTCTCTTTCTCCTTCCATAACTGATCATTTAACATTACTGCTACCCCTTCCTTTGCTCTAACTCTCTCAGATACTCCAATTTAATCCCATTTATTTCCCCCCACTGAAACTCTCCTACCCCCTTCAGCTTTGTTTCGCTTAGGGCCAGGACATCCAACTTCTTTTCATTCATAACATCAGCAATCATCTGTTTCTTGTCATCCGCACTACATCCACGCACATTTAAGCAACCCAGTTTTAAAGTTTTTCTTCTTCTCTTTTTTAGTAATGTATACAGGAGAAGGGGTTACTAGCCCATTGCTCCGGCATTTTAGTCGCCTCATACGACACGCATGGCTTTACGAGGAAAGATTCTTTTCCACTTCCCCATGGACAATAGAAGAAATAAAAAAGAACAAGAGCTATTTAGAAAAAGGAGAAAAACCTAGATGTATGTATATATATATATGCATGTGCGTGTCTGTGAAGTGTGACCAAAGTGTAAGTAGGAGTAGCAAGATATCCCTGTTATCTTAGCGTGTTTATGAGACAGAAAAAGAAACCAGCAATCCTACCATCATGCAAAACAGTTACAGGTTTTTGTTTCACAGTCATCTGGCAGGACGGTAGTACTTCCCTGGGTGGTTGCTGCATAATGACTGGAAGTGGAAATAAGATTTATCTGCTCTCTTGAGTGTTCACGAGACAGAAAGGACAACAAGCAATACTGTCAAGAGTGTAACATGTTCAAAAGATTTCTGGCTTTCACTCATGATATTGGCTGTCTATAAACACAACAGGTTGACCATCGCTAATCTGGCATCATTGGGACCTGTAGGGTACCGGATTAGTGATTTTGCCGGATTACAGAGTGGTTAGGTTAGAATACTCTTAACCCTTTGACTGTCGCAAGCCCATTTCTGAAACTCTCATTCTATGTCGCAAAATTTTTGGAAAAAAAAAAAAAAAAATTATTTTTTCTTATGAAATGATAGAGAATCTTTTTTCGATGCTATTGGCACCAAAAGTATGGAATTTAATCGAAAATTTACGGAATTACGCTCCTGCAAAGTTAGCGATCTTGGCAATATAGACGCATCGGCGATTTTGCCGAGTTTGAGCCCTATTTTCAGCCAATTCCATTGTTCCAGTCGACCAAACTCATAGCTATTTCTTTAGAACTCTATTTTTTATATCAACTGAGTACAAGAAACTGCCCATTTACTGAATTCAACTACCCAATAAAGTGGTCAGAAATTGGCAATTTGGCCAATTTCACGCAAATTAAAAAAGATGTCAATTTCAAAACAGGGTCCAGAATAAACAATGCAGACATTCTTGGCACTAAAATAACATATCCTCTGTTCATTAGTCAAGTCTCCAGGCCCCCTCTTATATTACTCTTGCTTTCTATTTTGATTTTTTATTCACACAAAAAAAGAAGATTTACTGTTATGCAGACTACTGCATTATTGTAAAAATGGTATAAATAATATCAGTGTACAGTGGAACCTCTACTTGCGAGTTTAATCCATTCCATGACCTTGCTCACAACTGGATTTGCTCGTTTGCAGTCAATTTTCCTCATTTAAATTAATTGAAATGCAATTAATCTGTTCCAGTGGAATTCTGTAATTCAATAATTTCGCTAATATCAACTCTACGGCTTATTTATCTATCTCACTTCATCTAATATGACATAATAAACAATATAAATAACATAGAAACAATAACATATACTCTAAAATAAATAAAATATGTCAATCATGTAGTGGTATGGGCTGTGTCGGTGGTGGACGAGAGTTTGTCTGGAGACCGGGCAAAATACTTCATGAATAATTTCGCTAATACCATCTATACAGCTTATTTATCTATCACAGTTCATCTAATATGATATAACAAACAATATAAATAACATAGAAACATGATATATATATTCTAGAATGAATGAAATATGTCATTCATGTAGTGGTATGAGTGGTGTCGGCGGTAGATGAGAGTTTGTCTGGAGACCGGGCAAAATACTTCATGAATAATTTTGCTAATATCATCTATATGGCTTATTTATCTATCACAGTTCATCTAATATGACATAACAAGCAATATAAATAACATAAAAACATGATATATACTCTAGAATTAATAAAATATGTCATTATGTAACAGGTGGAGGCAGCCACAACTGCTCCCTCTTTATTGTGGTAAACACTGCCATCTAGTGACGGCCTTTTGAAGCCGTCTATTATTATAATTACAGGTCTCCCTCAACATTCGCGAGGGTTAGGGGATCAAGAGCCTCGCGAATGTTGAAAAATCGCGAATGTTTGGTGCCCCAATATATTGTAGGGAAATATAATACAATACTTCTTCCTTAACTTGTTGAACCATGAACGATCATAAAATACATGAAATCGTCGTAAATTGTACTAAATACATACATGTTATGGTTTAATAACAGGTATGTTATTAAATACCACTGCCTCCACCACTGCCTCCACTTCCTCAACCACTGCGAGTCCCTACTACCCTCCCTCTGACTCCCCCCAACTGGCAGCCAGCCCTCCTACCAGTGTGGTGAGTGTTTTGTTTGTTCATTATTTACTATTAAACTACAGTATAAATAATGTAAACCCATTCATGACTGCATATTGGAATGACTATTCGGACAGGTATTGGACGGTGACATCATGTGTTGACTCTTGAACACAGCAAAGAATCAAACATTTCTGCTACTGCTAATAATAACAATAGTAGTAGTAGTAGTAGTAATAATACTAATAATAATAATAATAATAAATTATAATAATAATAAATACGATAGAATTGAAGAAGGAAATTGTACAAAAATACGAAGGAGTGGTTGACACATCGTCAGTGTGGCTTGGTTTATGCTGGAGTGAGCATTAGTCTCCGTGCTCTTCCAAACATATCATAATAATTCATTGTGTTTGGTGCTTGTAGATTGAATGCGACTGGAGTGGTAGAGGCAGTGGTTGGGGAAGCGGTTGAGGCATTGGGTGAGGCAGCGGTTGAGGCAGTGGATGAGGCAGTGGTTGAGGCAATGGTAGAGGCAGTGTGTGAGGCAGTGGGTGAGGCAGTGGATGAGTCAGCAGTTGAGGCAATGGTAGAGGCAGCAGTTGAGGCAGTGGTATTAATAACATGTTATAAATAATAATAATACATATTACTAATAACATGTATTATTATTATTATTAATAACATGTATGTTATTAAATACCACTGCCTTGACCATTGCCTCACCCACTGCCTCACCCGCTGCCTCAACCACTGCCTCACCCACTGCCTCAACCGCTGCCTCACTCACCCACTGCCTCAACCGCTGCCTCACCCACTGCCTCACCCAATGCCTCAACCGCTTCCCCAACCACTGCCTCTACCACTCCAGTCGCACTCAATCTACAAGCACCAAACACAATGAATTGTTGTGAAATGTTTGGAAGAGCACGGAGACTAATGCTCACTCCAGCATAAACAAAGCCACACTGACGATGTGTCAACCACTCCTTCGTATTTTTGTACAATTTCTTTCTTCAATTCTATTGTATTTATTATTATAATTATTCTTATTATTATTACTACTACTATTGTTATTATTAGCAGTAGCAGAAATGTTTGATTCTTTGCTGTGTTCAAGAGTCAACACATGATGTCACCGTCCAATACCTGTCCGAATAGTCATTCCAATATGCAATCATGAATGGGTTTACATTATTTATACTGTAGTTTAATAGCAAATAATGAACAAACAAAACACTCACCACACTGGTGGGAGGGCTGGCTGCCAGTTGGGGGGGTCGGAGGGAGGGTAGTAGGGACTCGCAGGGGGTGGGAAACTTAAATATGATTTGGCGGATGGGAATTTGGAGACTGGGAATTTGGCGGTTGGTAATTCGCGAATGTGTGAAGGCCGCGAAAGTTGAAAATGTGAATGTTGAGGGGGACCTGTATTATTATTATAAGTGAGTGTGAAACAAAAGGCTGTAATTGTTTTACATGATGGTAGGATTGCTGGTGTCTTTTGTCTGTCTCATAAATATACAAGATTACAGGTACGTCTTGCTACTTCTACTTACACTTAGGTCACACTACACATACATGTACATGTTTATTTATACACACTCATCTGGATTTTCTTTGATTTTATCTTAATAGTTTTTGGTCTTATTACTTTTCCTTTTATATCCATGGGGAAGTGGAATAAGAATCTTTCCTCCGTGAGCCATGCGTGTTGTACAAGTCAACTAAAATGCCGGGAACAATGGACTAGTAACCCCTTTTCCTGTAATAATTACTAAAAAGAATAAGAAGAAGAAAATTGTCAAGTGGGAAGTCTGAATGTGTGTGGATGTTGTGCAAATGATAAGAAAGAGATGACTGTGGATGTTATAAATGAGAAGAAGCTGGATGTCCTGGCTTTGAGTGAAACAAAGCTGAAGGGGGTGGGAGAGTTTCAGTGGAGAGGATAAAAGGGATTAAGTCAGGGGTTTCAAATAGAGTTAGAGCTAAAGAAGGAGTAGCAATAATGTTGAAGGATAAGTTATGGCAGGAAAAGAGGGACTATAAATGTATTAATTCAAGGATTATGTGGATGTGAAAAGTGGGTTATAGTAAGCGTGTATATGCACCTGGAGAAGAAAGAAGTGTAGAGGAGAGAGAGAGATTTTGGGAAATGTTGAGTGAATGCGTGGGGAGTTTTGAACCAAGTGTGAGAGTAGTGGTGGTTGGGGATTTCAATGCTAAAGTGGGCAAAAATGTTGTGGAGGGTGTAGTAGGTAAATTTGGGGTGCCAGGGGTAAATGAAAATGGGAAGCCTTTAACTGAGCTATGTGTAGA
The DNA here is from genome assembly GCF_026875155.1 of Cherax quadricarinatus. Classification (NCBI taxonomy): domain Eukaryota; kingdom Metazoa; phylum Arthropoda; class Malacostraca; order Decapoda; family Parastacidae; genus Cherax; species Cherax quadricarinatus. The sequence continues at coordinate 39,993,237 of NC_069414.1, read as the reverse complement.
AAGAGGTTTGGTAATAAGTAATACATACTTTATGAAGAAAAGGATAAATAAATATAAAAGGTATGATATAGCACGTAGTTTGTTAGATTATGTATTGGTGGATAAAAGGTTGATGGGTAGGCTTCAGGATGTACATGTTTATAGAGGGGCAACTGATATATCGGATCATTATTTAGTTGTAGCTACAGTTAGAGTAAGAGGTAGATGGGAAAAGAGGAAAATGGCAACAACAAGCAAGACTGAGGAGGAAGTGTATACACAAATAACCCGCACATAAAAGAGAGAAGCTTACGACGACGTTTCGGTCTGACTTGGACCACTGACAAAGTCACACAGTGTGACTTTCTCAATGGTCCAAGTCGGACCGAAACGTCGTCGTAAGCTTCTCTCTTTTATTTGCGGGTTATTTGTGTATCGTCCAGTCACGGTATTGTGCCTTTTTTGTTATTTAGGAAGTGTATAAACTAAGGGAGGAGGAAGTTCGGGTGAGATATAAGCAACTATTGGCAGAAAGGTGGGCTGGTGCAAGTATGAGTAGTGGGGGGGTTGAAGAGGGTTGGAATAGTTTTAAAAATGCAGTATTAGAATGTGGGGCAGAAGTTTGTGTTATAGGAGGGTGGGTGCAGGAGGAAAGAGGAGTGATTGGTGGAATGATGAAGTAAAGGGTGTGATAAAAGAGAAAAGTTAGCGTATGAGAGGTTTTTACAAAGCAGAAGTGTTATAAGAAGAGTAGAGTAAATGAAGAGTAAAAGAAAGGTGAAGAGAGTGGTGAAGAGTGCAAAAGGAGGGCAGATAATAGAGTGGGAGAGGCACTGTCAAGAAATTTTAATGAAAATAAGAAAAATTTTTGAGCGAGTTAAACAAGTTAAGAAAGCCTAGAGAACGATGATTTGTCAGTTAAAACAAAGTAGGGATTTAGTAGATGGGGAGATGGAGGTTTTGGGTAGATGGCGAGAATATTTTTGAGGAACTTTTAAATGTCGACGAAGAAAGGGAAGCGGTAATTTCATGCACTGGCCAGGGAGATATACCATCTTTTAGAGTGAAGAAGAACAGGATGTTAGTGTGGGGAGGTGCGTGAGGCATTTTCGTAGAATGAAAGGGGGTAAAGCAGCTGGAACTGACGGGATCATGACAGAAATGTTAAAAGCAGGGGGGATATAGTGTTGGAGTGTTGGTATTTTCTTTAATAAATGTATGAAAGAGGGGAAGGTACCTAGGGATTGGCAGAGAGCATGTATAGTCCCTTTATATAAAGGGAAGGGGGACAAACGAGATTGTAAAAATTACAGACGAATAAGTTTACTGAGTATACCAGGAAAAGTGTACGGTAGGGTTATAATTTAAAGAACTAGAGGTAAGACAGAATGTAGGATTGTAGATGAGCAAGGAGGTTTCAGAGTGGGTAGGGGATGTGCAGATCAAGTGTTTACATTTAAGCATATATGTGAACAGTATTTAGATAAAGGTAGGGAAGTTTTTATTGCATTTATGGATTTAGAAAAGGCATATGATAGAGTAGATAGGGGAGCAATGTGGCAGATGTTACAAGTATGTGGAATAGGTGGTAAGTTACTAAATGCTGTAAAGAGTTTTTATGAGGATAGTGAGGCTCAGGTTAGGGTGTGTAGAAGAGAGGGAGAATACTTCTCAGTAAAAGTAGGTCTTAGACAGGGATGTGTAATGTCACCATGGTTGTTTAATATATTTATAGATGGGGTTGTAAAAGAAGTAAATGCTAGGGTGTTCGGGAGAGGGGTGGGATTAAATTAAGGGAATCAAATACAAAATGGGAATTGACACAGTTGCTTTTGCTGATGATACTGTGCTTATGGGAGATTCTAAAGAAAAATTGCAAAGGTTAGTGGATGAGTTTGGGAGTGTGTATAAAGGTAGAAAGTTGAAAGTGAACATAGAAAGAGTAAGGTGATGAGGGTATCAAATAATTTAGATAAAGAAAAATTGGATATCAAATTGGGAGGAGTATGGAAGAAGTGAATGTTTTCAGATACTTGGAAGTTGATGTGTCAGCGGATGGATTTATGAAGGATGAGGTTAATCGTAGAATTGATGAGGGGAAAAAAGGTGAGTGGGGCGTTGAGGTATATGTGGAGACAAAAAACGTTATCTATGGAGGCAAAGAAGGGAATGTATGAAAGTATAGTAGTACCAACACTCTTATATGGGTGTGAAGCTTGGGTTGTGAATGCAGCAGCGAGGAGGCGGTTGGAGGCAGTGGAGATGCCCTGTCTAAGGGCAATGTGTGGTGTAAATATTATGCAGAAAATTCGGAGTGTGGAAATTAGGAGAAGGTGTGGAGTTAATAAAAGTATTAGTCAGAGGGCTGAAGAGGGGTTGTTGAGGTGGTTTGGTCATTTAGAGAGTGGATCAAAGTAGAATGACATGGAGAGCATATAAATCTGTAGGGGAAGGAAGGTAGGGTAGAGGTCGTCCTCGAAAAGGTTGGAAGGAAGGAGTAAGGGAGGTTTTGTGGGCTTGGACTTCCATCAGGCGTGCATGAGCGTGTTCGTTAGGAGTGAATGGAGACGAATGGTATTTGGGACCTGATGATCTGTTGGAGTGTGAGCAGGGTAATATTTAGTGAAGGGATTCAGGAAAACCGGTTATTTTTATATAGCCGGACTTGAGTCTTGGAAATGGGAAGTACAATGCCTGCACTCTAAAGGAGGGGTTCGGGATATTAGCAGTTTGGAGGGATATATTGTGTATCTTTATACGTATATACTTCTAAACTGTTGTGTTCTGAGCACCTCTGCAAAAACAGTGATTATGTGTGAGTGAGGTGAAAGTGTTGAATGATGATGAAAGTATTTTCTTTTTGGGGATTTTCTTTCTTTTTTGGGTCACCCTGCCTTGGTGGGAGACGGCTGACTTGTTAAAAAAAAAAAATTATTATTATTATTATTGTATTATATTATTATACTATTATTATTATACATATTATTATTATACGTATTATTGTTACAGTAGGGCCCCACTTATACGGCAGGTTAAATTCCAGGTTAACGCCGGAAAGCAGAATGCCATTTTTTCTATTTATAAATGCATATAAATGCCAGACAATAAGTTTACACTAACTTATATTAAGTTAGTAATAGAATTAGGAATTAAAAACACAAAAAGTAAAATGCATACACAGTACATTCATTACTTTTTTTTATTATTATTTTTTTTTTTTTTTTTTTTATTATCACACCGGCCGATTCCCACCAAGGCAGGGTGGCCCGAAAAAGAAAAACTTTCACCATCATTCACTCCATCACTGTCTTGCCAGAAGGGTGCTTTACACTACAGTTTTTAAACTGCAACATTAACACCCCTCCTTCAGAGTGCAGGCACTGTACTTCCCATCTCCAGGACTCAAGTCCGGCCTGCGGTTTCCCTGAATCCCTTCATAAATGTTACTTTGCTCACACTCCAACAGCACGTCAAGTATTAAAAACCATTTGTCTCCATTCACTCCTATCAAACACGCTCAAGCATGCCTGCTGGAAGTCCAAGCCCCTCGCACACAAAACCTCCTTTACCCCCTCCCTCCAACCCTTCCTAGGCCGACCCCTACCCCCGCCTTCCTTCCACTACAGACTGATACACTCTTGAAGTCATTCTGTTTCGCTCCATTCTCTCTACATGTCCGAACCACCTCAACAACCCTTCCTCAGCCCTCTGGACAACAGTTTTGGTAATCCCGCACCTCCTCCTAACTTCCAAACTACGAATTCTCTGCATTATATTCACACCACACATTGCCCTCAGACATGACATCTCCACTGCCTCCAGCCTTCTCCTCGCTGCAACATTCATCACCCACGCTTCACACCCATATAAGAGCGTTGGTAAAACTATACTCTCATACATTCCCCTCTTTGCCTCCAAGGACAAAGTTCTTTGTCTCCACAGACTCCTAAGTGCACCACTCACTCTTTTTCCCTCATCAATTCTATGATTCACCTCATCTTTCATAGACCCATCCGCTGACACGTCCACTCCCAAATATCTGAATACGTTCACCTCCTCCATACTCTCTCCCTCCAATCTGATATTCAATCTTTCATCACCCAATCTTCTTGTTATCCTCATAACCTTACTCTTTCCTGTATTCACCTTTAATTTTCTTCTTTTGCACACCCTACCAAATTCATCCACCAATCTCTGCAACTTCTCTTCAGAATCTCCCAAGAGCACAGTGTCATCAGCAAAGAGCAGCTGTGACAACTCCCACTTTGTGTGTGATACTTTATCTTCCAACTCCACGCCTCTTGCCAAGACCCTCGCATTTACTTCTCTTACAACCCCATCTATAAATATATTAAACAACCACGGTGACATCACACATCCTTGTCTAAGTCCTACTTTTACTGGGAAAAAATTTCCCTCTTTCCTACATACTCTAACTTGAGCCTCACCATCCTCGTAAAAACTCTTCACTGCTTTCAGTAACCTACCTCCTACACCATACACTTGCAACATCTGCCACATTGCCCCCCTATCCACCCTGTCATACGCCTTTTCCAAATCCATAAATGCCACAAAGACCTCTTTAGCCTTATCTAAATACTGTTCACTTATATGTTTCACTGTAAACACCTGGTCCCACACACCCCCTACCTTTCCTAAAGCCTCCTTGTTCATCTGCTATCCTATTCTCCGTCTTACTCTTAATTCTTTCAATTATAACTCTACCATACACTTTACCAGGTACACTCAACAGACTTATCCCCCTATAATTTTTGCACTCTCTTTTATCCCCTTTGCCTTTATACAAAGGAACTATGCATGCTCTCCTGCCAATCCCTAGGTACCTTACCCTCTTCCATACATTTATTAAACAATTGCACCAACCACTCCAAAACTATATCCCCACCTGCTTTTAACATTTCTATCTTTATCCCATCAATCCCGGCTGCCTTACCCCCTTTCATTTACCTACTGCCTCACGAACTTCCCCCACACTCACAACTGGCTCTTCCTCACTCCTACAAGATGTTATTCCTCCTTGCCCTATACACGAAATCACAGCTTCCCTATCTTCATCAACATTTAACAATTCCTAAAAATATTCCTTCCATCTTCCCAATACCTCTAACTCTCCATTTAATAACTCTCCTCTCCTATTTTTAACTGACAAATCCATTTGTTCTCTAGGCTTTCTTAACTTGTTAATCTCACTCCAAAACTTTTTCTTATTTTCAACAAAATTTGTTGATAACATCTCACCCACTCTCTCATTTGCTCTCTTTTTACATTGCTTCACCACTCTCTTAACCTCTCTCTTTTTCTCCATATACTCTTCCCTCCTTGCATCACTTCTACTTTGTAAAAACTTCTCATATGCTAACTTTTTCTCCCTTACTACTCTCTTTACATCATCATTCCACCAATCGCTCCTCTTCCCTCCTGCACCCACTTTCCTGTAACCACAAACTTCTGCTGAACACTCTAACACTACATTTTTAAACCTACCCCATACCTCTTCGACCCCATTGCCTATGCTCTCATTAGCCCATCTATCCTCCAATAGCTGTTTATATCTTACCCTAACTGCCTCCTCTTTTAGTTTATAAACCTTCACCTCTCTCTTCCCTGATGCTTCTATTCTCCTTGTATCCCATCTACCTTTTACTCTCAGTGTAGCTACAACTAGAAAGTGATCTGATATATCTGTGGCCCCTCTATAAACATGTACATCCTGAAGTCTACTCAACAGTCTTTTATCTACCAATACATAATCCAACAAACTACTGTCATTTCGCCCTACATCATATCGTGTATACTTATTTATCCTCTTTTTCTTAAAATATGTATTACCTATAACTAAACCCCTTTCTATACAAAGTTCAATCAAAGGGCTCCCATTATCATTTACACCTGGCACCCCAAACTTACCTACCACACCCTCTCTCAAAAGTTTCTCCTACTTTAGCATTCAAGTCCCCTACCACAATTACTCTCTCACTTGGTTCAAAGGCTCCTATACATTCACTTAACATCTCCCAAAATCTCTCTCTCCTCCTCTGCATTCCTCTCTTCTCCAGGTGCATACACGCTTATTATGACCCACTTCTCGCATCCAACCTTTACTTTAATCCACATAATTCTTGAATTTACACATTCATATTCTCTTTTCTCCTTCCATAACTGATCATTTAACATTACTGCTACCCCTTCCTTTGCTCTAACTCTCTCAGATACTCCAGATTTAATCCCATTTATTTCCCCCCACTGAAACTCTCCTACCCCCTTCAGCTTTGTTTCGCTTAGGGCCAGGACATCCAACTTCTTTTCATTCATAACATCAGCAATCATCTGTTTCTTGTCATCCGCACTACATCCACGCACATTTAAGCAACCCAGTTTTTATAAAGTTTTTCTTCTTCTCTTTTTTAGTAATTGTATACAGGAGAAGGGGTTACTAGCCCATTGCTCCCGGCATTTTAGTCGCCTCATACGACACGCATGGCTTACGGAGGAAAGATTCTTTTCCACTTCCCCATGGACAATAGAAGAAATAAAAAAGAACAAGAGCTATTTAGAAAAAGGAGAAAAACCTAGATGTATGTATATATATATATGCATGTGCGTGTCTGTGAAGTGTGACCAAAGTGTTAGTAGGAGTAGCAAGATATCCCTGTTATCTTAGCGTGTTTATGAGACAGAAAAAGAAACCAGCAATCCTACCATCATGCAAAACAATTACAGGTTTTTGTTTCACAGTCATCTGGCAGGACGGTAGTACTTCCCTGGGTGGTTGCTGTCTACCAACCTACTACCTACTTATCTTAGAGTATTTGTAATCTTAATGTAGGGAGAGAGGTGAGTAGTACTTATTTGTAGGAAGTCAGGTGTAGGTAACCTTGGCTCCCTGTCTCATACTTAATGTGCAATATTTAAAAAAGCCCAGAGAGTTAAAATACACATACAGTACACTCACTATTTACCTTAAAATATGTGTAGTCTTAATGTAGGAAGAGAGGTGAGTAGTATTTATTTGTAGGAAGTCAGTGTAGGTAGCCTGTAGGTAGCCGGTAGGTGTAGCCCGCCTGAGCTACACCTACCGGCTACCTACACTGTGGCCCAGAGCCACATTATTAACATCGACATACCTTGTTCACTGAATCTAATTGTTTCTAACAACTACCTTTAGATACCATCATAAAAGAAGGGAGAAGTAATAAATAATTCATGCCGAAAATTGTAAACAAAGCGGAGTGGGGGAGTGGCTGGGCCAAACGCAGATTCATACATGCTTTCTCTGGTGGCTGAGCAGAGAAAACGTAATGTTGTCCCTCCGGCCGGCTACCACACAGGTCCACAAGAGCATATATAAAATATGCAATAAATGCCAGACAACAAGTTTACACTAACTTATATTAAGTTAGCAATAGAAATAGGCATTAAAAACACAATAAAGGGTAAGATACACACAGAGTACACTTATTACTTGCCTTAAAATATTAATATCAATGTGAAAGAGGTAAGTGGCAGGGTGTTCATTGAATAAAATCAGAATGGCACACCATCATCCTCTAACTTGGCACTTAAAGCAAGAGGCTTACGACTCCTCTTTTTATCACAGCTAAGCTTAGATGCCATCGTCAATGAGAGCCAACTAGTTAACGAAAGAGTAAACGAGAGAGAATGAGATACAGAGTTCAGACAGTGTAAGAATACAAACTGAACAGGTAGTGGGCGATCACTTTGTCAGGCAAAATAAATGCGTATTAATATGTGTCTACTTTTAGTTCATTCACGTATGTTTGTAAGAGTTTGTAAAACTTTTACCTCACAATATTTTTTTATTATAATAATACAAGTACCATCCGACTTATGACCGAGCTTGGTTCCGACCAACTGGTTGTACGTCAAAATGGATGTAAGTCGAACCTTTGAAAATTTCCGACATACTGGGTAGGGCATAATGTCAAACCTTCACTAAATAAACTACCTACATAATACTGTAATGTAATGTACAATCATTATTTCATTCTTTTTACCATAATTTACTTCTATTGATATATTTTAATCATTTATGTACTGTATATTATGTATACATGGTAGTGAACTGTATTGTAAGTACGTATTTCATCTCATACAGTATTGTATGTTACTGTTATCTTTAAGTATTGTTAACACAGTGGAATGGGAGAATACCACTGGTAGTGTCATCCTGGCAGAATGCCCTATAACCTATGCCCTAAGTAAAGAGCAACAACCCTGGAACATGTGTAATACGTATTTGGTTGGTTGGCTAGCAGGCCGGCCGGCCGGCTGGGTGGGTGGGAGGGTAGGTGGTTGGCTGCCTGACTGGCTGAATTTGGATCTCTCTCCATCAGTATCTCTCTCTCTGTATCTCTCTCTCTCTCTCTCTCTCTGTATCTCTCTCTCTATCTCTCTCTGTATCTCTCTCTCTCTCTCTCTCTCTATCTCTCTCTGTATCTCTCTCTCTCTCTCTCTCTCTCTCTGTATCTGTATCTCTCTCTCTCTCTCTGTATCTCTCTCTGTATCTGTATCTCTCTCTCTCTCTCTGTATCTCTCTCTGTATCTGTATCTCTCTCTCTCTCTCTGTATCTCTCTCTGTATCTGTATCTCTCTCTCTCTCTCTGTATCTCTCTCTGTATCTGTATCTCTCTCTCTCTCTCTGTATCTCTCTCTCTCTCTCTCTGTATCTCTCTCTGTATCTGTATCTCTCTCTCTCTCTCTGTATCTCTCTCTCTCTCTCTGTATCTCTCTCTCTCTCTCTGTATCTCTCTCTGTATCTGTATCTGTATCTGTATCTCTCTCCTCTCTCTCTCTCTCTCTCTCTCTCTCTCTCCTCTCTCTCTCTCTGTATCTGTATCTGTATCTCTCTCTGTATCTGTATCTCTCTCTGTATCTGTATCTCTCTCTGTATCTGTATCTCTCTCTGTATCTGTATCTGTATCTCTCTCTGTATCTGTATCTGTATCTCTCTCTGTATCTCTCTCTGTATCTCTCTCTGTATCTCTCTCTCTCTCTCTCTGTATCTCTCTCTTTTCTCTCTCTGTATCTCTCTCTCTCTCTCTCTCTGTATCTCTCTCTCTCTGTATCTGTATCTCTCTCTCTCTCTCTCTCTCCTCCTCTCTCTCTCTCTCTCTCTCTCTCTGTATCTGTATCTCTCTCTCTCTCTCTCTCTCTCTGTATCTGTATCTCTCTCTCTCTCTCTCTCTCTCTCTCTCTGTATCTGTATCTCTCTCTCTCTCTCTCTCTCTCTCTCTCTCTGTATCTGTATCTCTGTATCTCTGTATCTCTGTATCTCTGTATCTCTCCCCTCTCTCTCTCTCTCTCTCTCTCTCTCTCTCTCTCTCTCTCTCTCTCTCTCCTCTCTCTCTCTCTCTCTCTCTCTCCTCTCTCTCTCTCTCTCTCTCTCAGGTACACATAAGTAAAGTTATCGTACATAATGTAAATTACCTAGGATAACCCCAAAAATCCACACAAAGTGATATACAGTGGATCTGTGCTCCAGTGCCTTAAATTAATAATAATATTAATAATTATTATTACTCAGTATTATTACAATATTACATATGTACTAACATTAATAATAATAATATTATTATTAAACTATAATATAATATAGTGCTTACTCATTACCTTAAAATATCTGTAGTCTTAATGTAGAGTGAGAGGTGAATAAGATAAGATAAGATAAGATTTCGTTCGGATTTTTAACCCCGGAGGGTTAGCGACCCAGGATAACCCAAGAAAGTCAGTGCGTCATCGAGGACTGTCTAACTTATTTCCATTGGGATCCTCAATCTTGTCCCCCAGGATGCGACCCACACCAGTCAACTAACACCCAGGTACTTATTTGCTGCTAGGTGAACAGGACAACAGGTGTAAGGAAATGTGTCGAATAGTTTCCACCCGCCGGGAATCGAACCCAGGCCCTCCGTGTGTGAAGCGGAAGCTTTAGCCCCCGTTGTTGTTACCAGCCCGGACACAAATGGTTTTTGTTCACTCTGTCAAGCCGACTGGAAAAACATCTCATATTTATGTTAATTTATATGTTACACAGCATGTTTATTATATACGTAATTTTGAAAAAAAAAATCATAGATGGATTAAGTAAAATGTCTATATTAATGTTTTATATACATTTAATGCACCTCAGAGTGATTATTATTGTGTTATTATTATCATTATTAATATGGCGTCTTCAAGACCAATAACACACTCTTAATGATTTTCATGTGTACCTGCACACCAGCACAGGTGCAAGATGTGGAGTTTAACCCTTTGAGGGTTTTGGCTGTACTAGTACGGCTTACGACCCAGGGTTTTTGACGTACTAGTACGCCTAAATTCTAGCGCCCTCAAATCTAGTGGGAGAAAGCTGGTAGGCCTGCATATGAAAGAATGGGTCTATATGGTCAGTGTGCACAGTATAAAAAAAAATCCTGCAGCACACAGTGCATAATGAGAAAAAAAAAACTCTGACCATGTTTTTGGAATAAAACAGCAACTTTGCACTGTATTTTCGTATGATACTTATTGTTGTATTCTAGTTTTCTTGGTCTCATTTTATAGAATGGAAGACATATTACAGAAATTGAGATGATTTTGACTGGTTTTACAATGAAAAGTACCTTGAAATTGAGCTCAAAGTAGCAGAAATGTTCGATTTTTACCAAAGTTCAAAAGGAAACAAATCATGCCAAAGCATCCAATACACGTCAACCGGTGAGTAATATTCTTTCACAAGTGCACTGATATTATTTATACCATTTCTACACTAATGCAGCAGTCTGCATAACAGCAAATCTTCTATTTTTTGTAAGAATAAAAATCGAAAGTGGAAAGCCAAAGAAATATAAGAGGGGCATGGGGATGTGACTAACAAACAGAGGAAATGTTATTTTAGTGCCAGGAATGTCTTTCTTGTTTATTCTGGACCCTATTTGGAAATTGGCATCTTTTGAAATTTGTGTGAAATTGGCAAAATTGCTAAATTCTGACCACTGTATTGGATAGTTGAAATCAGTAAATGGGTGGTTTCTTGTACTCATTCAATAGAAAAAATAGAGTTCTAGAGAAATAGTTATGATTTCTGTCGACTAGTATACTGGAATTGGCCGAAAATAGGGCTCAAATTGGGTAAAATCGCCGATGCATAAACATCATCGAGACCACTAACTTCGCGAGAGCATAATTCCGTAAGTTTTCCATCAAATTTCATACTTTTAGTGTCAATATGATTGGGAAAAGATTCTCTATCTTTTCATAAGAAAAAATAATTTTTTTTTTAATTTGGCCGACCCTGAGAACGAGTCTTGGAGAGGGCCTGTCGACCCTCAAAGGGTTAAAGTAGTTATGTTCATATTTTATTCATTCTAGAGTGTATATCAGGTTTTTATGTTATTTATATTGTTTATTATGTCATATTAGATGAATTGTGATAGATAAATAAGCTGTATAGCGATATTAGCATCTGAGACAGAGAGACCAGCAGACAGAAAGACAGACACACAGGTAGACAGAAAGACAGACACACACAGGAAGACAAAAGATGGATAGACAGATAGAAACAGATACAGGCAGACAGATACAGACAAATTTATGTGCAGCAGTGAAAACAAATAGAGTTCGAGAGTAAGAGCCTTTCTTGCCACAATCTCCAGTGAAAAATTCAGACTTCCTCTTAGCAACCATGGTGAAATTTACTGTCCAGTTAGTACAGTTAATACAGTACGTATGATGCTGCTGATAGGGCAGGGTAACTCAAACTGATGCTGCCTGCATGGCGCATTGCCGCCATGAGTATCATCAAATACTGTACAGTGGCATGTATCAGCCGGCCCAGCCCAGCTGCCAGATGTACGGTCGTAAGTCGAGTGGACCTATGTCGAGCAGGTCGTAAGTCGGATGGTAGGTGTAATTACCTCACAATACAAATACTCTTACATTGTGTACAAGTTAGTACAGAATAAACAAACAGCAACACTCCCATTCTCATGCAACACACCATTTTTAAGAGTGAATGAAGATATTATTATTATTATCATAATAAAAAAGTGCTAAACCCACAAGGGTCGTGAATTGCTATATATAGAGTGAAGGCATACTAAAGTAATATTTTTCTACAGTTATCCTCCAGTATTTGACTAGAGAAAATGTAATTCTTTCAACACTACCTACAAAGCTGCTTTGTAAACAAATCTCATATTTACGTCAATTTTTATTCTCTGAGTGTATCATGTTTATATGCTATGTAACGTGTTTCTTATATAATTTTGAGGAAAATGTCATAGATGGATTAATGAATATGTCTATATTAATGTAAAATAAGACATTTAATGTGCCAAGAGTCATTATTATTACCTACTATTGGCATCATGAGTAGAGAGACTCTTAGCAATTTTAATGTGTACCTGCACACCAGCACAATGTGTAAGTATATTTAGGTACAGGTACACATAATTATAATTATCAGAGTACATATAAAATATGCAATAACTTTAAAACACTTGAAATTTTGGAAAATTTCCAGACATAATAGATGTGGTCACGAAGAATGTAAACAAACCGGGTGGGGAGCGCTGCATTTAAAAGATTGCTTGCCGTATAGCAAATTTTTGTCATAATTTGACATCACCATATTAGCGGAATGCCATAAGGCGAAACGCTGTAAAGTGGGGCCCTACTGTATACATATTTTTATTATTTATTTTATTATTCTCACACTGGCCAATTCCCACCAAGGCAGGGTGGCCCGAAAAAGAAAAACTTTCACCATCAGTCACTCCATCGCTGTCTTGCCAGAAGGGTGCTTTACACTACAGTTTTTAAGCTGCAACATTAACACCCCTCCTTCAGAGTGCAGGCACTGTACTTCCCATCTCCAGGACTCAAGTCCAGCCTGCCGGTTTCCCTGAACCCCTTCATAAATGTTACTTTGCTCACACTCCAACAGCACGTCAAGTATTAAAAACCATTTGTCTCCATTCACTCCTATCAAACACAACTCACGCATGCCTGCTGGAAGTCCAAGCCCCTTGCACACAAAACTTCCTTTAAACCCCCTCCCTCCAACCTTTCCTAGGCCGACCCCTACCCGCCTTCCTTCCACTACAGACTGATACACTCTTGAAGTCATTTCTGTTTCGCTCCATTCTCTCTACATGTCCGAACCACCTCGACAACCCTTCCTCAGCCCTCTGGACAACAGTTTTGGTAATCCCGCACCTCCTCCTAACTTCCAAAAATACGAATTCTCTGCATTATATTCACACCACACATTGCCCTCAGACATGACATCTCCACTGCCTCAAGCCTTCTCCTCGCTGCAACATTCATCACCCATGCTTCACACCCATATAAGACCGTTGGTAAAACTATACTCTCATACATTCCCCTCTTTGCCTCCAAGGACAAAGTTCTTTGTCTCCACAGACTCCTAAGTGCACCACTCACCCTTTTTCCCTCATCAATTCTATGATTCACCTCATCTTTCATAGACCCATCCGCTGACACGTCCATCTGAATACATTCACCTCCTCCACACTCTCTCCTTCCAATCTGATATCCAATCTTTCATCACCTAATCTTTTTGTTATCCTCATAACGTTACTCTTTCCTGTATTCACTTTTAATTTTCTTCTTTTGCATACCCTACCAAATTCATCCACCAATCTCTGCAACTTCTCTTCAGAATCTCCCAAGAGCACAGTGTCATCAGCAAAGAGCAACTGTGACAACTCCCACTTTATGTGTGATTCTTTATCTTTTACCTCCACGCCTCTTGCCAAGACCCTCGCATTTACTTCTCTTACAACCCCATCTATAAATATATTGAACAACCACGGTGACATCACACATCCTTGTCTAAGGCCTACTTTTACTGGGAAATAATTTCCCTCTTTCCTACATACTCTAACTTGAGCCTCACTATCCTCGTAAAAACTCTTCACTGCTTTCAGTAACCTACCTCCTATACCATACACCTGCAACATCTGCCACATTGCCCCCCTATCCACCCCGTCATACGCCTTTTCCAAATCCATAAATGCCACAAAGACCTCTTTAGCCTTATCTAAATACTGTTCACTTATATGTTTCACTGTAAACACCTCGTCCACACACCCCCTACCTTTCCCAAACCCTCCTTTTTCATCTGCTATCCTATTCTCCATCTTACTCTTAATTCTTTCAATAATAACTCTACCATACACTTTACCAGGTATACTCAACAGACTTATCCCCCTATAATTTTTGCACTCTCTTTTGTCCCCTTTGCCTTTATACAAAGGAACTATGCATGCTCTCTACCAATCCCTAGGTACCTTACCCTCTTCCATACATTTATTAAATAACTGCACCAACCACTCCAAAACTATATCCCCACCTGCTTTTACCATTTCTATCTTTATCCCATCAATCCCGGCTGCCTTACCCCCTTTCATTTTACCTACTGCCTCACGAACTTCCCCCACACTCACAACGGGCTCTTCCTCACTCCTACAAGATGTTATTCCTCCTTGCCCTATACACAAAATCACAGCTTCCCTATCTTCATCAACATTTAACAATTCCTCAAAATATTCCCTCCATCTTCCCAATACCTCTAACTCTCCATTTAATAACTCTCCTCTCCTATTTTTAACTGACAAATCCATTTGTTCTCTAGGCTTCCTTAACTTGTTAATCTCGCTCCAAAACTTTTTCTTATTTTCAACAAAATTTGTTGATAACATCTCACCCACTCTCATTTCCTCTCTTTTTACATTGCTTCACCACTCTCTTAACCTCCCCTCTTTTTCTCCATATACTCTTCCCCTCCTTGCATCACTTCTACTTTGTAAAAACTTCTCATATGCTAACTTTTTCTCCCTTACTACTCTCTTTACATCATCATCCCACCAATCGCTCCTCTTCCCACCCGCACCCACTTTCCTGTAACCACAAACTTCTGCTGAAACACTCTAACATTAACATTTGTAAACCTACCCCATACCTCTTTGACCCCATTGCCTATGCTCTCATTAACCCATCTATCCTCCAATAGCTGTTTATATCTTACCCTAACTGCCTCCTCTTTTAGTTTATAAACCTTCACCTCTCTCTTCCCTGATGCTTCTATTCTCCTAGTATCCCATCTACCTTTTACTCTCAGTGTAGCTACAACTAGAAAGTGATCTGATATATCTGTGGCCCCTCTATAAACATGTACATCCTGAAGTCTACTCAACAGTCTTTTATCTACCAATACATAATCCAACAAACTACTGTCATTTCGCCCTACATCATATCTTGCATACTTATTTATCCTCTTTTTCTTAAAATATGTATTACCTATAACTAAACACCTTTCTATACAAAGTTCAATCAAAGGGCTCCCATTATCATTTACACCTGGCACCCCAAACTTACCTACTACACCCTCTCTAAAAGTTTTTCCTAATTTAGCATTCAGGTCCACTACCACAATTACTCTCTCACTTGATTCAATGGTTCATATTATTATTATTATTATTATTATTATTATTATTATTATTATATAAATAATTTGTAATTTTTATTCACACAAAAAATATAAGATTTACTGTTATTCCTTATTGCAATAATTGTATAAATAATGTCAACCCATTCACGATTGCATACTGGAAACATAGCCAAGCAATGGGCCATTTCTCCTACATTGAGCTCAATTTCAAGGTACTCTTTGTCGTGGCAGCAATCAAAATCATATCTATTTCTGTAATATATCTTCCATTCTATTAAATGAGACCAAAAAACGAGAATACAACCATAAAAACCATTTGAAATTATCGCTAAGGGGTGGCTAATTGCTGAGAAGTGAACTTATTTATGCTTAGATTTCTTTCATTTTTGGTGTACGTTAAGAAGCATCTTTCCATCATACATTGCCCAAGTTTCAATAAGATAGTCAACAAACAAATGGGATACAATTCCTGAGATCAAGAGCAAGAGCCCCTCACCAGTGTCAAGGAACCTGCCTTGAGGTCTGCTTGCTTATGGAAATTTTGCTCACGTATGGAAGCAAAAAATCGACCCATCAACTGCTCGTATTTGGAAAAACTCGCACGTGGACACGCTCGCAAGCAGAGGTTCCACTGTACTAGTGAAAGAATATTAGATTCTCCAGTTGACGTGTATTGGACGTGTGGTGTGATTTGCTTACTCTTGAACGTTGATAAAAATCGAACATTTCTGCTACTTTGAGCTCAATTTCAAGGTCATTTTCATCATGAAACTAATCAAAATCATCTCTATTTCTATAACATGTTTTCCATTCTATCAAATGAGACCAAGAAAACGAGAATACAACCATAAATACTATAAGAAAATACACCTCAAAGTCAGAGTTTTAATCCAAAAACATGGTCGGAGTTTTTTCTCATAATGCACTGCGTGCTGCAGGATTTTTTTTATACAGTGCACACTGACCATGCAGACCCATTCTCTCACATGTGGGGCCTACCAGCTTTCTCCTGCTTGATTTGAAGCCGCTGGAATTATTGAGTATATATATACATGTACGTCCGAAACACTGGCTCGTAAGAGGTATATATATACGGCCGAAACAGTCAAAGGGTTAACCCAATAGCGATATTTATGCACTGGTGATTTCACCCAGTTTACACTCTATTTTTAAGCCATTCCATTGTTCCAGTCTACCAAACTCATAGCTATTTCGCTAGTATTAAGGAAGAATTGAGGATGGCAAATATGGAAATTCGGCGACTGACCGAGGAAAACAAAAAGATTCGTAGTAGTCCTCCTGTTTTGAGTCCTCAGGTCAAGAAGGGAAACTGGTCAGTGGCTGGACAGCAGAGAAAGAAGTTGACGATCAAGAAGACGAATGGAAAGGTAGAAACGATGAAGAAGAAAGAGACTGCCGTGGAAACTGTTGTGGAAACATCTAATACATTCTCAGTGTTACCTGACGAATGTGAGTCGACTACTGGGAACGTCACAACGAACGACACCAAGGAAGGTACGAATATTGTTGTTGTTGGGGATAGCCAAGTAAGGTATATGGATAGGGCGTTCTGCTTGAAGGACAGGAGAAGGAGACAGAGAGTTTGCTTTTCTGGGGCTGGGATGGAGGATATTGTTAGCCATCTGGATGACATCATGAGAGGTAATGGGAGTAATCCTATTATCTGTCTCATTGCTGGAGGCAACGATGTTGGCAGACGTAGGAGTGAAGACCTGATTAGCAGGTATAGGTCAGCAATAGAAATAATTAGGAGTAAGGGTGGGAACCCTCTCATATGTGGTATTTTGCCAAGGAGGGGAGTTGGAGATGAATGGTTGTCCAGGGCAATTGGTGTCAATTGCTGGCTGGACAAATACTGTAAGGAAAATGCGGTAACATTCATTGACAACTGGGACCTCTTCTATGGCAGAAATGACATGTATGCCAGGGATGGGGTTCACTTATCTAGGTCTGGGGTGGGAGCACTGGCAACTGCAGTGGAGGGAGCAGTTAGGACTTTAAACTAGGAGTAGTTAGTGGTATGGGTTTTGGCAGGAAAACAGTGAAGTCCCAGTGTAGTAATATTACGAGTTCTAGGGGAACTAGTACAGTGGACCCCCGGTTAACGATTTTAATCCGTGCAAGAGGGCTCATCGTTATGCGAAATAATCGTTATGCGAATGAATTTTCCCCATAAGAAATAATGGAAATCAAATTAATCCGTGCAAGACGCCCAAAAGTATGAAAAAAAATTTTTTTTACCACATGAAATGTTAATTTTAATACACACAAACTGAAAAAGGCATGCACAATTAAATGACACTTACTTTTATTGAAGATCTGGTGATGATTGATGGGATGGGAGGAGGGGAGAGCATTATCTTCTTACTGTTTAGAAGGGAATCCCCTTCCATTACGACTTGAAGGTAGCAAGTCCTTTTCCGGGTTACTTCCCTTCTTCTTTTAATGCCACTAGGACCAGCTTGAGAGTCACTGGACCTCTGTCGCACAACAAATCTGTCCATAGAGCTCTGTACCTCCCGTTCCTTTACGATTTGTCCTAAAATGGGCCACAACATTGTCATTGAAATAGTCACCAGCACGGCTTGCAACAGCTGTGTCAGGGTGATTTTCATCTATAAAGGTTTGCAGTTCAACCCACTGTGCACACATTTCCTTAATCTTTGAAGTAGGCACAATGGATTCCACAACTGGCATAGGCTTCTCAGGGTTAGCCCCAAACCCTTCAAAATCTTTCTTAATTTCCATACTAATTCTCACCCTTTTTACCACAGGGTTGGCACTAGAAGCTTTCTTGGGGCCCATGTCACTTTATTTTCCAGAAACAGCACCGAAAATACTGTAATAATACGAAATATTCCGAGTGTATGCTTGGATGTTACCGCGGAGGCTGGCTGGTAAACAATGGGACGGAGCAGCACATGTGAGGCTGGCTGAGGGCACATTGGACGCGTCTCGGACGAAAATCGGTATGCGGGTTTTTAATCGGTATGCGGGGCAAAAATTTTGCGATAAAAGTAATCGTTATGCGGAAAAATCGCTATGCGATGCCATCGTTATGCGGGGGTCCACTGTAATAATAAGAACGAGGAAGATATTGAAAAGCCAGGGACCTTGGGTGATAAGGACAGTAATAGGTTTAGTAGAAAAATAGAAATGAGCAGGAAGGGTAAAGAGAAAGGAGAGTCTTTCAATGTTTATTATGCTAATTGCCGTAGTGCTAGGAATAAGATGGACGAGTTGAGATTAGTTGCTAGTGCAGGTAACATTGATGTATTTGCCTTAACTGAGAGGTGGTTTAATTCAAAAAGTCGGGACATGCCTGCGGAATGTCATATTCAGGGTTTTAAATTGTTCCAAGAAGATAGAAGTATTGGGAAGGAGGGTGGGGTGGCATTGTATGTCCGAGATCACTTGAACTGTTGCATAAAAACGGGTATTAAGTCTGAAGTAACACATACAGAGTCTGTTTGGATAGAATTTTCAGAGGGGCATGAAAAACTGATTTTAGGAGTGATATACCGTCCCCCAAACTCAGATAGGGACCAAGGGAAACTACTATGGGAGGAAACTGTTAAGGCCACAAGGCACGATAATGTAGTAATTCTAGAAGACTTTAACTTTAGTCATGTTGATTGGAATTTCTTGACTGGGAATTTAGAATCATACGACTTCTTAGAAGTATTCAGGATTGTTTTTTGAAGCAGTTTGTGACAGAACCTACAAGGGGAAATAACCTGCTTGACTTAGTTATGGCAAATAATGAATCCCTTGTTAATAATTTAGAAATTTCAGAGGAACTGGGTGCTAGCGACCACAAATCAATTACATTTAGCATTGAATGGAAGTACGATAGTAGCGATAACTCAGTAACAGTCCCAGATTTTCGCTTAGCAGATTACGATGGGCTTAGAGAACACTTATCATCTGTTGACTGGGGTAACAAAGAGAGCTATCAATATGACAGTTTTCTGAACACTATACATGCTGCTCAAAGAGCGTTTATCCCATATAAAGAAATTAGATCAAATAGAAATGACCCAAAATGGATGAATAATAGGCTCAAATATCTACTAGGCATAAGAAAGGAAATTTTAAATAGGCGTATCAAAAGAGGTGAGGGTCATCTTATGAATCAGTACATTGACATTAAGAGGGACATTAAAAAGGGGATAAGAAAAGCTAAAAGGACTATGAAATTAAAGTTGCTAGGGATTCTAAAACTAACCCAAAAAGTTTTTTCCGGGTCTATAGAACAAAAGTTAGAGATAAGATAGGTCCCCTTAAAAATAACTATGGGCACCTTACTGACAAAGAGAATGAAATGTGCTTGATTTTAAATAATTATTTTCTCTCAGTTTTTGCACAGGAAGACACTAACAATATTCCATAATTAATTTTTACAGTGGGCTAGAAGAAGATAAATTATGTAACATCACAGTCACTAGTGAAGATGGTTGTGAAGCAGATAGACAGACTGAAGCAAAATAAGTCGCCGGGTCCTGATGAGGTTTTTTTCAAGGGTTCTTAAGGAATGCAAAATGGAACTCTGTGAACCATTAACAAATTTATTTTTAATTTATCTCTTCAAAGAGGTGTAGTGTCTGATATGTGGAAGATGGCTAATGTAATTCCTATTTTTAAAACAGGGGACAAGTCGTTACCGTCAAATTACCGCCCAATAAGCCTGACCTCAATTGTAGGCAAATTACTAGAGTCAATTATAGCTGAGATTATAAGAAGCCATCTCGATAAGCATAGCTTGATTAATGATACTCAGCATGGATTCACAAGAGGCCGGTCTTGTCTAACTAATTTATTAACTTTCTTCAGTAAAGCTTTTGAGGCTGTTGACCACAATAAAGAATTTGATATTATTTACTTAGATTTTAGTAAGGCTTTTGATAGAGTTCCGCACCATAGACTGTTAAAGAAAGTGGCAGCTCATGGCATTGGGGAAAAGTGCTCTCGTGGATCGAGTCATGGCTCACTGACAGGAAGCAGAGAGTGTCCATAAATGGGGGTTAAATCCGAGTGGGGATCTGTAACAAGTGGCGTTCCACAGGGATCAGTCTTGGGCCCGTTGTTGTTTATAATATATATCAATGATCTTGATGAGGGAATTATAGTGATATGAGCAAATTCGCCGATGACACAAAGATAGGTAGGATAACTGATTCATACGTAGATGTTATGGAACTTCAGGAGGATTTAAACAAACTCTATTCTTGGTCAGAAAAGTGGCAGATGCAGTTCAATGTAGATAAATCAAGGTTCTGAAGCTTGGGAGTGCCCATAACCCTAGTACTTATAATTAAATGATGTAGAACTTAGCCATACAGATTGCGAAAAGGACTTGGGGGTTATGGTGAGCAGCAACCTTAAACCAAGACAGCAATGCCTAAGCGTACGTAATAAGGCAAATAGATTACTGGGATTTATATCAAGAAGTGAAGCAACAGAAGTCCAGAGGTCATACTGCAGCTTTATACATCATTAGTAAGGCCTCACCTAGATTATGCAGCTCAGTTCTGGTCTCCGTATTACAAAATGGACATAAATTCGTTAGAAAACATTCAGCGTAGGATGACTAAATTAATACATAGCATTAGAAATCTTCCTTATGAAGAAAGATTGAAGACTCTTAAGTTACATTCACTTGTTAGACGAAGAATGAGGGGAGACCTGATCGAAGTGTATAAGTGGAAGATAGGTATTAATAAAGGGGATATTAATAAGGTCTTGAGGATGTCTCTCCAAGAGAGAACCCGCAGTAATGGATTTAAATTAGATAAGTTTAGATTTAGAAAGGACATAGGAAAGTATTGGTTTGGAAATAGGGTAGTTGATGAGTGGAACAGTCTACCTAGTTGGGTTATGGAAGCTAGGACTTTGGGTAGTTTCAAATCTAGGTTGGATAAGTACATGAGTGGGAGGGGTTGGATTTGAGTGGGACTTTCACATCAGAGCTTATTTCTTGGGTGGCATTGAAAATTGGGTTGGGCAAATGTTTTGTTAGTGGGATGAATTGTAAAGGACCTGCCTAGTATGGGCCAGCAGGCCTCCTGCAGCGTTCCTCCTTTCTTATGTTCTTATGTTCTTATTCCTTCTATTCTGTCGTTAGAGTACAAAAAACCGCCCATTTACCTATTTCAACTACCCAATAAAGTGGTCAGAAATTGTTTTTGTTGTTGTTGTTGTTGAGTTTATCAGGGGCCACTGACAGCATAAGCCATATCGAGCCCTGTTTCTCGATGGTACGAGGAAGATTTGTTGCCCAAGGCTGGACGATGAAAGAAAAAGGAACAAAAGTTCCTTTGTAAATAGAGATAGAAACTTAAAGTTTCCAATTAGATCCGGTTGACGCCCTTGCCAAGCCTCAGCAGAGAGAGACGCCCACACTCCCACCTGAGTTCAGTAACCGGCTTCCCACCGAAGACCATTAAAGAATTTTCCGCAGAGCAGAAACAATGGAGCTGGCTAAAGTAAGCCGATGTACTGGTGCCCCTCCTTTAGAGTGCCCGAGGGAAAAAATAGATGGGGAAAAGGTTTCCCAGAGAGAACGGGGGGAAATTTTTTCAATAAAACCCAAGGCGACAAAGGTTTGACGCAAAAGGGTTTTCGGGTCAAAAAATTGGGAAATTTTGGGCAATTTTACACAAATTTCAAGGGGATCCCAAATTTAAAAAATAGGGGTCCAAAATTAAAAAATGCGGGACTTTCCTAGCTCCAAAAAACAGCATTTTCTCTGTTCATAAAGTATGTTCCGGGCCCCCTTTTAAAATATTACATTGGGTTTCCTTTTTGGAATTTTTTATTCACACAAAAAATTGATTTACTGTTATCAGACTACTGAAATTATTGTAATATTTTTTAAAAATAAGGGAAAAACCCCCTTCAGGGACTGTGTATTAAAACCACCGGGATGACAAGAAATTGGATGGTGACATCATTTGTTTACTTTTGGGAACATCGAAAAAATGGGAAAAATTTTCACTTTTTTCCCCCTAATTTTTAAAGGTTTTTTTCCTGAAAAAACCCAAATCAAAATTAAATCTTTTTGGGTGAAAATTAAAACTTCCTTTCTATAAAATAAAGCCCAAAAAACCGAGAATACAACCATCCCCAAATTTCCCCCCCGAAAAAAACACGAAAAGTCTTTTTTTAAAAAACCAAAAACCTGCAGGATTTTTTTTTTGTATAGTGCACATTTACCACACAGCCCCTATTCTCTCATATGTGGGCCCAAATTTCCCGGGGTCCCCCAGCTTTTTCCAGTGAGTGAGCTCTTTGGCGACCCAGTGGCTTCAAACCCAAACTTTTTTTGGATAAAGTACAGTGTTTTTGTTTTACACAAAAAGAAGTTTTTTCTTTCATTCGCGGGAAAACCCAAAGGCTGGGCTAAAACTAACTTTTTGTTTTTAACAATAAATGGAAAAAAAGGGAAATTTTGGGGGGGGACAGGGCAGAAATGGGCCCCAAACTAAGCAGTACGACAGGTTGGTGTGGTGATCCCGAAATTTAAAAATTATCCCAAACCCCAACATTAGTACCAGATTACTGAGGGGAACCGGATTACTGACTCCCGGGGTTTAGTGATGGTCGACCTGTACCTACATGATGATATAAATTTTTAACACTTTGGGGTGTTCCCACCAAGCCCAGGGTGACATGAAAAAAAAAATGTTTTTTCCTTATACAAAAGGGTTACTACCCCCCTTGCCCCCAGCTTTTTAGTCCCTCTTTTGACACCATGATTTTAAGGAAGGGAAAGATTCTTCCCATTTCCCCCACGCGAATGATGATAATAAGTAAATGCTATATGTACCTGACTCTTTTTTGGGCGTCAGTTTTCCCAGTCACCCCTTTCTCACTTTTCCAAATTTTTTTTGCCCAAAAGGGTCGCCCAAAAGATAAGTTTGAAAAATTTGCTTTTCACCCCCATGCCTAAAGAACCTCTTCTGCTTCTGGTGGGGGTTGTCTGTACTAAAATGCTTCACTTTTTAAATACTTGAAAACCAAGAAAAACGCAGGTAAAATGCACCCCTTGCCCCTTTTTAAAAGGAAAATTTAAAACTTACCATGCTAAAAATTATTTTTATTTCATGCACCCCATTTGGAAAAAGGGAAAGGGGTGAGTTTAAAAAGGGAAAATACTGTATCTTAGAAAAAAAAAAAGGGGAGTGTAAGAGATCTTTAAAAATCTTTGAAAGGTTCAAAGAAGAAGCCCGCCCCCATTTAGATTCCATCAAAACCAAACCCAGGGTGGCAGGGGGTCTAGAGAGGTTGCTCCTGCTGTCCCAACTACGGGGACCACTATAAACAAGGTCCTGAATGCTCTAGGAAGACAAACAAAATGTAAAAGTTTATACAGACTTTGAAAAACCCCTCTGCAAGTGTGCCCCATGGTGAAATTTGCACACAATATGTGTGAAAAAGGAAAAAAAAAAAAAGTTGTAAGAGGGATCTTTTTTTTTCCCTAAAAAAACAGAAAAACAAAGATATTAGTCAACAGGAAAAGGGGTCTGAGGCGACTACAGAAAAAAGCTCTGTTCCACAAGGCACAGTACTTGCTCCCATTTTGTTCCTAAACCCATACCCAGACATAAACAGGGATTTTAAGCCACAGATTCATGTTTTCCCTTTGAAATTTACACCTGAATTTGCATGCCAGTGCCCTCTTTGGAAGAAAACCGAAAAAGAATCCAGGCAGATAGAAACCCCAAATTTTAAAAACCTTTTAAACTGCCCAAATTAGTTTCTACGTTGTCTCCCCCCAAACCCCGAATATTTTGAAAAAAAAAAATGGGTTTTTTTTAACCTTTAAACATTCCAAAAATAGATCTACATTTGCACTCGCAGCGCTCCAAACGTAGATCTACATTTTTTACTTAAGAAACAATGAAAAAATCGAAAAATAGTTCTAGTTTGGAGAGCTACCCCTTTGCAAACCAAAGATCAAACGTTTGAACAGTTTAAGGATTAAATTAAAGAAGGAAATTTTTCGGGTGTTAATAAGCCCCAAAAAAAAAAAAATTAGGATTAGTACTAACCGAGATATAAGACCGGGAATTTGGCACTGATGCCACCTAAAGGCAACATGGAGTCCTGTCATTTCCCGATATACCCTTTTTTCCCCTCTTTTTTTTTTTTTATTTACGTATATAATTTTTATGTTCTAATAATTACACTTTGTAGTAGTATCAAATAGTCAAAAACACATGACAGGGGGAACCCTTTTTTCACTGCCTTGTCACCTACTTTTGGGTCAAGAAAAAAAATACAATAGTTTTATGGGCCCCAGAAAATTTTTTTAGCCCATGCAAGTATATATGAAACTCCTTAAAACAGCATTTGTGAAAGATGAGTGCCCAACCCATTTTTGACAGTGCAGCAGCTGAGTCCCACTCCTTGGCTTTTTTTGCTTTCACTGTTACAATAAACCATTCTATCTTTTGTCTTTTATTTATCTGTTTTTTCTGTCTATCTTTTGTCGGGCTGTCTGTTATCTGTTTGCTATGTCTCTTTATCTCTGTCTTTCTTATCTGCTTTCAAATCTCCCTTGTACTGTTTTCCCTTTTTCCCTCTGCTTGTCTCTCTTTCTGTCCGGGAGAGCCACTCATGAACTAACAGGTATTAAAACCTGAGGGCAGAGTCGTCACGTCTGTTTCCCTTGAACAATTTAAAATGTGGATTTTTTTGGCCAGTCATGCTTATTACGTTTTTATATGTATCAACAACAAGTACAGTATGCACTTTGTCTGGTTTTTTTTGGGTTTCCCCTTTTGGGGTTTTACACTAGGGTATAAAATTTTTATGTGTACCTGTAAGGTAAAAGACAAACAGACAGAGATACAGAGACGGGCAGTGATAAAATACAGACAGATGGAGATAGAAACAGTAAAAATTCAGCCACCCCACCCGCCGGCCCGGCCTTCCAAACACTAAACACATGTTCCAAATTGTTTTTCTTTACTTAGGGAAAAGGGTTTTATCAGACATTCGGGCCCAGGATGACATATAAGTGGTATAAAAACGGGAAAAAAAAGGCTGCAAAAAATTTTTCCACAAGGTTTTTTATAAAGGGTTTTTTGTATTTCCTCGACCATTTGGGGCCCAAAAATCCATTCAAAGTCAAAAACCCCAGGGTCAACATCACTTTTCCCCTTCCCTTTTAAAAAGGGAAAATGTTTAAAACACATGACATCAGTGAATCCCCCCGGGGGTTTTTCCCCCTCTTTACTCAAAAGGGGGGCTCAGTTGAAATTGGGTCCCACAAGGGGAAATAAAATGGTTTTCCGATTTTTTAATACTGCTACAAAACCCAGTGTTAAGCCCATTCTATACTACCCCGGGGTTCAGGGGAATCGTCCCAAATTTTGGGAAACAGGGAAAAAAAAAAAGTACATCTTTCATTTGGAGGGGTAGTGGTAAAACATAGAGCCCATGTTTGGACAATTAGGGGGTTTAAGGGCCCTTTCCCTGAGTGTGGGGTTTTTTCAGTTTATTAGTCATCAAAGGATTCATGAAGGGCTGTTTCCTTTTGGAAAGGCCCGACAGAGGGAAATGGGAAAATTTGGGGTTTACAATGCCCCGGTAGGAAATGCCCAAAACAGAACTGAAAAAAATTTGTTTGTAAAAGGCATCACTCAACAGTAGAAAAAACTCTTTTTAACTTATTCGAAGTTCTGCTTTTTTTTCTATCTTAATTTTCCACCCCTTTTTAACCCAAATGATTTAAAAACATTTGCCTTTACCAAATTTCTCATTTTAATATTCCCCTTTAAAAAAATGAATAAATTTTTTTTTATTTCGGTACATAAAAAAAATAAAGCATATCATAAATACTGACTAAAAGTAATATCTGTAATAGTAGTAGTAAGACATACCTAAAAACTTGGGATGTTTATGAGACAAAAAAGCACCAGCAATCCTAAATCATGTTTTAAAAAAAAACACAGGGTTTTGTTTTTCACTCACTTGGTAGGACGGGAGTACCTTTCAAAAATAACCAAGAAAAAGACATATGCCAAACCAATTTCATGTATAAATAACTCAGACCCAAAGACCCAAACCCTGGGCCCCCTTAAAAAGGCCTGGGAAATTTAAAAACTAGAATACAACATAAATAAGAAAAAATTTAAAATAGCGTTTTCCACCAAAACCAGGAAAATCCAAAAGGAAATGCATTCAAAAAAGCATTTTTTTTTAGCTATCTTTTCCCTGGACAATGAGTAGGCAAAAAACCAATTTTTTTAATTAAAAAATTTTTTCAATTTTTATTATTATTTTTATTTTTATTATTCAGGGGTTTGTGCCCAAACCCAAAGGGATCCCCTTTAAAAAGTGCCCGGAGAATAGGAAAAAAAAGGGGCAATCCAAGGAAGGGGGAAAACAAAACAATTCTATGAATTTAAAAGTCCTCACCAGCACAAGAACCCCCTTTGGGGGAAGCCTAAATTTATATAATCTTGAAAAAATTTAACCCCTTTACTGTCGAGGCCCCTTTCCCCAAAAAAAAGGGACCCCAAAAACCGTGCTGGAACAATACACAAATAACCCGGGTTATTTGGTTTTTGTCATTCTATTTCGCAAAAAATTCAAAAAAAAAAAATTTTTTTTTCTTATGAAAAATGTTGATTATTTTTTCTGGGGTGTTTTAAAAACCAAGAAAAATTTTTGGGAACCCCGTACTTCCGGAAAAAAGACCGCAAAGTTTGCCCGAAAATGAGGGGCGCGGCCCAAAAAGCGGCGACTGCCGCCCACCCCGGAAAACTTTTTTTTTACTCTAATTTTAAATTTTTTTGCATTTTTTCAATATTTTTCTTTTCCCAAGTAACTTATGTTGGGCCCGTAGACCAATTTTAAGGTGCATTGTTTCAAATATACACTCATTGTTTCCCCCACAATAACTGAACAAAAAATTTTCACTATTGTTTTGGGGTTACACTTTTTTTACACAAAAAAAACAATACAAAAATGGGTTTTTTACTATTGTTCCATAATATAAAACAAATACAGTCCTTGAACACGTTCCCAGGGAAAAGCTGCAGCTTGTGGGAATTTTTTGGACATGGGTATATGCAGGGGTGGGACTTTTACACTCCCCACCATAAAAGGGGTGTTTCTTTCCCTGTTGTGGGCCCTTTTGTAGAAATTTTACATACAAAAAACCCCCCTTTTTTAGCATTTTTTTTTGGGGAGCAGTAAAAGCAGGGTTTTTTGGGGGAGTGATCACCAGGCCGAAACGAGGGTGGCGTGTGTTTTGGGAATTTCGTGGGCGCTGGTCTATTTTCAGGGTTGTCCTTGGTCTTTGCGATTATTTGTCTTTATTAAAATAACAAACAAAATTCCCATATTTTTGGGGTTTTGTTTTGGGCTTCAAAATGTATATGTTTTAAGCATTTGAAAGGAGATATCAACAAAATGGAAAAAAAAATTTTTTTATATCACTTATAACCTTGATTCACAATTTTGCAAACCCAATCTGCATGTCCCCATTTAAAAACTAATGCATATTTAGGTTGTAGTCCAGACAGCTGCGGCTTTTTTGAATGGGTTTTATTGGTCTCTCTGTTGTGCCTGCCATTGTGTGCCATTTCATTTGGGGGAATGATGTCACAATGTGGGGCATCACGTTTTTCATGCCAAAGAAATTTCCATGATGGGCATTGGCAAAACAAAGGCTTGCCCCCCTCACCTATGCGAGGTTTCCAGCGTTGAAATTTTTGGCATATGTTAATTTATTACCACGCAATGTGCCACACCGTCTGCAAGTTCAACCCCGCAAGAAAACACGAGTAAGGGGTTGTGGGACCAGTTATCAGTAAATAACATATTTTCCCCTTACCGATTTGGTTCCATTTATTTTTCTAAAAACCCCATCACCAGAGATCCCCCAAAAACTTCATGGTATCTCTCAAAGATTCTGGGCCCGGTACCCCAATGATTTTCCAAAAAATAACCCCCTTCCCGCAATCAAAACAGTACAAATAAAAAATTTTAAACCCAAAACGTTTCCTCTTTTTTGGGGATATATTGCTTTAATGAGAGTCTTCCCTTTTAATAAAATCAATAACAAGCTTCCTGAAGGGAATTTAAAAAACATTCAGCATTTGTTTCATGTACAAAAAACACATTTCTGATTTAATAACCCGTCCCGGTTTTGTTTAGGCCCGGGTTTTTTTGAAAAGGGTTTAAAATTCGAACAATCAGAAACGATTGACACCTAAAATGTCACTAAAAACCCGAGGGTTTAAAAAAGGCGTTTTTTTGCCCCGTAAATTTGGGTTTCAGTGGCTTAAACAAGTGGCATAAGCAATTAAAGTGGTAAAAAAAAGGTACATCTCTCCACATTTTTCTCCTTTTTCCCCTGGTGTAAACCGTGATTTTGGTGAGACGAATTTTATTTGCCATGGTGTATTTATAGTAGTGTTGGTTTCCCCCGACAAAGAAAGTCCATCAGGGGGCTCAAACGAAGAAAAAACTCAAAACATTCCAGTTCACTAGCATTGTTCCCCAAGTGGACATGATGGCCTTTTTTTCCCCTTTGTGTTTTTATCAAAATCATGGGGGCTGGGAACAAACTTGTCACCGTCCCGCCAATCCCAGATGCGGTTCTGGTGGGGGTTCTGGATATTGTACTGTGGTTGTGGTTGTGCAAATTGGGGGAGTGTGGGGTCGAGTGGGGGCTGGGTTTTTGTTGTGCAGGGGTCAGCAGCCCTGGGTAGTAGCGTGGCCCCGGGGCTGGTTTCCACATTTGGGTTTTTTTTGCCACCAAACACTATCCCCCCATCACGGGCCCGCTCCCCCACTCACATCATTCAACCCAAAGTTTAAAAAATTGTCCCTCTTCACTAAAGGTCGTGGTGTTGGGGCCAGGGGGATGTGGGTCCCCGAGTTTCTCCTTCCCCCCTTTGGGAAAAGCAAAAAGAAACACTACCAAACGCATGCTAAGTCCCCACATACTGCCGCTTCATGGGGAATATTCACCCTCACCCGTCACAACTAGAACTTTCAATGACCTTGAAAACACTATCACTATCACTTCAAAGCTAACATCGGGTGGTTTTTTCACAACCCCAAAAAGTTTTTCCCCCTTTCGGGCCTGGTTTCAGGTGAACGTGGAAAATGAGAAGCCGGCCCAGCACCCCAGGTGGGGAAAGGTTTTTGGGTCATCTGGGTTTTCATCACTATTTCCTTATCCTGGGGACTTTTCCTTTGGGCACACCCCCCTTCAAAACCCCGGGAAAAACCCCTGCCCCTGACATTTTCAATCCTGTTAGAGCTATCACTTGGGAAAAAAAGACCCCCAAACCCCGGGGGTTAGGAAAAATCCTTTCCGAGAGGCATGGGGGAAAAAAAGGGA
Organism: Cherax quadricarinatus; assembly: GCF_026875155.1. Taxonomy (NCBI): domain Eukaryota; kingdom Metazoa; phylum Arthropoda; class Malacostraca; order Decapoda; family Parastacidae; genus Cherax; species Cherax quadricarinatus. The sequence goes on along the minus strand of NC_069414.1, from coordinate 39,963,370 downwards.
TAAATATTGATGGCATTTCCCCCCAAAACCCCCGCTGGGGCCCCGTTTTTTTTACAGGGTGCCCACCCCCACTGGACCCATTCCTCTATGTAAAGGGCCCACCCCGGCCTTTCCCCCTTTATTTTAAGCCGAAAAATTTATGCGTATAAAACGTCAGAAAAAGTGGCAAGTAAGTGTATTTATACGGCGGGAAACATCAAAGGGTTAAACAACCTTCAGTTATAAGTAAACTCCTTTTCCCCCTCATCTATCTACAGGTTTAAAATTAACATCGTCCCAAATTTTTTTTTCCATGAAAATCCTTTTTTAACCATTTTCTTTTTCTTTCAAAACAGCCTTAAAACTATATCAAACCCAAAAAGTTTTTGGGTTTTTTTTAAGTTTTAAAAGTTTTTTAAGTTACATTGGGTTTTTTTTTCTTAAACAAAAAATATTCAATTCCAAAAAATGGGGAGGAGTTTGTACTGAGGAACAGGGAAAATAATAAGAACATACAGTGATTTCCTTTACTTACAAGTTTAATCCGCTCCGTGAAACCCAGCTCGTAAATCAATTTGCTCCAAAAAAAATCCAAAAAACAATTTTTCCTCACTGAAATTAAATGAAATATCATTAATTTCGTTCCACGGGAATTCCTGCTATCAGGGGGAGGAAAAAGAAAAAAACTCAAAAAAAACGCTAATTCAAATTTTAGGCTTATTTTTTCTATCACAAATTTACCTAATACAGTGGGGAACCCCAAAAAACGAACGTATCACATTTTCGAAAATTCCGAAATCTTTATTGGGGGTTTTCTACCAAAGATTTTAATTTAAGATAATAAACTTTTGAATATGAAGGGATTTTGCTATTATGATTGTTTCTTAATAATGTACACGTGGGAGCGCTTGAGGTTCCTAAAAACCCGTATTCCTGGAAAACCCGGAGGGGGGAGAAAACTGATTATATACACCGGAAATCCTAGAGGACTAGTACCGGGAAATTGCACAAAGAAAAAACACTCATACGAAAGCAAAAGACTTGGGAGATGATTTAAACCCTCCCCCCAATGAAAAGCCAAAGGGGGGTCACTAGATTTTAAAAAGGGCCATACAATAAGTTTTCCCCGGGGCCCCAGATGTTCAACTGCCTCCCCCAAATAAGGGGGAAAAACCAAAAGACCCCTGGCAGTCTTCAAGCTGGCACTGGACAAGCACCTAAAAATTTGTTCCTGGTCAGCCGGGCTGGGGGCTCGTACCCTTGGTTTTCGTGCAGCCAGCAGCAAAAACCTGGTGGGTCAGGGCCCATCCACCAAAGGAAAGGGCCCGGTCACAGCCGGGCCGCGGGGGCGTTGACCCCCCGGGAAATCTCTCCAGGTAAACTCCAGTGCCCAAGTAAAAAACATTCCCCAAAAGAAAAATTTGGTCAAAAAATAACGATCCCAAAAGGGTTTTAAAAGGAGGGTAAAAAAAATCTATTAGGGGAAAGGGGAAAAGGGGGAATTTTTAGCTCATCAAAAGGGGGGAGGTTAACCCTAAATGACCCAAAAAAGTTTTAGCTTAAAAAAAGAAGTAAAAAAGGCGATTAGAAAAAGGGTAAACGGGAAATATGAAATAAGTTGCCCAATGAATCAAAAAATAAACCCAAAAAGGGGTTTTTTTCAAATGAAAAGGGCGAAAAATGAAGGAAAAGTAGGGGTCGGGAAAAATGGGAATGGACAGCTGGGCGGATAAGGGCTGGAAAAGTGTTCCCTTTTTTAATGACTTTTTTTTTGTCAGTTTTTACACAAGGAAGATGTAAATGAATTCCATAATTAAAAAATTAAATTTTGTTCCTGATTTAATTTAAGTTAAAATAATTTTACTGTCACGAGGGACATGGTTATTAAAAAAGATTGACAAAAAGAAAAAAAATAAATCCCCGGGGCCCCCCAACCCCATGAGTTGTTTTCAAGGGTATTTTAAGGGAATTTCAAGATGGAGCTTTGTCAGCCTTAACGAGTGTAATTTAATTTCGTCCATCCTTACCAGTGTTGTGCCAGATTTTGGAAGATGGCTAAGTGGTTCCCATAACAAATCAAAGGGGGAAAAGTCCACTCCTTCAAATTACCGTCCAATAACCCTGACATCTATGGGGGCAAGTTTTAGAACAAAATAGCTACATTATCAGAAGTCCCCTTGAAGGGGCATAATTTTGATAAATAATTCAGCATGGATTCACGAGAGGTCTTTCCTCCTGACAAATTACGACGTCTTCAATAGAAATTTGAGGCAGTTGACAGGAAAAGGAATATGATATGTTTTTTTGGGAAATTTTAGTAAACCCTTCGACAGAGTATCACAAGAGACTCTTAAAAAAGGGGGAGCTCGGATGGGAGGAAAATTTTACATGGATAGGCATGGCTTACCATAAAAGCAGAGAGTTCCCATTAATGGAGTGAAATCTGAATGGGATTATCACTAGTGGCATTCCCAAGGATCAGTTTTAGGCCCTCTCTTGTTCAAAATTTACATTAAGCCCTTTGATAAAGGGATTATAGTGACATAGTAAGTTTGCTGATGATAAAAAAGATGGGCCGTAAATTTCACCTGGGGAGGAATAAATGAACTCCGGACATTTGAAAATAATGTCTTGGTCTGAAAAATGGAGATGAAGTTTCATGTGGATAAGTGTAAAGTATTGCCTGGTAATGAAAATAACTCCGAAGATAATCTAGGTAAGTAAGCTTAGTCATACAGAATGTGAAAAAGCTTGGGGTCATGGGGAAGCAGAAAACTAAACCAAGACAGCAGTGCCTTATGTCGCAACAAGGCCAACAGATTTCTTGAATTTTTTTCCAAAAAAGTAAAAGTAACAGAAGTCCAAAAGTTATTTTACACTCTAACATCCCGGGAGGGCCCCATTTGATTATGGCTCAGTTTTGTCCCCTTACTACAGGGTGACATAGACTCATTAGAGAACAACAGAGAAGAATGACTAAAAAGATTTACTGTGTAAGGAAACCCCCGATGAAGATAGACTTAAGGCTTTAAATCTCCACTCTCTGGAGAGGCGTAGAATGAGGGGAGATATCATTGAAGTGTATAAGTGGATGACGGGCATAAACAAGGGAGACATTAATAAAGTACTGAGGGTGTCGAACCAGGTAAGAACCAGGAATAATGGATTTAAGTTGGATAAATTTAGATTTAGAAAGGACATAGGTAAGTACTGGTTTTCTAACAGAGTTGTAGGTGCGTGGAACAGTCTTCCCAGTGGGGTGATAGAGGCTAGGACCTTGGGTAACTTTAAGAAGAGACTGGACAAATATATGAGTGGGAGGGGCTGGGTTTGATTGGTGTCATGGGGTACGGGAGTTATTTCTTGGGTAGCTTTAGGAAGATGTCATTTTGATAAGGACCTGCCTCGTATGGGCCAGTAGGCCTTCTGCAGTGTTCCTACATTCTTATGTTCTTAAAATAGGACCGTTTTTTCAGACAAACTGTGTCCCTATTTTTGGACCGCCGGGTACGGGACCTGTCTGCCGCCCACTCTGTCCACGTCCCTGCGCAGGCGTCATGAGCAGTCTAGCTTTGCTTATGCTTGAGTGAACACTAACCTGCGCTCTCATTCATGCATTTTACGATTATTTTGTTGTGTTTAGTGCTTGTGGGACTGTGAAATAAGCTGCCATGGGCCCAAAGAAACTTGCTAGTGGTACCCCTGTGGTAAAGAAAGTGAGAAACACCATAGATGTGAAGAAGGAAATAATACAGAAGTATGAGAGTGGTGTGAGACTTGTTGAGCTTGCCAGGATGTATGGGAAAAACAAGTTGACCATCGGTTCTATCCTGTCAAAGAAAGAACAAATCAAGGAAGCTGATGTTGTGAAAGGTGCTAATATAGGGAGTGGATGAGGTGCCTTCTTCAAAGATTAAGGAGATTTGTGCCAAGTGGAATGATGTCCAAATGTTTGTGCAGAAGTACCACCCTGAGCAAGCTGAAACAAGCCATCTTTGCAACAAGTTCAGTGACAGAACCATGTCCCATTTTAGGGAAATGTTAAAGAGGTGCCAGAAACAGAGGACTGTGGACAGTTATTTTGTGAGACAGGGTCCAGTGACTCTCAAGCTGGTCCTAGTGGCATTAAAAGACAGAGAAGGGAAGTAACCCCAGAGAGGGCTTTACCTGAAGTCCTCATGGAGGGGGATTTTCATTCCAAACACTAACCCCAACTCCCTCTCTCCTCCTCCCTATCTTCCAGATGCCATCACCAATCTTCAATAAAGGTAAGTAAAAATGTTATTTTATATGTATTACTATACATAATTAAAAACTATAGTATTTGTTGTATGTAAAACTGTAATTAATCTCTATAAAATGTATTTTTTGTGTGAATATTTTTGGGTTTCTGGAACAGATTAATTGTATTTCCATTATTTCTTATGGGAAATATTGCTTCGAATTTCAGACTTTTCGAAATTAGAACTAGCTCCTGGAATGGATTAAGTTTGATTTTTGAGGTTCCACTGAACTGTATGACATAATAAACAATATAACATAGAAACATGATATATACAGTAGGGCCCTACTTTATGGCATTCCGCTAAAACGGCAATTTCAAATTATGACCAAAACTTGCTACAGTGGACCCTCGGGTAACAATGTCATTGGATAACAAAATAATCAGATAGCGACATGTTTTTGCGTCAAAATATTGGCTTGGTTACCGAAAAAGAATTCGGTTAAGGACATTTGTCCCAAACGTGTCAATGCAGCATGAGTGGCCCGGACACTCCATGTACAGCCAGTGTGCCGTTGTTTACAAGCCAGTGAGGAAGATTCCATGCAAATAAGCGATATATTTTGTATTATTCCATGGTTTGTAGTGCTTGTAACTGCTAAATAAGCCACCATGGGCCCAAAGAAAGATTCTAGTGCCAGCCCTGTGGTAAAGAGGATGAGAAACACTACAGAATTCAAGAAAAAGTTTGTATAAAGATACAAGAGTGGTAGTGATGGTGGTAGTGATGGTGGTAGTATGGACCAACAGGTCTGCTGCAGTGTTCCTGCTTTCTTAGGCACACCAGCGAGGGTACTTCCCACACACCAGCAAGGGAATTTCCCCACATACCAGCCAGGGTACTTCCCCACATACCAGCCATGGTACTTCCCCACATATCAGCCAGGGTACTTCCCCACATACCAGCCAGGGTACTTCCCACACACCAGCCAGGGAACTTTCCCACATACCAGCCAGGATACATCCCCACATACCAGACAGGGTAATTCCCCACACACAATTTGATTTGATTGGGACTTGCGCATGAGTGAATAGAATTATCTAAGCTTTTGCTTGGGAAGCATTGAAAATTGGGTTGGGCAAATACAATTCTGTTAGTGGGATGGTTTGTGAAGGACATGCCTAGTATGGGCCAACAGGCCTGCTGCAGTGTTACTGCTTTCTTATGTGCAAACATTTATGGTAGTAGGTTGATAGACAACCACCCAGGGAGGTACTACCGTCCTGCCAGGTGACTGTGAAACAGAAACCTGTAACTGTTTTACATGATGGTAGGATTGCTGGTGTCAAACCAGTCACAATGTGTCTTTAACCCTTTGACTGTTTCAGGCCCCTCTCTGAAACTGTCATTCTATGTCGCCAAATATTCAAAAAAAAAAATTATTTTTTCTTATGAAAATGTTAAGATTATTTTTCTGAGTGTTTTAGTCCAAAAAAAAATTTTTGCCATCGGTACTTACCGAGATATAGAGCCATGAAGTTTGCAGAAAATGAGCCGTGTATGGCAACAGCTGCGACTGCCGCTCACCCGGTAAACTTTAGTTTACTTGTAATTGAAGGTTTTTTGTTTTTTTCACTATTTTATTTTTTCACATAACTTATGTGGCCTATGAGACCAAAGTAAGGTGCAATGTCCATATATACACTCGTTGTATACAACACAATAAGCACACAAACATAATTATCAATATATTGTTTACAAAACTTGTTTACAAAAACAAACAAACAATCATCCTCCTCCTCCTTCTCCTCCTCCTCCTTCTCCTCCTCCTTCTCCTCCTCCTCCTTCTCCTCCTTCTCCTTCTCCTCCTCCTCCTTCTCCTCCTCCTCCTCCTTCTCCTCCTCCTCCTCCTTCTCCTCCTCCTCCTCCTCCTCCTTCTCCTCCTCCTTCTCCTCCTCCTTCTCCTCCTCCTCCTCCTCCTTCTCCTCCTCCTTCTCCTCCTCCTTCTCCTCCTCCTCCTCCTCCTCCTTCTCCTCCTCCTTCCTCCTCCTCCTCCTTCTCCTCCTTCTCCTCCTCCTTGTCTTGTGTGCGAGTGTGTGGCTTATAATTGTTTTGAGTCAGAAGTCGGCAGCTGTCAAAGTGACATATTGTCTCATTACTCACTCCCCCTACCGCCTGTCAAAACAATGGGGTCGGATGCTGCTTCCCCTCCTCCATTCTATCTAATTATCTTTCTCCCTCATTCTATATCTTTCAATCTGTCTCTCTCTCTGTCTGCCTATCTCTGTCTCACAGGTACACATAAATACTAGTATACATAGTGTAAATTACCTAGGATAACCCAAGAAATCCAGACAAAGTGCTATACTCTGCTTGAAGATGTGAGTAAAAGTGATGACACAGTCTTGTGGCTCTCTCTGAGACAGAGAGCTAGATGGACAGACAGGGAGCTTGACAGACAAACAGACAGACAGAAATGTTTGTGTACCAGCAAAAACAAAGGGAGGGCGATGGTCATGTAATATTTCCTTAGCTCTACCCTCGTTTACACTCATCAAAGTCAGCTCTTATCAGATGTTATCTCCCCTTATCTTGTCACTGTCATGGGGTGGACTTTTTTTTTTTCTTGCTTCAAAGGAACAATATTATTACATCTTCTTCTTCTTCTTCCTCCTCCTCCTCCTCTTCTCCTCCTCTTCCTCCTCCTCCTCCTCTTCTCCTCCTCCTCCTCCTCCTCCTCTTCCTCCCCTCCTCCTCCTCTTCCTCCCCTCCTCCCCCTCCTCCTCCTCCATTGCTTTTGGTCTCAAACTCCTCCAAATCATGAAATTGATCTTCACTGACACTTCCATCTGTGTTAGAGCATCACTTGGGAAGAGAAGAGTCCCAGATTTGCTGGGGAATCATATATTTCTTACCGCTAGACATGCTGAAAATGGACAACTGAAATGGCATTCCCACAATGCACCACTGGCTCCCCGATTTTTTTTATATGGTGCACACTGACCATGGAGACCCATTCTCTCACATGTGGGCCTACCAGCTTTCTCCTGCTTGATTTGAAGCTGCTAGAATTTATGCGTATAAATACGTCAGAAACATTGGCTCGTAAGACGTATTTATACGTCGGAAACAGTCAAAGGGTTAAACTGAGCCATTATCCAGGCCAAGACCCTAAGTCTCTTCAATTCTGTGATATCAGAATTTTATATGCACTTGAAAGACGATAGTGCGGAACCTAACCCGCCATATAAGTGGGACTCTCCTGTACAACTACTCCAGCATAAGTGTGAATTAGAAACATGTTCAGTGTTTTTCACTTGCAGAAATGTTAGTTTTTTCATTCTATATCATAAGTAGCATGTATGGCAACAAGTAAATCTTATAAACTTCTAATGTATACTCAGTATATGCTTTTGTGTCTTTACTATCACATGTGTTTCTTAATTCTGTAGTTCTTATTTCTGTAATATTCCCTTTCCAGTTTAGAAGCCTTGTCCGAGATTATGCCTTGGGGATGATCCTTGGAATAATTAAAAGAATGGTAACAAATAAAAGAAGTGACCTTCACTTTTTGTATACAGTGGTACCTTGACTTATGAGTTCCCCAACTTACGAGTTTTCCAAGTAATGAGCCGTTGCTAGGTCGATTTTTTGCTTTGAGTTGTGAGCCAAAATCCGAGTTACGAGCGAGCAGTTATTTTGCCAAAAAACAAATGAAAAAAAAAATATTAACTGAAAATGACAGCTGGCAAGAACCCCGGCCTAAGTGGCACAACAAAAGGTGGTTTTGGGACTTGGTACTTATAAAACAATGCTAGTGTGATGTTCTCACTGGAGGTAATTGTGTAATTATCTTCAGTTATTCTACAAAAAAATAAAGTTGCTAAGTTTTTGACATTTGCAAATACTTCCCTTTTTACTCCCACAAAAACCCAAAAAAATTTGAAATTTCCAATTTTCCAAAACCCAATTGTAGAACAATAATTTTTTATGACCCTTTTAATTTATTGCATTTACTTCAATAAAAAATGGGGGGGTTTTTCATGAAAAAAGTCAATAATTTCTTCCGAGATTTTCACCAAGACGGGGGCCGGCCTCCCGTGATCTATGCAGTTAGCTCTCAAAAACCTTTTTCTCTACCCTGGACCAAAAAACGTTATAGGGGGAGCGTAATGTTTTTTTGTTGGGACTGGCCCCTGGACACTCGCCATATTAGGCCTTTTTTTATTCTTTAGAGTATATATCATTTTTTCTATGTTACTTGAGTGTTTTTTATGTCTTTTTAGATTAATTCTGATAGATAAATAAGACATAGATTTGATATTAAATTTATTGAAGTATTTTTCCTGCCCCTTGAGATCGGGAATTTTTCCACCGAAGAACAAATGTTGATCTCCAAGGGTAAATCCCTTTTATAAAACCAGTTTTTATCTTACATTCTCTTTTATTATGTTTTTTATTTTTTTTATACAATATTTCTTATTTATAAATATATTTTTCTTTTTTAAAAACCAAAAAAAAAAATTGGGGGGTTTTTTGTGGGCTGGAATGGTTTAAGGGCATTTCAGTTAATTTCAAGGAGGAAAATTGATTTGATATACAATTAACATAACGAAAAACGGATCAATCACAAAACCACAGAGGGAAAATTCCTAGGTACCACCTTGACAGTACCCTTAAATTTCCCAGACCACAACAACAAATCACCAAAAAAACCCCCAGACTGTAGGCATACTATCAAAGAAAGATATACATTCCAAAATCAGTTCTCCTCGCACTGTACCATTAAACTCATTACCTTTTATCTTACATATAAAATTTTGTGCATGGGGATCAACAAATCCAATCACCAAAACCCCAATAACCCCAAAAAAGGGCACAGTAAAATGATAAAAAATTCCCACTCCCCCCGGCATACTCCACCAATTTTAAAAAAGTTGAATTGCTCACCGTTAAAACATCCATACTTATTCATGTCCCTACTACATACACAGAACAATCACGAAAAATATAAACCCCCCACTCAAACTTCCCCCTCCCAACCTAACAGGACACATGACCACAACACAAAACACAGGTCACTTTTGATTTTCCTCGTGTCCAACACACCTGTGAAAAACTCTATCACTAAAGGCCCCCCAAAAATGGAATTATTACCAAAGATATTAAAGTAACCCCGTCTAAAAATAAATTTAGGACTCTTCTCAAAACCACTTAACACCCTAGACTAAATGCTAATACTAAGGACACACATACTTAATTCTCCCCCTAAACTTCAACAAAACACTTTGAAACTTTTTTTCCACTTTTTGACGGAAATAATTGAATCATTGTTTTCATAAAAAAACATTTTTGAAAAGATGAATTATTTTTGTTTATACAAATTTGATTCATTATAATTAATTATAAGTTTAAAAGAAAAAATTACTATCCTATGACAACTTGATATAATCCCTTTGTGTTAAGTGTCTGTAACCAAAAATTTAAGTTGGCCCATAATGCCTAGGGAAATAGAGGCTCTCTTTGCATTGCAACCACTATTTAAATCCCAAAAAATCAATGTATGCTTGCAAAATATAAAATAAATAAAATAAAAAAAAAATAAATAAAAACAGTGGGCCCCTGAGTTTCATCGGCATTGTTTTTGAATCCAAATTTCGCAAGTTTTTTTAGCAAAATTTAGCCCCCGTTTGTGAATTTGGGCTCGTGATTGGAGCCGTCCCGGTACCTGTCCACCCAACACCGTACACAAAAAAACCCTCTCCTCACCCTTCAATCAGTGTGCCATTTTTTCCCCGCACACCCCCACCCAGTGGGGTTTATACAATAATTTCATAATACAGTGGACCCCCGCATAACGATATTTAAACCGTTTCCCGGAGCTCATTTTTATGCGAAAATTTTTTCGTTTTGCGAATGAATTTTTCCCCAAAGAAATAATGGAAATCAAATTAAACCGTGCAAGACACCCCAAAGTATGAAAAAAAAATTTTTTTCCCCATGAAATATTAATTTTAATACACCAAAATGAAAAAAACATGCACGTTAAATGACACTTACCTTTATTGAAGATCTGGTGATGATTGATGGGGGGGGGAGGGAGAGTCTTAGTTTTAGAAGGGGAACCCCTTCCATTAAGACTTGAGGTGTCAAATCCTTTTCCGGGTTACTTCCCTTTTTCTTTAATGCCCCTAGGACCAGCCCCTTCAGAAATCACTGGATTCTGTCGCACAAAAATTTTTGTCCAAGAGGCCTTACCTCCCTTCCTTTATACTTTCCCACGTGGTTCCAACATTGCAGTGTAATAGTCTCCAGCAAAAGGGTTGCAAAGTGTGTTAGGGTGATTGTCCCATAAAAAAATTTGCAAAATTTAAACCACATTGACATATTTCCTTAATTTTGAAATCGCAACTTCTCAATTTCTCTCTCCCCTCCTCCGAACCATTTCCTCAGGTGTGACCCCCTGCTGAGAAGAGAAAGTAGCAGCTCATATGGGTTGTTCTCATTGTCCCCTCCCCAACTCTTCCACATCACCCCCCCAAACATTTTCCCATGCCACAATGGATTCCTCAACTGGCATAGGATTCCCAGGGTTAGCCTCAAACCCTTCAAAATCCCTTTGGTCTACACATTCTGGCCACAGTTTCTTCCAAGCAGAGTTCAAGGTCCTCTTAGTCACTCCCTCCCAAGCCTTACCTATAAGGTTTACACAATTGAGGATATTAAAGTGATCTCTCCAAAACTCTCTTAGAGTCAGTTGAGTTTCTGAGGTCACTACAAAGCACCTTTCAAACAGAGCTTTTGTGTACAGTTTTTTGAAGTTTGCAATAACCTGCTGGTCCATGGGCTGCAGGAGAGGAGTGGTATTAGGAGGCAAAAACTTCACTTTAATGAAGCTCATGTCCCCAGAAAGTCGCTCTGCTAAGTCTGTAGGATGACCAGGGGCATTGTCTAACACCAGGAGGCACTTAAGGTCAAATTCCTTTTCAGTTAGGTAATTTTTCACATTGGGGGCAAATGCTTGGTGTAACCAGTCATAGAAAAAGTCCCTAGTGATCCATGCCTTATTGTTTGCCCTCCACAGCACACACAAATTAGCCTTGAGGATATTCTTTTGCCTGAACGCTCTGGGAGTTTCAGAGTGATACGCTAATAAAGGCTTCATTTTGCAATCACCACTAGCATTGGCACACATGAGAAGAGTAAGCCTGTCTTTCATAGGCTTATGTCCTGGGAGTGCCTTTTCCTCCTGAGTAATGTAGGCCCTGCTTGGCATTTTCTTCCAAAACAGGCCTGTTTTGTCACAATTAAACACTTGTTCAAGTTTAAATTCTTCACTGTCTATGTACTCCTTGAATTCATGCACATATTTTTCAGCTGCTTTGTGGTCCGAACTGGCAGCCTCACCATGCCTTATCACACTATGTATGCCACTACGCTTCTTAAATCTCTCAAACCAACCTTTGCTGGCCTTAAATTCACTCACATCATCACTAGTTGCAGGCATTTTTTTCTTAGTTAATCTTAAGTTAATTTTAAGCCAGCCCGTAATGCTATGCATAGTATAAGTGGCTTTGGCATACTGCTCTTACCTGTATTTGTTGTACCTCTGTATGTGTGCTCAAATTTTTAAATAAATAAATAAATAAATAAATAAATTAAATCCTCATGCAACTTCCTAGCCTTTTCACTTATGATCACTTGAGAGATGCTATCTCCTGCTATCTGTTTTTCATTTACCCACACTAATAAGAGTCTCTCAACATCTTCTATCACTTGCGATCTCTGTTTCGAAAACACAGTTGAACCTTTGGCAAGAACAGCTTCCTTGATTGCTGTTTTCTTGGACACAATAGTAGCGATGGTTGATTGGGGTTTACTATACAACCTGGCCAGCTCGGAGACACGCACTCTACTTTCATACTTAGCAATGATCTCTTTCTTCATCTCTATAGTAATTCTCACCCTTATTCCAGTAGGGTTGGCACTAGAAGCTTTCTTGGGGCCCATGGTCACTTATTTTGCAGATAAAATCACCAAAAACACTGTAATAATACGAAATGTTCCGATTGTATGCGTGGATGTTACCGCGGAGGCTGGCTGGTAAACAATACCACCGGCGGAACATGTGAGGCTGGCTCAGGCCGCACATTAAACGCGTCTCGGACGAATAGCGTTGAGTGGGTTTTTTAGCGGTATGCGAGGCAAAATCTTAGCGATAAAATGTATCGATATGCGGATTTAACGTTATGTGATGCCAACGGTATGCGGGGGTCCACTGTAATCCATTGTTTTTTTGTGCTTGCAACTGCTAAATAAGTCACCAAGGCCCAAGGAAAGCTAATGCAAGCCCTTTGGTAAAGAAGGCGAGGAACACGATCGAATTCAAGAAGGAAATCATTGAAAAATATGAGAGCGGAGTGCGTGTTACAGAACTTGCCAGGATGTATGGCAAACCCTATTCAACCATCACTTCGATCGTGGTGCAGGGAAAGTAAATAAAGTTTGCTGTTGTTGCAAAAGGGGTAGATATGCTGACAAAAGGAGATCACAAATCCTCAAAGAAGTGGAAAGGTTATTGTTGGTGTGGATTACCTAAAAACAGTTAGCAGGAGATAGTATTATGCAGTCGATAATATGGGAAAAGATTCTCTATCATTTCATAAGAATTTTTTTTTTTTTTTTTTCGAAAAATTTCCAACCCTGAGAACAAGTTTAGTCTCGAGAGGGCCTGCCGACCCTGAAAGGGTTAATGGGTTAAAACATTCAGAGAGATGCAGAGTGCACAAAGGCTGTAAACAGACTGAAGAAAATATCGCCAGATTCTCAACTGTAGTGCAAGTCAGGCTGAAAAAATGCCAGAATAGCAGAACCCACACCGAATAAATAAAAAATGGGTATAAATGATAACCGCTGCACAATCTATGCAAACAGTCAAAGTCATGAATCAATGGACCTTTCCATTTTGTCCATTGGGTATCTGGCCAAATTGTTTGTCTGTTAAATCTGCAGTCCATTAAATCAAAGCTATATTTTATTATTATTATTATTATTTTCTATATTACTAATCATACAGAGTACTAAACTTACATAGAATCATTCAGTGCAGGTAGAGGTTAAGGCTCAATCCTCTGTTCACTAATAGAGACACAGACACCCTACCTAATTGTGCTCACCTGGCTGGAGTGGCTCAGAACAATTGTTTTACTTCCTTTGTAAAGACTTACACTCTCATCACTAATTCAGAGTGAGTAGCACTAGTTACCTTAAGGTTGTAATCTGCTTCCAAGTAGTTACTATCATCAAGACAACCAACACCCACTTTTAGAATTGCTTTGTCTTCCAAAAAATTCTGAAAATATGAAATAAGTCACAGATTACTCTTCTTTAAGAGGTAATTCACCACTAATTTCCTGAAAATATAGATGATGATGATATTTTAACTGTCAAGCATTGCTACAAACATAAAAAAAAAAATCAACAGCTCAGAGTGATAATTTATTAAATCCAGTCTTTCTCTGGGAAACACAGGCATGGATACTGTATATTTTACTCCCTGCTTGATATTAGACACATAGAAAATTTTTTTTTTTTTTTTAGATAGTATATAGATACTGCCAAGTGAGTTAAAACGGAAGCCTGTATTTGTTTTACATGATGGTATAATTGCTGGTATCTTTTTTCTGTCTCATAAACATGCAAAATTTCAGGTATGTCTTGCTACTTCTACTTAAACTTAGCACACTACACATGCATGTACACATTTATGTATACACACTCATCTGAGTTTTCTTTATCTTAACAGTTCTTGTTCTTATTACTTTTCCTTTCAAATCCATGAGGAAGTGGAATAAGAATCTTTCTTCAGTAAACCATACGTGTTGTAAAAGTCAACTAAAATGCCGGAAACAATGGGCTAGTAACTCCTTATCCTGTATAACTTACTAAAAATAAAAAAAAGAAAACCGAAAAAGTGGGTGTTTAAATGTGCGTGGAGTAGTGCGAATGATAAGGAGAGATGATGGGTGTTATGAATGAAAAAAGTGTATGCCCTGGCTCTAATGAAACAAAGTGAAGGGGGTTAGGAGATTTTCCGTGGGGAGAAAAAATGGGATTAGGTGGGGGTTCTAATACAGTTGAGCTAAGGAAAGGAGAATCAATAATTTTGAGGATAAGTTTTGGCGGGGAAAGAAGATGTAAAAAGGGGTTTTAATAAGTTTTATGACTGGGAGGAGTTGGGGAAAAGATTTTTTGGGAAATGTTCGTTTTGGGGGGGAGTTTTAAACAAGTGAGGAGTATTGTGGTTGGGTCTCAATTTTAAAGTGGGTAAAAATTTTGGGAGAGGGAGTATTTAGGTAAATTTGGGGTGCCAGGGGGTAATGAAAAGGGGGGGAGCAAAAATTTAAAACTATGGTAGAAAGGTTTGGTAATAAGAAATACTTTTTTATGAAAACAGGTAAATAAGACCAAGAAGATTAGCAGTAATAAAAGTGTTTGTCAGATTATGTTTTGGTGGAAAAAAGGGTTGATGGGTAGGCTTCGGATGTACAGTTTATAGAGGGGCAATGGTACAAGATCATTATCTAGTTGTATCTACATTTTAGAGTAAGAGGTAGAGGGTACAAAGGAAAATGGCAACAATAAGAAAGAGAGGGTAAAAATTTTATAAACAAAGGGAGGAAGAAGTTAGGGTGGATAAAGCAACATTAGCAAAAAAAATGGCCAAGGCAAGTATATTTTGTGAGGGAAGGGTTGTAGTATCATTTCCCGAATGTAGAGCAGAAGTTTGTGGCTACAGGAGGGGGTGCAGGGGAAAGAAAAGTGATTGGGGGAAATTTGTGAGGTAAAGGTGAATAAAAGAGAAAAAGGTAGCTTAGGAGGGTTTTTAAAAAGCAGAAGTGATATAAAAGGGAAAAGATATGAGAGTAAAAAAAAGGTAAGGGAGGGGTTTAGAGAGTGCAAAAGGAGAGCAAATGTATGGGAGGGGCCCTGTTGAAATTTTGCTGGAAAAAGAAAAAAATTTGGAGAAAAAAACATTACAAACCCCTAGAGAAAAAAGGGATTTGTCAGTTAAAAACAGGTGGGGGAGTAATAAGGGGGGAGTTGGGGGGCATTGGGTGATGGGGGGAAATTTTATAAAATGTAATAAAAAAAAAGGGGGGCAGTAATTTCATGAATTCCCCAAGGGGGTATAACATTTTTAGGAGGAAGAAGAGCAAGATGTGAGTATGGGGGGGGCATTGGGTTTGTGTAGAAGAAAGGTGGTAAAGAGCGGGAAACTGGCAGGATCTGACAGAAATGTTGAAAGCGGGGGGATATGTGGAGGGGTTGGTTTTTTTGGGTGTAAAAAATGTAAGAAAAAAGGGGAAAGGTCCCTGGGGATTGGCGAGAGATGTGTAGCCCCTTTATATAAAGGGAAGGGAGACAAAAGAGACTATAAAAATTATGGGGTTAAGTTTATAATTTATATATTTTATTATATGTTTTTATTTTTAGATGGGGTTGTAAGAGAAGTAAATGCGAGGGTCTTGACAAGGGGGGGGGTTAAAAAGAAAAGAATCAACACAAAGGGGATTTTGTCACAGCCTCTTTGCTGTGCATGTGCCTTGGGAGATTCTAAGAGAAGTTGCAGAGATTGGGGGATGAATTTTGGGTAGGGGTCCCAAAAGAAAAAAATTAAAGGTGAATACAGGAAAGAGTGGGTTTTGAGGTAACAAAAAGTTGGGTATAAAAGTTGAATATCAGATTGGAGGGGAGAGTATGGGGGAGGTGATGTATTCAGATTTTTGGGAGTGGACGGTCAGGGGATGGGTCTATAAAAGTGAGGTAAATAAAAATTTGAGAGGGAAAAAAGAGTGAGTGGTGCACTTAGGGTCTGTGGAGCAAGAACTTTGTCCTTGGGGGCAAAGGGGGGAAGATGAGAGTATAGTTTTCCCAACGCTTTTATATGGGGTGAAGCTGGGTGATGAATTTGCGGGGGAGGAAAAGGCTGGAGGCATGGAGATGTCATGTCGAGGGAAATGTGTGGTTGAAATAATGCAGGGAATTGTTTTTGGGAAAGTTGGGAGGGAGGGCAGGTTCCCCAAAACGTTGTCCAGAGGGCTGAGGAAGGGTTTTTGAGGTGGTTCGGCTGTAGAGAAAATGGAGGAACAGAATGACTTAAGGTGTATCAGTCTGTAGTGGAAGGAAGGGGGGGTGGGGGTCGCCTGGGAAAGGTTGGAAAAGGGGGGGGGTAAAAGGGGTTTGTGTGCGAGGGGCTTGGACTTCCGAGGTATGCATGAGCGTGTTTGATAGGAGTGAATGGAAAAAAATTTTTTTAAATACTTGACGTGCTGTTGGAGTGTGAGCAAAGTAACATTTTAAAAGGGGGGTTCGGGGAAACGCAGGCCGGATTTGAGTCCTGGAGATGGGAATTTTACATGCCTGCATCTGAAGGAGGGGGGTTTTAAATGTTGCAGTTTAAAACGTAGTGAAAGCCCCCTTTCTGGAAAAGACTGATGGAGTGAATGTGGTGAAGTTTTTCTTTTTCGGGCCCCCTGCCTTGGGGGAAATCGGGTGTAAAAAAATAAAAAAAAAATAAGTTTTACTGAGTTTACCGGGGTAAGTGTAGGGTAGGCTTTTTTAAAAGGTTAAAGGTAAGACAGATAGAAGATTTCAGGCTTTAGAAGGATAGGAGATGTGTAGATCAAGTGTTTACATTAAAGCATTGTTTTGAACAGTTTTAGCCCTTTCGGGGGTCCAAGGCCCCAATTAAAGTGGTCCCCCAGTGTCCAAGAATTTCAAAAAAAAAATTTTTTTTTTCTTATAAAATCTTTTAGAAAATCTTTTTGTAAAGGTAAAAAAACAAAAAGTACAAAATTTGGTGGAAAATTGACAAAAATTTGCTCTCGCAAATTTTGATGTGTCGCGATTTTTAGAACGGCGATTTGCCGACTTTGACCCCCTTTTTAGGCCAATTACAAAATTTCCCAATCAACCAAATTCTTAGCTTTTTCACTGTATTACTTCTATTCTATCGATTGAGCACAAGAAATCCCCAAGTCAACTGTTTCAACTACAAAATAAATGATCGGAAATTGTTAAATTTGGCCAATTTAAACAAAGTTAAAATTTCCCAAAATTTAAAAATGGCCCCAGAATAAACATGTAGGAAACCTGGAAAAAACTAACTTTCCTCGTTCATTGTTACATTTTGAGGTTTACAATAAATTCCTTTTTGATTTTTTATTCCATAAGAATTTTTATTCACACCAAAAAAAAAAAGTTTTCGTTTTGCAAGCTGTAATAAGTTAAATTTCTCACCATATTTGTAAATGTTTTTAGACCCACAGCTGAGTGTATTAGATGTTGAGGTGTTGTTTACTCTTAAAATTGGGAAAAATTTAACATTTCCCGCTACTTTTGGTCAATTCAAGCCTTTTCCCAGTGCTAAAACCAATAAAATCATTCTTTTCTGTAAATGTCTTCCATTTATCAAGGACCAAGAAATCGAAATACAACTATAAAAAAACATACAAAAAAAAACACTAAAATTTGGTTTTAATCGAAAATCATGATTTCGTTTTTTTCTCTCTTATACATAGTGTGCTGAGGATTGTTTTTTGTGGTGCAACATACCACATAGATGTATTCCCCATATTAGGCCCAAAATGTACCCTCCAGTTTATCAGAGTGAGTGAGTCATGGGTGATCTAGGGTTTTGGGACCCTGAAGTAAACCCGTAGATCTAGGGAGGCCCTGAAAGGGTTAGATAAAGGTGGGAATTTTCATTGCTTTATGATTTAAAAAGGCATATGAAGAGTGGTTGGGGAGCAATGTGGCAGATATGCAAGGTAGGAAATGTAGTAAGTTCCAAATGCTGTAAAGGTTTTTATGGAATAGTGAGCTTGGTTAGGGTGTTGGGGGAAGGGGGAAAAGATACTTTCCCGTAAAAGTAGGTCTTTGACGGGCTGTGTAATGTCCTATGGTTGTTTAAAAAATTTATAGATGGGGTTTTTGAAGGAGGTAAATACGGGTGTTGGGGGAAAAAGGGGGTGGGATTAATTAGGGGAACAAAAAAAAAAAGGGGTTGACGTTATTTTTGTGATATACTATGCTTTTGGGGGCTTAAAAAAAAAGTTGAAAGTAAAGTACAAGTTTGGGAGGCATGTAAAGGTTGAAAGTTGAAAATGAACATGATAAGGTAAAAGGTAATGAGGGTATCAAACGTTTTGATAAAGAAAAAAAGGAATCAATTTGGAGGGGGAAGTATGGAAGAAGGAACTTTGTTCACCCTTTCTTAATTTGCCCTACATATTTTCCCTTTTTTAGCTTTAAAATACTTAGTTCATTTTTGACATTTGTTAAAATAATCAAGGGATTCTCAGGTGCTAAAGTATAATAAGTTCACATTTTGCCCTTTTATTTACCTAGTGAGATCAGTCCATTGAACTTTGTTTACCCTTTATTTAAATTTTTTCCCTATATTTTTTCCTTTATTTTTTCTTTAAATAAAAATCCTCGTTCTTATTTATATTGTTTTTTTTAATAAAAAAAGTTTTTTGTGTAAAAAGTTCACTATTTTTTATTTTAAAAAACTCAGGTGATAGACTACCTCGGGCTATGATTTTTTTTTTAATACATTCTTTTTCTTTTTTAAACCCCTTGGTCCTTTATTTTAAAGTAAAAATCTTCTGTGTTCAAAATCATTGTTAAATATTAAAGGGGATTAGATCTTAGTGTATAACGAATTTCAATTCTGTAATTTTTCCTTTTTCTTTAAATTTTTTCGTTTTAGATTATTAACGGTTTTTTCTTTGTCAAGTCTAGTTGAGATTCAAATAATTTTTATATCAAATTTTTCAGAAATTATTGTAAAATTTTTCTTCTTTTTGTTACAGGCTAGATCCCCGATGAAACTTTTTACAAAATGATTTTTGAACAACCCGTAACTGTAAATTTCTACAAGGCAGACCAAGCAAAGACATTACCACGCAAACAAAAACATAAACCTCTTTTTAAATACAATGTTGATCCTTGAGCAAAATTATGTGACCTCCAAACTTACCAGTTTTGGTTTTAAATTCCAAAAAATCAAAAATCACACCACGAAATGGGGCCTTTTATATTAAGATTTTTTCCTTTCCTGGCTAAAGGCCCATACACAATTGTTGAAAAGACGAAGGGGGAGGAACGCATTTTTTTTAAAAAACTCGAAGTACAATAAAAATTTTCACAAGGGATGACATGGGAATAACATTGCCCAAATTTAATCAAAAGACCTGCAAAAAAACCCCACAGTTAAACTATTCAGTCAAACATTTTACTTTAGTGAAAAAATGGAAAAAATGATTATGAGAACATGAAAAAAGCCCCCTGTCAAAGGGTGATTTTCCCTAACATACTAATGACCCGGCCCACAAGTAACCCATTCACAAACACAGTGAGTAACGCCCGCTCTACCAGCAATATCTAAAACAGAATTCCCGGGCAAGCATCTCCTTAATAGACCAATCTGGGACAAACCATACCCCTTTAAAAAAGCATAATCCGGACAACACTACAGACCATACCCAAACCCTTTCTCAAAATTCTGGGCAAAACCCAAGACATTTTAAAGTAACCTTTAGACTAAATAAGAGACGCATTAAAAAACTTTAAGCAGCTATGAAAAAACATCAATTGCAAATGAGCTTGAAACTATAAGATTGAATGAAAGTATAAAAAATTTTCTTAAAAAAAAACCAATGCCCTACAACGACATTGCCCCAGAAAAAAATAAAAAGATCACGCAAAGAGCTGAAAAATCCCTGGCTAACACCAAGCATCCCCAAATCCATTAACCCCAAACACAAAAATTTAAAAATAGTTAGAATGGGTAAATAAATAGAGAACAGTTGAGAAATTACTAAACGCATTACCAGCCTGAAAGAAGGTCAAAAAATTTTATTATGAAATAGATTGTAACATCAAAGGTGTTGAAAAAAACTTGGAAAATTCTATCTGAAATTCTTGGATAAAAAGTTTTCCAAAACAAAGCAATCAAACTAACAAAATCAGATGAAAAATACCACTCCACCGAAACAGCAAACGATTAACGTTTTTTTCTCCACCATAGGAAAAAAATTAGCAAAAAAAAATACCCAAAAAAACCCCGTCCATCAGATACCTATAGGAACCTACCCAAATAGCTATTCCCGCTCCAACCAAAACCCCCTGGTTTGCTCATTAAACACCCTTAAAAACAAAGGGAGGGACATAACTCTTGCCTGCTTTTATGTCAAAAAGCTTCTCAAAACATTGTCACCAATTATTGCAACGCTCTTTAACAAATCCATTGAATCTCTATTCCAACAAACCTCAAAATAGTGGGGGCACTCCGTTTTTTTAAAGGGGGGACCAAACTGACTTGAATAACTATGACAATTCTAATTACCATGCTCTCTAAAAACTTTGAAAAATTTTCATAGACGGTTATTCCTCCCCGTTTCACAAACAATTAACCCCGGGGTTTGGTTCAGAAATAATAAAGCACAAATGACGCTATCATCATAGTAGAAAAATTTTACCGCACTTGAAAAGAAAAAAGTCCCTGGGCATTTTCATTTTATTTACTAAAATTTCAATACAGTTTACCCGAATACTTTTCCCAAATTAATGCACTTGGTATCAGAGGCCATCCCCCAGCTACCTAAAGTCTACCTTGTAAAAGAAAATCAATATGTGTTGAAATGATGCCAAAATCCTCCACCCCCCCAATCACAGTAGGAGTCCCCAAAGGAAGCATCCTTTGGAAACCACTCCTCTTTTCATTCATCATGATCTTCCCATGATCCCGCTACTCAAACCCCTATTTTTTGCGATGACACTACATATGTTTTTCCCACCCCCAAAAACAGTCTCTGCAGCACGTCAATGGAATTACAGAAAATATCTGCCGGTTTATGACTAACAAAATTTCCCTTTAACAGTGAAGAACCTATTTTTCGTTTGGAAACAAAGCTGCAAATGATCCAATTTTACATTACGCTAAATGGTTTATCAGTCACAAGGGGTCACAGAGGGAAAATTCCAGGATCCCCCCCTTGCCCGTGCCTTAAGTTCCGGACACCAATCAAAAAAATCACCAACAAAATTTTCCCAAGACTGTAGGTACTTCAAGATTAGGTACTCGTTCCACAATCAGCCTCCTCGCACGTCCCTTCACTCTTACCCTTATTACATATGGAATTTGGGGCATGGGGGGTCAACAAAAAATGCTTTCACCCAAAAACCCTTAAAAAACCCCGCAAAGGCGCAGGGGTGAAAGAAAAATTTCCCACCCGCCAGCAATCCACCAATTTTCAAAAGTTGAATTGCTTACCATTAAGAACTCCATACTTTTTTATGTGCCTCTCATAGAGAGAAATTACAGCAAAAATAAACCCCCCCCACTCAAACTTTTCCTCCCCAACCCAAAAAGGACACAGCCCCAACACAGACACGATTTTTTTTGATTACCTGTGTCCCTTCACACTGTGTTAAAAATCTATGACATAAAGGCGGGTGGGTACAAGTATCTTTGGCAGGTTAAAAAACCCACCAGAGTAGACCAATGAAAGTAAAAATTGCCAGATGGATTATTGTCACACCCCGCGTCATTTGTCGGGTTTCGATAAATTAATGAATTTTGAAAAAACTCACTCGAAGGGGTTTAAGAAAGGCTAAGTTTTTATCCACGTGGTATTTACAGACCATTCTGGAGAAAAACCCTGACTTTTGCTAGCTGTAAAAAAAAGCTTACCACTATGTGCATGTGTGTGTGTGTGTGTGTTGTGTGTGTGTGTGTGTGTGTGTGGTGTTGTGTGTGTGTGTGTGTGTGTGTGTTGTGTGTGTTTTTTTGTGTGTATGTGGTATGTGTGGGTGTGTGTGTGTGTGTGTGTGTGTGTGTGTGTGTGTGTGTGTGTGTGTGTGTGTGTGTGTTTTTGGGGTGGGGGGGGTGTGTGTTTGGGGTGTGTGTGGTTGAGGGGTTTTGTGTGTATGAGTGGTGTGTGTGTTGAGTGTGTTTGTGTGTGGTGTATGAGTGTGTGTGCATGTTTGGTTTGAGTTTGTGTTGTGGGTGTGTTGTGGTGTGTTGTTGTGTGTGTGTGGTGTGTGTGTGTGGTGTTGTTGTGGGTGGTGTGTGTGTGGTGTGTTTATGGTGTGGTGATGAATTTGTATGTGTGTGTGTGTGTGTGTGTGTGTGTGTGTGTGTGTGTGTGTGTGTGAGAGAGAGACTCAGCAATCAACATTTGCACCAATAACTCACTACAGTTGTGGATGGGTGGAAGTGTGAATTGCTCTTACTCTAAAATTTGTTCATGATTGCAGCCATGTATAAACGTAAGTAACCATTCTTACAGTATTCATTACCCTTTTGGAACTTGTGAGTTCATTACCTTTGTAATTGTGAGCTCATTCCTTGTACTAGTTCAGCCATCAAAACTTTGGAAGGCCGGTCCTGGGGCCCATTGTGTACTCTGTAATCTGTAAATACCTTTGTAACTTGTCATGATTGTGGGTAGGGCCTACCTGGAGTTCAAATTTCCTTTGTAAATTGTGAGTTCATTACCTTTGTAATTGTGAATTCATTACCTCTGTAACTTGCTCAGCTATCAAAAACTTTGAGGCCCCGTCCCGGGGCCCATTATGTACCTCTGTAATCTTTTTGACTACCGCCCACAGGATGGGTATGGGGTGCATAAAAAAACATATTAAACTGAATGAACATTAAAGGGCCCCAAAAAATGGAATTCATTACCAGAAGATATTAAAGTAACCCAGTCTGAAATCAATTTAAGGGCTCTTCTCAAAAGTCACTTAATCACCCTAGAATAAATGCTAAATGCTCAGTATACATTTACTCACCTATGTACTCCCACATCATAACTGAAACAATCACATTGAACCTTTTATCCATTGTTGACAGGAATTAATTGAATCATTATTTTTCCAAAAGGGATTTTAGAATATATTATGTATATTTTTGTATTATTACAAATTTTTATTCATTTATAATTTATATTCTACTGTTACAACTATGAAATATCATTACTTTCCTATCTGTAAACTTTGATATATATTTCGTAGTTTTACAGTAGACTGTAAGCAATAGAATGTTAAGTTGGCCAATTACCAAGGCCTAACTAGAGGCTCTCTTTGCATTGCATCCCACTATTGTATATACACAATCTCAATGTATTGTTTGCAAAGACATAAATAAATAAATAAATATAAATAAATGTTTTCAGAATTTTGGGAGTTCGACTTTTCACCAGATGAAGGAAAAAATGTGAGTGGTGATTGAGGTATCTGTGGAGACAAAGAACCCCCCATTTTATCTATGGAGGCAAAGAAGAGAATGCATGAGTGTATTGTGGTACCCACATCTTATATGGTGTGTGAAGCATGGGTTATGGGTTGAAAATGCGCAAGTGTGGAGGCATGTGGAGTCAGTGGAGGTGTCTGTCAAGGGCAATGTGTGGTGTAAATATCTATGCACAGAATATGTAGTTGGAAATTAGGAGGAGGTGTTGGAGTTACTTAAAAGTATTTAGTCAGAGGGCTGAGAGGGGCTGTTGAGATGGTTTGGACATTTAGAGCGAATGGAACAAGTGAATGATTGGAAAGGCTCTAAATCTGTACGGAAGGAAGGCAGGGTAGGGGGTTGGCCTGAAAAGGTTGGAGGGGAGGGGGTAAAGGAGCTTTTGTGTTGAGGGGCTTGGACTTCCTGCGTATGTGAGCATGTTAGATAGGAGTGAGTGGAGATGATGATTTTGGGAACTGAGAAAGCTGTTGGAGTGTGAGAGGAGTAATATTTTGTGAAGGGAATTCAGGAATCGATCAGCTGCGACTCGAGTCCTGGAATGGGAGGTACAATTGCTGCACCTTTAAAGGAGGGGTCAGGGGTTTGGAATATTGGCAGTTTGAGAGGGACATCTGATACTGTCGTAATGGGTGCCTTTGCAAAGACGTGATTATGTATGAGTGATTGTGAAAGAGTTGAATGTTGAATAAAGTTTTTTCTTTCTTTTTGGGTTTTTCTTTCTTTTGGGTCCACCCTGACTTGGTGAGATGGCCAATGTGTTAAAAATATATATTACCTTTTACAGTGGTACCCAAGTTTCGGCCATAATTCATTCCAGAAGGCTGTTTGATGCTGTTACCAATACGAATGCGCGCGCGCTCACCTTAAGGAATATGTAAATAGATAATCCATTTCAAGCCCCAAAAATACACATACAAATGCACTTACAATAATACATTACATAATTGTTCGAGATAGATGGGAAGCTGTACAAATAACTCAGGTACCACTGTTATATATTATCAGGAAAAACCCTTATCATGACCTCACACAGTATGATTTTCCTGCAACGCAATTCAAAAAATACTTTTGCAATATAATACACTTACGACTATTACTCAAGAATCAATTTATCAGTTTATAAGAATTATGACTCATGTCCTATGTATATTGGTTCTTGTTTAAATTGTACTAGCTTCATATATGCTTAATTACCACTGATCCTGAATTAAAATTTATTAACAAAAAACTGGTGCAACTACATTATTCTGACTAAAACTGTAGTTACAAGTCTCCCTTCACATTCGCGAGGTTAGGGGATCAAGAACCTCATGAATGTTGAAAAATCGCGAATGTTTGGTGCACAGATATATTGTAGGGAAATATAATAATAGCATTTACTAGCCTAAAATACTGCTTCCTTAAGCTACTGAACTTGCAAAATCATATAAACTCATGAAAAACATCGTAGAAAATATTGTACTAGTGCCAGACTGTGGTAAAGGTGAGAAAAGTCTATAGAAATTTAAGATAGAACTTGTAGCAGAGTACCAATAGTGGAGGAGGAAGAGGAGCAGGGGAGAGAATGTGCTTCTTCAGTGAGTCTACAATATGTACAATACTATAAGCCAGCACTAGTCAATATAGGCTATAGCGCCAGCAGCGATAAGTGTTGTTGCATTAACAGTGTAGCAAGTAAGTTCAAGACGTATTAATCGGATAGAAAAAGGACAGCACGAGAACCTAACTCCTCCATTGTTGTTGGAGGTATATAGAGCTACTTAAAACACCGCCGCCATCTGTGGCCTTACACCACTGTGTACGGCTTATGCTCTTATGTCCTATATATCACCCAACAACAACAACTCATTACCACTCGTTATTTATTATTGTTATTAATTATTAATAAGGAGTGGTTTATTACTGTTATTCTATATTGTTATTACTGTTATTAATATTGTTTTTTCTGTCTATTAGATTCAAATTTTGATAGATCAAATAAGAAGCTCAGAGTTGATATTAGTGTTTTATTGAAGACTATCTAGTCCTGCCTCCAAACAAACTTGCCACTGCCACAGATTCCTAACATACATATTGACATACTATTTTTGTAATAGGACTGGGCAACTGGGAATTGCTCGAATGTTCGAAGCCCGTGAAAGTGGAACTTGCGAATGTGGAAGGAGGCCTGTATTATATAGCAAACCTCAAAAAATAATACCCTTTGGGCAGAAAAAAAAAAAAAAAAAAGAGAAATAACTGTTTTTCAACAAAATGACAGTTCTCTTGCAAACTAATTGATGCTGATATTACTCTCCAGTGTCATTAAATAATAACTTTTTTTTTCAAAAGTATTAACACATACATTTGGAACCTCTGCTACGATTTTAAATTTCCGTTCCGTGACCTTGTTCGTATCCCGATTTGCTCGTATGATGAGTCAATTTTCCTCATTTAAATTAACTGAAATGCAATTAATCCATTCCGGCTCTCAGGAGGCATCACAAAATACTTTCAACATTTTGCTAATATCAACTCTACGGCTTATTTATCTATCACAATTCATCTAATATGACATAAACTTTATAATTAACACAGAAACCTGATACATACTCTAGAAGGAATAAAATACTATGTCATTATGTGACAAGTGGTGGCAGCCATTCCCTACCTCAGACTGCCTTGCTGTGGGTGAGAGGGGGAGACCTCCAGCCATCCCCTGCCATCCCCTGACACTCTGACACCACCATCCCAGCTTTCGTGAATAATGTGTGTTCAGTTCCACTTCTCCCTACAAGCTAGCTGTGTTTGTGAACTGTGTTTTGATCTTTTAATTACCATATCTGACTTACTGACTTGAATGAATGACTTACTGACTTGACTGACTGAATGACTTGACTGACTGACTGACTGAATGACTTACTGACTTGACTGACTGACTTACTGACTTGACTGAATGACTTACTGACTTGAATGAATGACTTACTGACTTGACTGACTGAATGACTTGACTGACTGACTGACTGACTGACTGACTGACTGAATGACTTACTGACTTGACTGACTGACTTGAATGAATGACTTACTGACTTGAATGAATGACTTACTGACTTGACTGACGGGAATGACTTACTGTTGACTACTGACTTGACTGACTGACTTGACTTACTGACTTAAATGACTGACATTGACTGACTGATTTACTGACTGAATGACTGATGACTGACTGACGACTGACTTAACTGACTGACTGTCTTAACTGACTGATGACTTAACCCTTTAAACTGTTCAAGCACCTCTCTGAAACTGTCATTCTATGTCGCTCTTTTTGAAAAAAAAAAAAAAGTTATTTCTTCTATGAATGATAGAGAATCTTTTCCCGATTGTTTAATGACACAAAGTTCGAAATTTGGTCGAAAAACTCGTGGAATTATGGCCCCGGAAGTTACCCGGTTCTCGGCGACATATGCGTATCGGCGATTTTCGCCGACTTTGAGCCCAATTTTCACCCAAATTTCCCATTGTTCCATTGACCAAACTATAGCTATTTCTTAAAAACCCCATTTTATCTATCAGATGGTACAAGACACCTCCATTTACTAATTGG
Organism: Cherax quadricarinatus; assembly: GCF_026875155.1. Taxonomy (NCBI): domain Eukaryota; kingdom Metazoa; phylum Arthropoda; class Malacostraca; order Decapoda; family Parastacidae; genus Cherax; species Cherax quadricarinatus. The sequence continues at coordinate 39,936,258 of NC_069414.1, read as the reverse complement.
GGGCTACCCAATATGGTGGTCAGAATTTGCAATTTGGGCCAATTTCACGCAAATAAAAAAGATGCCAAATTTTCCAAAATAGGGTTTTAGAATAAACAAGGTAGACATTCGGGGCACTAAATATATATGCTTGTTCATTAGTCCACTTCTCTAGGCCCCTCTTATATTATTATTGCTTTCTATTTGTTTTTTACTTCATTACAATAAAAATACAAATTTACTGTTATGCAGACGACTGCATTATTGTAAAAAATGGTATAAATAATTCAGTGCACTAGTGAAAGAATATTAGACTCCCAGTTGACGTTGTATTGGACGTGTGGCTGATTGATTAGTACTCTTAAACATTGGTAAAAATCGAACATTTACGCTACTTTGAGTTTCAGTTCAAGGTCGTTTTCATCGTAAAGTAATGAAAATCATCTCTATTTCTGTAATATGTTGTCCATTTTATCACCTAAGACCATGAAAACGCGAATACAACGATAAATACTATTACGAAAATACACCTCAAAGTCGGCGTTTTATTCAAAAAAACGATCATTTTTTTTTCTCATTACGCAATGTGTTGCTGCAGGATTTTTTTTATGTGGTGCACACTGACCACACAGACCCATTCTCTCACATGTGGGCCTACCAGCTTTCTCCCACTTGATTTGAAGCCGCTAGAATTATTGAGTATATATACGTCAGAAACATTGGCTCGTAAGACGTATTTATACGTCGAAAACAGTCAAAGGGTTAACTGACTTACTGACTTGACTGACTGACTTACTTAATTGACTGACTGACCCTGAAGTGGTGTCTACAGCAGTTGATGCCTTACTGTCAGTTGTATAATGTACTGCAGGGTAAAATAGAACAGAAAGCCATTACAGAATTTATGCACACTCCAGTACAACCATCAACTTCAGTACCAGAACCTCTACCATCCACCTCAGCCCAGTAGGACCACAACATAACTCTCCACTCTCTTCACAATCATCCACAAACACCACCACCCACAAATACTATTATTTCTGTTGCAGTTATAGTCTTAAGCAGGAAAAACTACATAATACATCATGACAATTACTACAGTTATATATTCACTTTTATTTTTGTAAGATCTGGAGGTCTAAGAAAAAGTTGTTTGAGGGGGAAGCTCACATCCTAAATTTTTCCTCGTATCCAGAAACAAAAAATCAACCGAGCAACTGCTCGTATCCTGAAAAAACTCGTATAGTGGGGCACTTGTAAGCCGAAGTTCCACTGTACTTGATTAAATCAAGACATAATGGATTTACATGTAACATATCTGGATACAAAAACTGTGGAATCAATAAGTCGAGGGGAAGTACTGTAACCTACTCTACAAAAGAGATACTGTAGAAGGTAAGAATATCATAAAAACAAGCAATGCCAATACTCTGCAAAGTATATATTTGCTCACTTTGCTAATACTACTGTAATAATTTAAATACACTAATCAGTAACTATAGGGCAATTTCTAACTTGCCATTACTTTCTAATATATTTGAGAAAATGCTGTGGCTGCCATAGTAGGTAAATCTGGAGTACCAGGGATAAATGATAATGTTGGCTTCTATTGATTATGTACAGTATAGAAAGAGGTTTGTTAAGTATTAATATTCTTTAAGTGAATACTGAAAATTTAATAATTCTCAAAAATTGAAAGACTGCCTGGCAAATGATCAGTGACAAGATAAAAACTTACTTTGAGAGAGTGAGGGAAATTAGGTTTCATATGTGAGAGTCGTACCAGGGCACACAAGCCTGAGCATGAGGCTAGCTGGAGGAGTGCCACAGGTTGCCGACAACCTTTCACCTGCACCCACTCACAGTCAAAACCCACAACACCAACTTGTTGGGCTTCCCTGAGAGAGGAATTTAAAAAAAGCAATTAATAGTAGCCACTTTGAATTTAATCTAAGTGAAGAACAAGACTGAGTAAAAATTATATAATGTATTATATCACTCACCCTACTGTTTGAAACTGATTTTCAAAGAAAATGTTGAGTGCCGCCACTGGAATTGGTCAAAGACTGAATGACAGAATAAGTTATGCCCTTTAACCCTTAACCCTTTGACTGTTTTGGTCGTATATATACATCTTACGAGCCACCATGTTTGACGTATATACTCATAAATTCTAGCGGCTTCAATCAAGCAGGAGAAAGCTGGTAGGCCCACATGTGAGAGAATAGGTCTGTGTGGGTCAGTGTGCACCATATAAAAAAAATCCTGCAGCATGCAGTGCATGAGAAAAGAAAAACTCCGACCGTTTTTTTAATTAAAATGCGGACTTTGTGGTCTATTTTCATATAGTATTTATGGTTGTACAGTGAACCCCCCCCCTTACAATATTTAAACCATTCCTGAGAGCTCATCGTAAAACCGAAATTATCGTAAGGCGAATTAATTTTCCCCATAAGAAATATGTAATGGAAATCAAATTAATCCGTGCAAGACACCCCAAAGTATGAAAAAAAAAATTTTACCACAGAAATATAAATTTTAATACACACAAAAATGAGGAGACATGCACAATTACTACTCTACTAAGAATAGAATACATGACACTTACCTTTATTGAAGATCTGGTGATGTTGATGGGATGGGGAGGAGGGAGTGTGTGAAAGTTATTGTTTAGAAGGAGAATCCCTTCCATTAGGACTTGAGGTAGCAAGTCCTTTTCCGGGGTTATTTCCCCTTTTTCTTTTAATACCACTTTTGTACCAGCTTGAGAGTCACTGGGCCTCTGTCGCACCCAAAAAATCTGTCCATAGAGCTTCCTAAACCCCCCGTTTACCTGGAGTTTACCTGGGAGAGTTCCGGGGGTCAACGCCCCCGCAGCCCAGTCTGTGACCAGGCCTCCTGGTGGATCAGAGCATGATCAACCAGGCTGTTACTGCTGGCTGCATGCAATCCAACGTACAAGCCACAGCCCATTGTCATTGTAATAGTCACCAGCACGGCTTGCAATAGCTGTGTTAGGGTGATTTTCATCCATAAAGGTTTGCACTTCAACCCACTTTGCACACATTTCCTTAATCTTTGAAGTAGGCACAATGGATTCCACAACTGGCATAGGCTTCTCAGGGTTAGCCCCAAACCCTTCAAAATCTTTCTTAATTTCCATACTAATTCTCACCCTTTTTTACCACAGGGTTGGCACTAGAAGCTTTCTTGGGGCCCATGGCGACTTATTTTGCAGTTACAAGCACAAAAAACACTGGGATAAGGTGAAATGTATCCGAATATATGTGTGGATGCAACTGCACTGGCTGGCTTGTAAACACTGGCACCCACGGGGCAGCTGAGGCCACATGTGGGAGGCGTCCTGGATGAATCACGTAAGGCAAGGCAAAATTTTTGCATTCAAATGCTTCGAAAAGGCGGATTTAACGTAACGCGATGCGTTCGTAAGGCAAGGGTCCACTGTAATCTCGTTTTCTTGGTCCATTTGATAGAATGGAAAACATATTATAGAAATAGTACATGTAGATGTGATTTTGATTGGTTTTACTATGAAAAGAACCTGGAAATGGAGCTCAAAGTAGGGGAAATGTTTGACTTTTGCCGATGTTCAAAAGTAAACAAATGATGTCCTTTTCCAATAAATGTCCAAGTAGCCATTCTAATATGCAATCCTGAATGGGTTGACATTATTTATACAATTATTACAATATACTGTAATCTGCATAACAGTAAATCTTCTAGTTTTTGAATAAAAATTAAAAATAGAAAGCAAGAGTAATATCAGAGGGGCCTGGAGATGTGACTGATGAACAGAGAAAATGTTATTTTAGAGCCAGGAATGTCTGCATTGTTCATTCTAGACCATATTTTGAAACTCATATGTTTTAATTTTCATGAAATTGGCCAAATTGCAAAGTTCTGACCACATTATGGGTAGTTGAAATCGGTAAATGGGCAGTTTCTTGTACTCAAGCGATAGAAAAAATGGAGTTCTAAAGAAATAGCTATGAGTTTGGTCGACTGGAACAATTGAATTAGCCGAAAATAGGGCTCAAAGTGGGCGAAATCGCCGATTCGTAAACATCGCCGAGGTCGCTAACTTCGCAAGGGTGTAATTCCATCAGTTTTTCCATCAAATTTCGTTCTTTTGGTGTCATTACAATTGGGAAAAGATTCTCTATCATTTCATAAGAAAAAATAAAAAAAAATTCGGAATTTTGTGACACCCGGAGACACCTCAGGATTTAGGGTTGCGACAGTTAACCTTTTGAGGGTTTTCGGACGTACTAGTACGGCTTACGACCCAGGGTTTTTGACGTACTAGTATGCCCAAATTCTAGCGCCCTCAAATCTAGTTGGAGAAAGCTGGTAGGCCTCCATATGAAAGAATGGGTCTATGTGGTCAGTGTGCATGGTATAAAAAAAATCCTGCAGCACACAGTACATAATGAGAAAAAAAAACTGACCGTTTTTTTGGAATAAAACAGCGACTTTGCACTGTATTTTCGTATGGTATTTATTGTTGTATTCTAGTTTTCTTGGTCTCATTTTATAGAATGGAAGGCATATCATAGAAATTGAGATGATTTTGACTGGTTTTACAATGAAAAGTACCTTGAAATTGAGCTTAAAGTAGCAGAAATGTTCGATTTTTACCAAAGTTCAAAAGTAAACAAATCATGCCAAGCGTCCAATACAGGTCAACTGGTGAGTCTAATATTCTTTGCAAGTGCGCCAATATGATTCATACCATTTTTTACACTAATGCAGTAGTCTGCATAAACAGTAAATCTTCTATTTTTTGTGAGAATAAAAATTCAAAGTGGAAAGCAAAAGAATGTAAGAGGGGCCTTGAGACAGTGATTAATGAACAGAGAAAATGTCATTTTAGTGCCAGGAATGTATTTCTTGTTTGTTCTGAACCCTATTCGGAAATTGGCATCTTTTGAAATTTGTGTGAAATTGGCAAAATTGCTAAATTCTGACCACTATACTGATAGTTGAAATTGGTAAATGGGGGTTTCTTGCCCTCATTCAATAGAAAAAATGGAGTTCTAGCGAAATATTCAATGTTTTTGTCGACTAGTACAGTGGAACTGGCCGAAATGGGGCTCAAAGTGGGCAAAATCGCTGATCCGTAAACATCGCCGAGACCGCTAACTTCGCGAGAGCATAATTCCGTAAGTTTTCCATCAAATTTCATATTTTTGGTGTCATTATGATCGGGAAAAGATTCTCTATCTTTTCATAAGAAAAAATTATTTTTTTTTTTAAATTTGGCCGACCCTGAGAACGAGTCTCGGAGAGGGCCTGTCGACCCTCAAAGGATTAAGGGGTTAAACTATCCAAACGTAGATCTACGTTTGCACGCGTAGCGCTCCAAACATAGATCGTTTTTTTCATTCCTTCAAATTTGGCACAATAGGCTTGAGTCACCTAGATATGAAAGAATGGGTCTGTGCACTCAGTGTGTGCAGTATTAAAAAAAATCTGGGAGCACTTAGTACCTTGTGGGAGCACCAGTTCAATTGAGCACCAGCTAGAGCAAATAGCATAGCAAACACCAGGGATTCACTGATGCCATGTCGCATTAACACTCCCATTTTAAGAGGAAAGTAAAAATAGGTTAGATAAATACATGAGTGAGTGTGGGTGGTTGGAGGTGGACCTAATACTTGTGCACTAGGTCGATGCAGCTCCTTCCTTAACGGTGTACCTGACTAGGGGGGTCATTGGGCTAACGGGGGGGGGAGGTGACATGGACCCGCCTTGCATAGCCAGATGCCTTTTCCCCATGTTCCTTTTTTTTCTTATTCCTTATTCTTGGCTGGGGGTGGCTGGCTGCTGGCTGGCTGGCTGCTGGCTGGCTGGCTGCGGCTGGCGGCTGGCTGGCTGGCTGGGGGCTGGGTGGCTGGCTGGCTGGTCTGCTGGCGGCTGGGTGGCTGGTCTGGCTGGCTGGCTGGCTGGCTGGCTGGCTGGCTGGCTGGCTGGCTGGGTGGCTGGCTGGCTTTGGGTGGCTGGGCTGGCTTGGCTGGCTGGGTGGCGGCTGGCTGGGTGCTGGCTGGGTGGCTGGCGGCGGGCGGCTGGGGGCGGCGGCTGCTGGTTGGCTGGGTGGCGGGTGGGTGGCTGGCTGCTGGGCTGGCTGGGGCTGGCTGGCGGCTGGCTGGCTGGCTGGCTGGGTTGGCTGCTGGGGTGCTGGCTGGCTGGCTGGCGGCTGCTGGCTGGGGTGGCTGGGTGGCTGGCTTGGCGGCGGCTGGCTGGGTGGGGGCTGGGCTGGCTGGCGCTGGGTGGCTGGCTGGGTGGCGGCTGCTGGGGGCTGCTGGGGGCCCGGCTGGCGCTGGGTGGCTGGCTGGCGGCTGGCGGGTGGCTGGCTTGGCTGGCTGGCTGGTCCTGGCTGGGTGGCTGGCTGCTGGCTGGCTGGGGGCCCGGCTGGCTTTCTGGGTGGCTGGGCTGGCTGGCTGGGGTGGGTGGCTGGCTGGCTGCGGGCTGGCTGGCGGCTGGCTGGGTGGCTTGGGGTGGCTTGGGGCTGGCTGCTGGCTGGCTGGCTGGCTGGCTGGCTGGCTGGCTGGCTGCTGGCTGGCTGGCTGGCTGGCTGGCTGGCTGGCTGGCTGGCTGGCTGGCTGGCTGGGCTGGCTGGCTGGGCCTGGCTGCTGGCTGCTGGCTGGCTGGCTGGCGGCTGGCTGGGCTGGCTGGCTGGCTGGCTGGCTGGGCTGGCTGGCTGGCTGGCTGGCTGGCTGGCTGGCTGGCTGGCTGGCTGGCTGGCTGGCTGGCTGGCTGGCTGGCTGGCTGGCTGGCTGGCTGGCTGGCTGGCTGCTGGCTGGCTGGCTGGCTGGCTGGGCTGGCTGGCTGGCTGGGCTGGCTGGCTGGCTGGCTGGCTGGCTGCTGGCTGGCTGGCTGCTGGCTGGCTGGCTGGCTGGCTGCTGGCTGGCTGGCTGGCTGGCTGGCTGGCTGGCTGCTGGCTGGCTGGCTGGCTGGCTGGCTGGCTGGCTGGCTGCTGGCTGGCTGGCTGCTGGCTGCTGGCTGGCTCTGGCTGGCTGGCTGGCTGGCTGCGGCTTGGCTGTGGCTGGCTGGCTGGCTGGCTGGCTGGCTGGCTGGCTGGCTGGCTGGCTGGCTGGCTGGCTGGCTGGCTGGCTGGCTGGCTGGCTGGCTGGCTGGCTGGCTGGGCTGGCTGCTGGTGTCTGGCTGCTGGCTGGCTGGCTGGCTGGCTGGCGGCTGCTGGCTGGCTGGCTGGCTGGCTGGCTGGCTGGCTGGCTCGCTCTCTGTCTATATCTCTATCTACATCTCTGTCTATCTATATCTCTGTCTCACATGCACACATACCTGGTTACCTGGAGGTTATTCCAGGGATCAACACCCCTGTGGCCCGGTCCATGACCAGGCCTCCCGATGGATCACGGCCTGATCAACTAGGCTGTTACTGCTGGCCACACACAGTCTAACGTACGAGCCACAGCCCGGCTGATCCGGCACTGACTTTAGGTATCTGTCCAGCTCTCTCTTGAAGGCAGCCAGGGGTTTACTGGCAATTCCCCTAATGCTTGATGGGAGGCTGTTGAACAGTCTTGGTGTTTTCCCTTAGTGTACCAATGGCGCCCCTACTTTTAATGGGGGGCATTTTGCATCGCCTGCCCAGTCTTTACTTTCGAAGGAGGAGTGATTTCCGTGTGCAGATTTGGGGACCATTCCTTCCAGGATTTGCCAAGTGTAGATTATGATATATCTCTCCCTCCTGCGTTCCAACGAGTACAAGTCAAGTGCTTCCAAGTGTTCCCAGTAGTTAAGGTGCTTGACAGAACTTATACGTGCAGTAAAGGATCTCTGCACACTCTCTAGATCTGCGATTTCACCTGCTTTGAATGGAGATGTTAATGTACAGCAGTATTCCAGCCTAGAGAGAACAAGTGATTTGAAAAGGATCATCATTGGCTTGGCATCTCTCGTTTTGAACGTTTCATTATCCATCCTATCATTTTCTTTGCACGTGCGATCGTGGCACTGTTGTGATCCTTGAAAGTGAGATCCTCAGACATTACTACTCCCAGGTCCCTTACATTACTTTTCCGCTCTATTGTATGGCCAGAGTCTGTAGTATACTCTGTTCTAGTTATTATCTCCTCCAGTTTTCCATAAGGAGTAGTTGGAATTTGTCTCAATGAACATCATATTGTTTACCGTTGCCCACTGGAAAACTTTGTTTATATCTTCTTGGAGGTTAACCGCGTCCTCAGCAGATGACAGCCTCATGCAGATCCTAGTACCATCCGCAAAGGATGATACGGTGCTGTGATGTATATCTCTTTCTATGTCTAATATGAGGATGAGGAATAAGATGGGGGCGAGTACTGTGCCTTGTGGAACAGAGCTCTTCACTATGGCAGCCTCTGATTTAACTCTGTTGACCACTACCCTTTGTGTTCGATTTGTTAAGAAGTTGAAGATCCATCTCCCCACTTTCCGTTATTCCTTTACCACGTATTTTATGGGCTATTATGCCATGATCGCATGTCAAATGCTTTTGCAAAGTCTGTGTATATTACATCTGCATTCTGATTTTCTTCCAGTGCATCCAAGGCCATATCATAGTGATTCAGTAGTTGTGAGAGGCAGGAGCGACCTGCCCTGAACCCATGTTGCCCTGGATTGTGCAGATTTTGGGAATCCAGGTGATTTGCAATCATGCTTCTTAGCACTCTTTCAAAGATTTTAATGATGTGGGACATCAGAGCTATTGGTCTATAATTCTTAGCTAATGCTTTGCTGCCACCTTCATGGAGTGGGGCTATATCCGTTGTTTTAAGTGACTCTGGAATTTCACCCATGTCCAAGCTCCTCCTCCATAGTGTACTTAGGGCACGCGAGAGGGGTTTCTTGCAGTTCTTAATGAAAACAGAGTTCCACGAGTCTGGGCCCGGGGCTGAGTGCATGGGCATGTTGTCAATGACTTTTTCGAAATCTATCGGGGTTAGGGTAATGTCGGAAATCTGGCATACATTTATGGAGTTTTGAGGCTCATTCATGAAGAAATCATTTGGGTCATCGATCCTCAGACTGATTAGTGGTTCACTAAACACAGAGTCGTACTGGGATTTCAATATTTCACTCATTTCCTGTTTCATCTGTGTAAGTCCCATCCTGTCTGAGTAAGAGCCCGATACTAGATGTGGTATTTGCCTTGTTTTTGGCATATGAAAAGAAATATTTTGAATTTCTTTCAATTTCACTAATAGCTTTAAGCTCCTCCTGTCTCTCCTGGTTCCTGTAAGAGTCATTTAACTTAAGTTTGATAGTTTCCACTTCCCTGGTCAGTGCCTCCTTTCATGTATCAGATATTCTAGCACTCCTGGGGAGCTCAGTGACTCTTCGTCGTCTTCTGTAGAGGGAGCGTCTTTCTCTCTCCAGTTTACTCCTGCTCTTCTTCTTTCTTAGGGAATATGCCTAGAACATGCTTCAGCTGCCAGGAAGTTGATCCTTTCAAGGCACTGGTTTGGATCCATGTCATTTAAGATATCTTCCCAACATGTTTCATTTAGGACATGGTTTACCTGGTCCCAGTTGATGTTCTTGCTGTTGAAATTGTATTTTGTGAAGACATCTTCATAGGTACATGCATTCTGCTGATCAGGACCCCTATGCATTTACGTCTGGACCTCGATTTGGTTGTGATCGGAATTAGCTGTTTTTGATATTCTTGTCTCTTATCAGGTCCTCATTATTTGTAAAGATAAGGTCAAGTGTGTTTTCTAGTCTTGTCGCTCCACTATCTGCTGGCTTAAGGTGTGTTTTTTTGCAGAGGCTTAGTAGCTCGTTTGTGCGACCTTTCATCTGTGCTACCTCCGGGGATTGTTTCAGCTATAACATTATTTGCTACATTCTTCCATTTTGTATGCCTTAGGTTGAAATCACAAAGCAGTAAGATGTTTGGTGCTCTTCATTAAAAAGAAAAAAACAATTTTTTTATTTTTCAAAATATTCGGAGCGCCACGTGAGTGAACGCAGATCTACGTTTGGACAGTTTAAGGGTTAAAGATGAATGACTCAAGGTAACAAGGTGAAATCCAAAATAACAATAACATAATTCAGTAGTGACTGATACAAGAGGACCCTGCTTTTACAGCAGGTTAGCTTCCAGGCTACAGCTGTAAAGCAAAAATTGCTGTAAAGTGAATCATTGCTTTTTTCATTTTCAAATGTATAAAAAAGCCTGATAACAAGTTTACACTATCATATATTAAGTGAGCAATATAGCTAGGGCTAAAATAGGCATATATAGTACGCACATAAAATATTTTTGTTTTTAGCTTATAATGAGTGGTGAAAGAAGTCTAAATAACTGAAGAATTTGTACAACTGAATACTGCTGTAAAGCAAAGCATGGTAAAGCAGGGTTTGTCTGCATTCATTAAAACAAAGGTCAGAGCTAGGAAACCTGCTTCAGAAGTGATGACCACATATACAGGCAGACGAGGGGTAACTTAAAATAATGGTGTTACCAAGAATATTACAGAGTTGACTAGTAACTAGCTACACAGAGGGATAAATACTGGCACAACAAATAGCTATGTGGATTCAAAAGTAGGTACAGAAACATGATCTTATGCAAAGACCACCTTGTTAACTTTAAAACAGTTCAGCAGATAAAGACTGCATGAAAAGTTGGGCTAAACATTTTGGGATTTCCCTAAATTTAAGTACTGGTACAAGTTATTGTAATTATGAATAATGCAGGTGATGTCTATATAGGAATATGAGTCACCTTAATATTCACATCAATTATCACAGTACTCTTAATAAACTAATGAAATATTCACATTACTATTACAGTGCCCCATGGCCTGGTGGCTAGAGCTCTTGCTTCATACAACAAGGGTCTGGGTTCGATTCCCAGGGAGGGTAGAAACATTGGGGGTGTTTCTTTACACCGGTTGTTTGTTTACCCATCAGTAAAATGGGTACCTGGGAATTAGTCGACTGGCGGGGTCACATCCTGGGACAAAACTAACCTAATTTGCCCGAAATGCTCTGAATAACAAGCGGCTTTCAATATAGTAGTATGTCATTGGTGTCAGCTAGGGCTGTATACCATGTACATGTACTTTTAGTAAATAAAGATACAGTGGAACTCTGAGTTTCGGCTGTTTTGAGTTTCGGTCACTTTTTCGCCTAAATTTTGTCTTGAGTTTTGAACAGTGCCTTGAGTTTCGGCAGCTGTACCACACCTGTCCGCCTGCCCGTGCCCATGCTTTCGTTGTGAGTCAGTCTGGCTTTGTTTCTCCTCGAGTGAACGTTACCCTGTGCATTCATCCAAACATTTCACAATAATCCATTATTTTTTGTGCTTGTTGATTGAGTGCGACTGCTACATAATTAACCCTTTGAGGGTTTGTCACATACTTGTACGTCACTGCAGCCAGGGTCAGTCACATACTTGTATGCATAAATTCCAGCACCTTCAAATCTGGTGGAAGAAAGCTGGCAGAACTACATATGAAAGAATGGGTCTGTGTGCACAGGCCCATTCCAGAAGCACACGGTGCATAATGAGAAAACTAAAGCTCCAACCGAGTTTTCTGGTTTATAACAGCAACTTTTGAGTGTATTTTTGTATGTTATTTATGGTTGTAATATTCTCGTTTTTTTTCAGTACCTCATTTTGATTGAATAGAAGATATATTAAAGAAATAAGCTCAAATAGTGAAGCACAAATGTTTGATTATGTTGCCGATGTTCAAGAAAACAAATCGTGGGCCACAAGTCCAATACACATCAAACTGTGGAGTCCTAAGATTCTTTCACAAGTCGCCAATATATTTATACCATTTTGTAAATGATGTAGTAGTATACATAACCAGTAAATCTTCTATTTTTTTTGTGAGAATAAAAATTCAAAATGAAAAGCAAAAGTAATGAAAGAGGGCGCTGGGAGACGTGACTAATGAACATATAATATGTGCATTAGTTGCCCAGGACGGTCGTCTTGCTTCTTTCTTACTCCATTTTAAAATTTTGAGGGCATCTTTTGAAAATTTGTGTGCAATTGACCACATTGCCATTTTCTAACCTGCCACGTTATTGGGTAGATTTTGAAAATCAGTAAATGGGCATTTTCAGGTACTTCAATCATAGAACAAATGGAGCTCTAGCGAAATACTATGATTTTTATTTGACTAAGCATTGGAACTGACCGAAAATACGGGCTAAAATGAGCGCAATACTGCCGATGCTTAAATACGTCGGTGACCGCGAAACTTTGCAAGACCATAATACCTCAGGTTTTCCATCAAAATTTCATACTTTTGGTGTCATTATGATTCAGAAAAAGATTCTCTGTCATTTCCACAAGCAAAAAAATATTTTTTTTTTTTTTGCGAAAATTTTTCGAAACCAGAGAACGATTAGAAAGGACCGACTCGACCCTCAAAGATTATACCATGAAACCATGGGCCCCAAAAAACTTCTAGTGCCTGCCATTTGTGATATTAACATGTTTATTTATCATATTTCATTAGTTCATTTAACCCTGGTCCAGCTGGTAGGGCCATCTCCAAACTTGTTCACTAGGGCTGAAAATTTTTTGGAAAAAAATAATTTTTCTATGAAAAGAAAGAGAATCTTTTCCCCAATCATAATGACATCAAAAGTATGAAATTTGATGAAAACACGGAATTATGCTCTTGCCAGAGAGCAGTCCCTCCGACGATGTTTAGCATCGGCCGATTCGCCCAACTATGAGCCCTATTTTTTGGGCCAATTCAGTGTACTGATTCAACAAAAGTCAAACTATTTTGCTAGAACTCCATTTTTCTAATGAATTAAGTACAAGAACCACTCATATACCAATTTCAACTATCCCAACAATGTGGTCAGAAAATTATCAATTTTGGCGCCATTCACACAATTTTCCATGACTGCCAACTTACCAAATAAGGGTCCAGAATAAACAAGACAGACATTCCTGACACTAAAATAACATTTCCTCTGTTCATTAGTCCACGGAAACCTCCAAGGCCACCCTCTTTTACATTTTCTTTTGCTTTGCATCTTTGAATTTATTCTCACAAAAAATAGAAGATTTACTGTTTATGCAGACTATACATTAGTGAAGAAATGGTATAAATAATATCAGCGCTCTTGTATATAAGAATACAGTGGACCCCCGCAAACGATGGCATCACATAGCGATTATTCGCATACCGCATACTTTAATTGCAAAAATTTTGCCTCACATACGCTTAAAAACCCCTTACCGATTTCGTCCAGACGCGACAATGTGCGCTGAGCCACGCTCACGATAGTTCCGCCGGTGGCATTGTTTAACCATCCAGCCTCCCGCGGTAACATCCAAGCATACATTCGGAATATTTCGTATTATTACAGTGTTTTCGGTGCTGGGGGACAGTTTTTTAAGTGACCCTGGGCCCCAAGACAGCTTAAAGTGCCAACCCTACAGCAATATGGGTGAGAATTACAATAGAGATGAAGGAAAAAGGATCATTGATAAGTAATGAAAGTGGAGTGCATGTCACCGAGCTGGCCAGGTGTATAATAAACCCTCAACCATCCAACGCTACTATTGTGTGTACAGCTGCTGCTGCGGACTGCACTGTCAGCTTGCTGCTGCTGCTGCACTGTCAGCTGCTGCTGCTGCTGCAGTCAGCTGCCTGCTAGCAGCTGAAGCACCATTGTTGGTGTGGCTTATTGAAAGAATACCAAGAAACAATTAACGCCAGAGATTTGCCACCCAGATAACCCAAAAAAGTCAGTGTCATCGTAGACTGTCTAAAACTTAATTCCATTGGGGTCCTTGAATGCTTGTCCTCCCAGATGCAACCCACACAATCGACTGACACCCAGGTGAACAGGGAAAAAATCCTGGACCTAGTCTCATATTGGTGAATTTAAAGCCAGCAAGTTGGTTTTAGGAATTTAAGAATCTAAGTGGCATTCACAGTTGTGATAAGGCCTTTTCTGGAAAAAATGCCAAACAGGGACCTACAGTACTCAGGAGAAAAGCACTCCAGGACACAGTAGTCCCATCAGTCATTGCTCAAACATCAATAAAAGGTAAGTGTCATTATTCCCTTCATTTAGTAGACAAGTACATGCACAATATATACTGTGGCATGTACTACTCTTAGTCTATTGTGCATGTACCTTCACTTGTGTGTGGGAAAATGTATATATCAGTGTAAAATTTTTTTTTCATACTTTCTAGGTGTCTGCACGATTAATTTGATTTCCAATATTTCTATGGAAAATTCATTCACATAGCGATTATTATCGCATAACAATTACCGCCTCTTGCACGGATAAAAATCCGTTAACACCGGGGTTCACTGTATTAGACTCATCTGTTTACGTGTATGACGGCGTGAGCCATTATTTATTTATTTATTTACTTATTAATTACAATTTGAGCCCACATACAGAGGGACAAAAAAAAACAGATAAGAGCAGCATGCCAAAAGCCACTTATACTATCATAGCATTACGGGCTTGCTTAAAATTAACTTAAGATAACTAAGCAATGATGAACACATGATAAAACATAATGGATAAACATTACTTATAAAGCACAGTGATATTACAAAGACAGGCCATATGGTTGCATGCATAGAGTTGTACATTCAGTAGAATGGAGTATTCTGTATGTAGTTATTTAAAAAATAATAAAGTTAGATTGGTGTTTTAGTTTAACATTTATGTGGATATAATTGTGAGAAACATTTAAAATACAATTTATAATGTTCAGTTAATTTCAGTATTTATTTGGCTTTGGTGATTTAAGTGATCTTTGAGAAGAGACTTAATTTATAAACATGTAGTGCTTTCTTTTATATTACATGGGTAATGAATTCCAGATTTTTAGGGCCTTTTATGTGCATTGAGTTTTTGCATAGCGTGAGATGTCACGAGAACAACAAAGAGGGAGCGGCCTTGTGTTATGGCAGTGTTCTGTTGAGGTGCCAGGAGATGTATGAAGGAGGGTTTAATATCAGAGTTAAGTGTTTCTATGTATGTAATAGGTGCAGTAATAAGTATGGATGTTGATATGGTGATAGTTTGAGTGTAATTGAATATGGTAGGAGTGTGCTTGCCTGAGTAGAATTTTGTTATCATTCTAACTGCAGCCTTTTGTTGGTAATTAGTGGTCTGAGATGGTTACTTGTTGTTGAGCCCCATGCACAATTTCCATATGTGAGATAGGGGTAAATAAGAGAGTGATATAGGGCCCAGGAGGGCTGACCTGTGGAGCATAGTACCGTACCATTCGATAGTATGCCTACAGTCCTTGAAATTTTTCTTAGAAATTTGTTTAGTATATTGTATGAAATTTGAAAGTACTATTTAAAGGTGGATTCCTAAGAATTTTTCCCTCTGTAGCTTGTGGATAGTGATCCATTATCATTGATGTATAGAAGGCATCTGGAGCTCTGTTACAAACTGAATAAGGAGTTTTGTCCATGTTTTAGTGTAAAGTTTGTTAGTCCTCATCCAGGTAGATATATTCCAGTAATTCGGTATTTACAGTATTGGCTAGCGTGACTGGGCTCGGGTGGGAGAAGACGTATGTAGTGTCATATGCAAAATGAGGTTTTGAGTAATTGGCGAAGCATTTGGTAGGTCATTTATGAATATGAGAAAGAAAGAGGGCCAAGGACGTACTTCCCTGTGGGACAACCAACTGTAAACTGGTAGTGCAGAAGATTTTGCCCCATTTGGCGGAACACATATTGGCTCTGTGCTGAGGTATGACTTAGAGTGAGGGAGTGCCCTCTATACCATAGTCGTGGACAATTTTAACGTGAGCAAGTACCATGGTCAAAACTGTATCAAAAGCTTATACTAAGTCAAGAAGATCCCAGTGGACTTCTTTCTTTCCTCTATTGACAGTGTAATATATGTTCTAGCAAATGTGTTATAATAGCAATAATTAGTATTTTTATTAGGCCGTGAAACCACATGGCAGGAGTTGAGTATGTTTTTGGAGATAAGTAGGAGTAGATTTGTTTTATGAATTAATTTTCGGAAGACTTTTTTAGAGAGGGTGCGTAAGTTGATATTGAGCCTATAGTTATTTCAACTCTGTATTGGTCTTCCTCCTTTGAGGATCGGGGTGACCCTTGTCAATTTTGGAGTACTGTGAGGGAAGGAGTGGCGGTGATTCAATGGATTTGTTAAAGAGTTGTTGCCAATGATTGGTTGATAGCACTTAGACACTTTTTTGTATAAAAAGGTGGTAAGGTATTTATAATCCCTGCCTTGTTTTTTAGTGTGTTTGATACTAAGGAGACTTCGATGGGTTAGTCGTAGCTAGTAACAGTGTGTTTCGGTATGTTTTTCGTGAGGTAGTCATTTAGTGAGGTATCTGAGCTTGGGATTTTTTATTGGCAAGGTTTTTGGTCCTAAAGTGGAGAAGAAATCATTAGAGTGCTGTATTGCTGTTCTGTTGTGGGGAGTTGCGGGGGTTCATCTGATTTTGCTATTTTTATTTCGCTATTTTCGTGAAATCTTTTTTGGTTCCCAAATTTCTGATAGGTTTTTTTCCAGGTCATTTTGTATATCACCATCTCCTCGTATAGTTGGATAATTCTTTTCTCATAATACAATTTTTTTTGCCCTCTTATCAGGCTGGTTAGAATTGGACTAGTAAGCGTTTTGTATTGTCTCTGGGTTATGTTACCCATTCTGAACTGTTTTTCATATTGGTGTTTTGGTATTTATGGATTTGATAATGCTGGGTGTAGCCAGGGACTGTTAAGTCTCTAGCTGTCATCTGTTTAGTTTTTTTAGGGCAGTGCTTGTATATAGTTATTTGGTCTTTTTAGAAAATTATTAATACATTCGTCAATATTTTTCTCCCGATAGATTATCTAGCTCATGTGGCATCAATGTTGCTAACTGCTGTTGAGAATTATTAAGGCTGCCTCATGTGAATCTGAAGTGACTTTAGTATGTCTTGGGGGTAATTTACCAGAGTTGTTATGAGGGAAAGTAGTGTATAGGTCTGTGGAATAATCTGTAAATTATGCCTGATTTTAAAGGGGCTTTGAGGTGTATGGTCCAGATGTGTCAAGTAGAAACCCTAGTCTCTGTAACTCAATGTAGGATTTGTACTGTTGGTGAGCAACAAACAGTTACTCATTTTGTTTGTTGAATTCAGTAACATGTGTGGGTCCTGGTTCGTGCAGGAGAATTATATTGAAGTCACCTGAGATTAGTAATGATCTTTGTTCATGCGTGCATCAGTTATCATACATCCTTGGTTTTTGACTAAATTGGCTAAGTTTTGACTTTGTGAACTCTGTAGAGTGTATGAAATCAATGTGAGAGGTTTTTTGTAGTGTATTTGGATTTTTGAATTGGCTATTAATTATTCCCCAAGTTCTCCCTTGTGCAAGTATTAGTGATTACCATTCTAGATTAGGTCTGAGTAGTATATGGCTGGGCTGTGCCATCCCCTTGTTTGTTCTGGTGCCAACAGTTGTGTATGGCAGTGTAACACCGGAATGCATAGACATCTACTATCAGGCTTAGCCAGTTCAGTTATGTAATGATGGACATATTGGGCAAGTAAGGAATTATAGTAATGCTATGAGGTCATCGTAATGCTTGCTTAAAGATCTGATATTGTATTACAGATAGTTATGTTGGTAGTTGTCACTGAGAGAAGTGCCATTTGATTGTATTCTGAAGTGTAGTAATAACATAACTGTTTATTCATTTAAGTCATTAAATAAGAGGTTGGTATCAGTGAACAATTCTTAGTAATCATAAGGAATTGTAGTGAATCTATAGATAGAATTAAGTAATAAACAAAGTAAATAGTCTTAAAGCTAAAAATATCACCTTGAATTATTTAACAACAAAATGTAACAATTAATGAGCTAAGGTATTTTTTTTTTTTTTTTTTTTAAATTAAATAAATGAGAACAATATAAAAGGGGCACTAATACAAATAAAGTGATGATCAAATAATTGAGCTTTGAGGAATAAGATATAGAGTAGTACTATAAAGGTAATTCTTTAAAAGTTTAGAAATTATAGTATAAAATATATAATATAAAAGGGCTAATATAATATGTGTGTGAACAATAAAGTGGGTAATCAAATAAATGAGCTTTGGAATATAATGGCAAAATGAGGATCTTATTCTTACGTTAGCACTTGAGAATAGCACCTTTATTATTTAATCAATTGTGATATATAAACAGGGTAGTTATATAAAGCTCAAAAAAGGAGAAAAATATATAAGGGGGACTAAAATTAAGTAATGGTAAACAAAGTTAAATGGACAGATGGTCACTAATGGAAATAATATTGGTTTTAGGATTAAGATCTATTGGTAATATTAGAATATATTGAGCAGTTTATTGCACAATAGAAATGTACAAAAAAATGAGAGTAGTTGGTACTAGCTAACAAAAGATAGTTTTGGTACTTTATCAAAAGAAGTAATTGGAATATACCCTAATTGCAGTACACTAAAGAAAAGTGACTAAAAACAAGTAGTGATAAACAAAAATTAAATGGACGGTAAGAATAAATGAATATTATTCATTTGGAGTAAGATTTGACTTGTAATTTAAATTATGAGCAATTAATAGCCAGAAGAAAGAAGTATAGAGTATATTGGAGCGGTATTGCATTAGCTAGTGATTAAAAATAAAAAAAAATAAAAATGTAGAAGTAAAATGACACAGTGCAACTAATGTGACATTATTGTGGCAACGTTTTCGCTCGGTTCCATAGAGCTTTATCAAGCCATACCGTAATGCTGATAAAGGCCCTGAGAGCGAAACGATGCCACAATAAATGTCCACATTAGTTGCACTCGTGCCTTTACTTTACATATTGTCCGGTAATATCACCAACTTTATTACCAAATAATAATGTACAATTATAATAGTACGTACACTATTTAGCACCACACGTATATATTATTGTAAGGCACATATCTAATCTGTTACAGAAATGTCAGCTTTTCTAAGGAAGTAGAGAGAAAATCAAGTTCGTTTGAGATGGTCTATTGTTGTCCTGTTGTATGTTTTTCCTTACTAGTATTTTCCCATCTCGCGTCAAACACATGATTGTAATTTTGTTTTTCCTGTTTACGTTTTTCTCAGCCAGAACAAAATGTTTGACGTTTTTTTGTTAGAACACTCATTTATGTACACTCCCATTTTTCATGTAAATTGCTGATTTAATTGGTTCCTTTCTTTATCGTATTAATGAATTCGGATCAATATACTGTGATTTACGTTCCTGTTTTCCCTAGTTAAAAAAAACAAACGTGTTTTCTTTGATTTCATTGTTTGGGGCACGATACTTGTACGTGGTTCTGTATTATCCTGACAGCATTTCTTTGCACGTGTTCTTGTGTTATGTCACTAGGAATGTGTGGACTGTTTATTTAATTAACTGCAATCAACAACTAAATCTCTGGTTCCAGTTTTGTCGTCTTGAAGATCAAGGTATTCAATTAGTCGAGTGTTGCATGTATTCAGAATCCAGTCTTGATTGCTTCTTCATACCTTTCAAATTTTATTGTTGTTATATGCTCATTGTGACTGCTATAGTCTGGCTTTAGAGTATTTTCGTGTGTCAACACTTCCCGATGTAATCTTCTCTTCAAGGTTTTTGTTATCGTATTCTCGTGGTTGGTTACTTGGATTCTCGTTCGCTCTGAGTTTGCTTTGATATCTTTGATTTCAATTTCTAGACAAACGATGTAGTCCTTTGATATGACAGGAATAAAACATCCCTGAGTAATCATGGATGAATCCATTGAAGGGAGTGGAGTTATGAGGGGAAGTCAGCCATGTTTGGTTGTTGTTGTTGTTGTTGTTCCCCTGATAGAGCGGCGGTGAGGGGGGTTTGATGAACACGGCGTCCAGCTGGGGTAGACACTTTGAGTTGTCTAAGGGTCCTTGCTGTTATTCTTTATTACTGGTGTATGTTTCTTCTGCGATATCCTTTCATAGTATCGACTGAAAGTTAATACTGTTAGCAATGTGAAGGAGCAGCTTTGTTTTCCTCGGAGCTTGTTTATAGTGTTGTCAGGCAGCGGAGTGGCAGTGTTTGGTTAGCAGGGCTGTCTTCCTTAGATCCTCTAATTTGTCAAGCTTAGGGTTTACATTCATAGTAATTCTTGGGTCTTTGTGGTCTACGTGGGTTCACATGTAGTTGAACTTCACTTTAGGCCATCACAATTTTGATGGGCGATGTTTTTTTGAGAAAGAAGAGCTGGTAGGATAGCCGTTGCTGCCGCGCAACGTAAAGTAAATAATAATAAAAAAGAATAACAGCAAGGACCTCCAAAGAACTCAACTTGTCTACCCAGCAGGACAGCCGGTATCATCAACCCCCCTCACCGCCGCCATCCAGGAACAACAACAACAACAACAAACATGGCTGACTCCCCCTCCAAACTGCATGATTTGTTACTTTTGAATGTTTTCTTTTTTTTTTTTTTTTTTTTTTTTTTTTTTATTTTTTTTTTTTTATTTGTTAGGTTTTGGTTTTTATTTTGTGTTTTTTTTGTTTTTTTTTTTTTTTTTTTTTTTTTTTTTTTTTTTTTTTTTTTTTTTTTTGTGTTAATTTTTTTTTTTTTTTTTTTTGTTTTTTATTTTTTTCTTTTCGATAGGGCAAAAATCAACATTTCTGCTATTGAGCTCAGTTTCAGTATTTTCTTTGTGAAACCAATCTAAATCATCTCAATTTCTGTAATATGTCTTCCATTCTATTGAAAATAGCCCAGGAAAACTAGAATACAATCATAAATACCATACGAAAAAACACTGCAAAGTCGCTGTTTTAAACCAAAAACACAAAGTTTTTTTTCTCATTAGCACTGTGTGCTGCAGGACTTTATTTATACTGTGTACACTGACCACACAGACCCATCCTTTCAAAAGTAGGCCTACCAGCTTTCTCTCGCTAGTACGTCAATAACCCTGGTGCGCGGGCCGGGTACTCGTACGTCGGAAACCCTGAAAGGGGTTAAGTAGTATATGTTTTTATAATTGTTTTGTGTTTGTAAAACTATGGTTATCCTTTAAAAAATGTTTTTTTTTTTTTTTAATTTTTTTTTGGGTGTCGGGAAAAGGGATTAATTGGATTTAATTTATTTCTTATGGAAAATATTGTTTTTGACTTTCGAACAATTTGAGTTTCAGCCAAGCCCCGGGGAAGGATTATGGCCGAAACTCGAGGTTCCACTCTATTATTATTATTATACATATTCATGGGGAAAGCACTAAATCCATAATAGGCATACAGCACTTATAACACTATTACAAAATTTACATGTGAAATATAACATGAAAATGGTCACAACCTTTTTTCACTTTTTCTAGGAATTTGCTACTGAATTCAAGGAGTCCTCATAAAATACAGCATGTCAAAAGAATTTAGCCAAAGTTTATACGAAAAGCTCACCATATAATGTAATTAAAAAAGTCAGGATTCTCAACAAGATCTGAAGTTGTATTATGGGATTTTGACATCTTGTTACATTAATGGTATACCTTCTAATAAAAGAAGGGTGGTGAGAATGGCCTCTAAAAACAGTTGAGAGAAATGGCCCTGAACACCTAAACTCCCCTGCTAAGCATGGGAAGTATTTTTCCCCAACTTTCCCACAAGTCCCACATGAATGATTTTCCTGTTTCTTTTATCGACTTCAGAAAGCCTCCAAGAACACATCCCCTGGATAAGGTGTTGCGATGAAACAGCAACAATTCCCATGCTAGCCCACTCCAAAAAGGATGGTGTTTAAAAAATTTGCGGGTGTTTGTCCCCCCCAACCTTGTATTTGTCTTTTTTTTAATAATAACAAATATTAAGTCATCACCCTGAAATGTAAAACAAGAACCCCTTTCAAACCATCATTTACAGTGCTAATTTAAAAGTAAAAGTAATTGGGTTTTGGGGCAGGGGTCTGTAATGTTTCCATAATCCCATTTCTAGCACATATCAAATACAGTGGGAAACCCTTTGGGTTATTAACGCCCCAAACCCTGCAAATTTTTTTAGGGTACGAACCTTCCCTTTGGTCGATTTTTTTCTTTTTGGTAAGAAAAAAATTTCAGGGTTGGCGAACCCTTTCCCCCCCAAGGGAGGTTTCCCCTTTAAAAAAAATAAATAAATAAAATATTAATTTTTTTTGCTAAAAGGGTTTCCAAAGGGGGGGTTTAAAATATCATAATAGGGTTGGAGTAAAGACAAACCACTATCCCTGCCCAGGCCCTTTCCCGGCAGACTTTACCTAAAACAAAAAAGACTACTAAGTCTAGCAGGTTTTGGGGATTGGCAAACCCAACCCCCCCGGGAGCCTTTTTAAGTTTTTTTCCCTTTCCAATTTATTATTATTATTATTATTTTATTATTTTTATTATTATTATATTATTATTATTATTATTATTTTTTATTTTTTTTAAATTTTTATTATATTTAAATAATTTTTGCTTTTTACATTTTTATTATTATTATTAGTATGCCCTGCAGTGAAGGGGTCTTGATTTTAGGGAACTGGATCTGAAATCCAGTTCCCTAAATTAAAAAATAATAATAATAATAAAAATTAATTTTAAAAAGGGGACCTGAAAGCTAAAGTAGGGAAACTTTTAGAGAGGGAGTGGTAGGGAAAATTTGGGGTGCCAGGGTAAATGTAAAAGGACCCTTTTTTTTTGAAATTTTTATAGAAAGGGGTTTAGTTTAGGTAATCATATTTTTAAAAAAAGAGGATAAAAAAGTAAAAAAAGATAAAATGTAGGGGCGAAATGACATAGTTTGGGTTGGGTTATGTAATTTGGGAGAAAAAAAAACTGTTGAGTAGACTTCCCGGATGTACATGTTTATAGGGGGGGCCACAGATATATTTAATCACTTTTTAGTTTAGCTAAACTGAGAGTAAAAGGGAATGGGGTACAAGGAGAAAAAAGAAGTATCAGGGGAAAGAGAGGTGATGGGTTTTTAAACAAAAAAAGAGGGCAGTTAGGGGGAAGATATAAACAGCTATTGGAGGATAGATGGGCTAATGAGAGCATAGGCAATGGGGTCGAAGAGGTATGGGTAGGTTTAAAAATGTAGTGTTAGTGTTCAGCAGAAGTTTGTGGTTACAAGAAAGTGGTGCGGGAGGGAAGAGGAGCGATTGGTGGAATGATGATGTAAAGAGTGGTAAGGGAGAAAAAGTTAGCATATGAGAAGTTTTTAGAAAGTAAAGTGATGCAAGGAGGGGAAGAGTATATGGAGAAAAAGAGAGAGGTTAAGAGAGTGGTGAAGCAATGTAAAAAGAGAGCAAATGAGAGAGTGGGTGAGATGTTATCAATAAATTTTGTTGAAAATAAGAAAAAGTTTTGGAGTGAGATTAACAAGTTAAGAAAGCCTAGAGAACAAATGGATTTTGTCAGTTAAAAATAGGAGAGGAGAGTTATTAAATGGAGAATTAGAGGTATATGGGAAGATGGAGGGAATATTTTGAGGAATTGTTAAATGTTGATGAAGATAGGGAAGCTGTGATTTCGTGTATAGGACAAGGAGGAATAACATCTGTAGGAGTGAGGAAGACCCAGTTGTGAGTGTGGGGGAAGTTCGTGAGGCAGTAGTAAAATGAAAGGGGGTAAGGCAGCCGGGATTGATGGAGATAAAGATAGAAATGTTAAAAGCAGGTGGGGATATAGTTTTGGAGTGGTTGGTGCAATTATTTAATAAATGTATGGAAGAGGGTAAGGTAACTAGGGATTGGCAGAGAGCATGCATAGTTCCTTTGTATAAAGGCAAAGGGGATAAAAGAGAGTGCAAAAATTATAGGGGGATAAGTCTGCTGAGTAACCTGGTAAAGTGTATGGTAGAGTTATTATTGAAAGAATTAAGAGTAAGACGGAGAGTAGGATAGCAGATGAACAAGGAGGCTTTAGGAAAGGTAGGGGGTGTGTGGACCCAGGTGTTTACAGTGAAACATATAAGTGAACAGTATTTAGATAAGGCTAAAGAGGTCCTTGTGGCATTTATGGATTGGAAAAGGCGTATGACAGGGTGGATAGGGGGCAAATGTGGCAGATGTTGCAAGTGTATGGTGTAGGAGGTAGGTTACTGAAAGCAGGAAAAGTTTTTACGAGGATAGTGAGGCTCAAGTTAGAGTAATGTAGGAAAGAGGGAAATTTTTTCCCAGTAAAAAGTAGGCCTTAGACAAGGATGTGTGATGTCACCGTGGTTGTTTAATATATTTATAGATGGGTTGTAAGAGAAGTAAATGCGAGGGTCTTGGCAAGAGGCGTGGCGTTAAAAGATAAAGAATCACACACAAAGTGGGAGTTTGTCACAGCAGCTCTTTGCTGATGACATTGTGCTCTTGGGAGATTCTGAAGAGAAGTTGCAGAGATTGGTGGAATGAATTTGGTAGGGTGTGCAAAAGAAGAAAAATTTAAAAGGGGAATACAGGAAAGAGTAAGGTTATGAGATAACAAAAAGATTAGGTGATGAAAGATTGAATATCAGATTGGAGGAGAGAGTATGGAGGAGTGAATGTATTCAGATATTTGGAGTGGACGTGTCAGCGGATGGGTCTATGAAAGATGAGGTGATCATAGAATTGATGAGGGGAAAAGAGTGAGTGGTGCACATTAGGAGTCTGTGGAGACAAAGAACTTTGTCCTTGGAGCAAAGAGGGAATGTATGAGAGTATAGTTTATACCAACGCTCTTATATGGTGTGAGGCATGGTGATGAATGTTGCAGCGAGGAGAAGGCTGGAGGCAGTGGAGATGTCATGTCTGAGGGCAATGTGTGGTGTGAATATAATGCAGAGAATTCGTAGTTTGGAAGTTAGGAGGAGGTGCGGATTACCAAAACTGTTGTCCAGAGGCTGAGGAAGGGTTGTTGAGGTGGTTCGGACATGTAGAGAGAATGGAGCGAAACAGAATGACTTCAAGAGTGTATCAGTCTGTAGTGGAAGGAAGGCGGGGTAAGGGGTCGGCCTAGGAAAGGTTGGAGAGAGGGGGGGTAAAGGAGGTTTTGTGTGCGAGGGCTTGGACTTCCAGCAGGCATGCGTGAGCGTGTTTGATAGGAGTGAATGGAGACAAATGGTTTTAATACTTGACGTGCTGTTGGAGTGTGAGCAAAGTAACATTTATGAAGGGGTTCAGGGAAACCAGCAGGCCGGACTTGAGTCCTGGAGATGGGAAGTACAGTGCCTGCACTCTGAAGGAGGGGTGTTAATGTTGCAGTTTAAAAACTGTAGTGTAAAGCACCCTTCTGGCAAGACAGTGATGGAGTGAATGATGGTGAAAGTTTTTTCTTTTTCGGGCCACCCTGCCTTGGTGGGAATCGGCCAGTGGATAATAATAAAATAATAATAATAATAATAATAATAATAATACATATGTATTAATAATAATAATAATAATAATACATATGTATTAATAATAATAATAATAATAATAATAATTATAATTACATACTAAGAATAATAATAATTATAACAATAATAATAATAATAATACAATATAATAATAATAATAATAATAATATGTTGTCATTTTTAGACATTTTTCCTAAATTTTTTCATATTTTTGTGCCAAATGCTTCAAAATACAAATTGGTAACCCTCTGGGTGGCTGTAGGTACTGCTAGACCACAGTTATCTCAGTGCCAACCAAGGAATATAAGGAAGAGGAGGTGAGCTGCTCTGAGTGATCGAAGCAGACCCTTGGGATGCAAAATTTTGTCTTTTATTGTACAAATTTCTTACACACTGCCTCGCCCATAGAGACAGCATTCACGTACAATCAGCAAGAAGCGATTAGAAACTATGAAAAAAGCTAGAGAAACGAAGAAGGCAGCAGCACAGAGTGAGGCAGCTGGCCGCCACCACCACCATCACCACTGTGGCCACAGTGATTATGTCTTCACCTATATATATGTACATCTGTCTTGACCACACCTGTGGTTACATATGTGACAACCTCACCACTAATCATAGATAAACACAAGCTAGGTGTGGGGTTATGGACTGGCAAGATACTAGAGTGGGAGAGCAAACGGCGGATGCTTTCTGCCACTGCCGGCATCACCATCACTTGCCATATTATGGCCTATTTTTTTTTCATTTTAGAGATTATCTGTTTTCTATGTTATTAATATTTTTTATTTTGTCAAAATTTGATAATTTTTGATAATAACCAGCCACAGAGTTGATATTATTTTGTCATGCCTCCTGAGAGGCTGGAACGAATTAATTGCATTTCAGCTAATTTAAATGAGGAAAATTGACTCAGCATACAAACAAATCAGGATACGAACAAGGTCACGGAACGGATTAAATTTGTAAGCCAAGGTTCCACTGTATCAAAAACTGTAGGTATACTCTACAGGATGTCCCATAGCTCGATCACTAGCGCACTCAACTCACGCACTGCGGTCTGGGCATTGATCCCCCAGTACGGCTGGAAAACACTAGTACAGTAGGTTAGGTTCCAGGCTACTGCCAGAAAGCAGAATGCCATTTGTTTCCACTTATAAATGTCAAATAATAAGTTTACACTAACATGTATTAAGTTAGCAATAGAACTAGGTATTAACCCTTAAACGGTCCAACCGTATATATACGTTTACCTGCACAGCGCCCCAAATAATTTGAGAAAAAAAAAATCGTTTTTTTATAGGAAAATAGAGCATGTGGTACCCAGGCATCCCCAATTTTTTCATATGGCACACACTGAGTGCACACACCCATTCTCTCTTGTCTAGGCGACTCAGGCCTATCGTGCCAATGTTGAATGAATGACAAATGAAACGCATATACAGTGGACCCCCGCATAACGATGGCATCGCATAGCGATTTTTCCGCATAACGATTACTTTTATCGCAAAATTTTTGCCCCGCATACCGATTAAAAACCCGCATACCGATTTTCGTCCGAGACGCGTCCAATGTGCCCTCACATGTGCCGGCCGTCCCATTGCTTACCAGCCAGCCTCCGCGGTAACATCCAAGCATACACTCGGAATATTTCGTATTATTACAGTGTTTTCGGTGGTGTTTCTGGAAAATAAGTGACCATGGGCCCCAAGAAAGCTTCTAGTGCCAACCCTGTGGTAAAAAGGGTGAGAATTAGTATGGAAATTAAGAAAGATTTTGAAGGGTTTGGGGCTAACCCTGAGAAGCCTATGCCAGTTGTGGAATCCATTGTGCCTACTTCAAAGATTAAGGAAATGTGTGCAGAGTGGTTTGAACTGCAAACCTTTATAGATGAAAATCACCCTGACACAGCTGTTGCAAGCCGTGCTTGTGACTATTTCAATGACAATGTTATGGCCCATTTTAGGAAAGTCTTGAAGAAACGGGAGGTACAGAGCTCTATGGACAGATTTGTTGTGCGACAGAGGTCCAGTGACTCTGAAGCTGGTCCTAGTGGCATTAAAAGAAGAAGGGAAGTAACCCCAGAAAAGGACTTGCTACCTCAAGTCCTAATGGAAGGGGATTCCCCTTCTAAACAGTAAGAAGATAATGCTCTCCCCTCCTCCCATCCCATCAATCATCACCAGATCTTCAATAAAAGTAAGTGTCATGTAATTGTGCATGCCTTTTTCAGTTTGTGTGTATTAAAATTAACATTTCATGTGGTAAAAAAAATTTTTTTTCATACTTTTGGGCGTCTTGCACGGATTAATTTTATTTCCATTATTTCTTATGGGGAAAATTAATTCGCATAACAATTATTTCGCATAACGATGAGCCCTCTTGCACGGATTAAAATCGTTAACCGGGGGTCCACTGTATATGTTTGGGGCGCTATGCGAGAGAACGTATATATACGTTTGGACCGTTTAAGGGTTAAAAAACAATATAAAGTAAAATACACACACAGTTACACTCATTACTTACCTCATAATATTTGTAATCTTAAGGGAGGGGCAAACGAAATCACCCTTTTTTTTTTTTTTTTGGTCAGATTTTAATGAAATTTTGACAGTGGATTAAGCAGCATAAAAAAAAACATATAGACAGTGTTTGTTTTGACTGTTAACCTTCAAGTTAAATAGAAAAAAATAAATTATGCACAATTTTTTTTATATTTATTAACCCTTTGAGGGTTTTGGTCGTACTAGTACGTCTTACGCGTAGGGGTTTTTAACGTACTAGTACTCATAAATTCTAGCGGCCTCAAATCTAGTGGGAGAAAGCTGGTAGGCCTTCATATGAAAGAATGGGTCTATGTGGTCAGTGTGCACAGTCTAAAAAAAATCCTGCAGCACACAGTGCATAATGAGAAAAAAAAAACTTTGACCATTTTTTTGGAATAAATCAGCGACTTTGCAGTGTATTTTCGTATGGTATTTATTGTTGTATTCTAGTTTTCTTGGTCTCATTTTATAGAATGGAAGACATATTACAGAAATTGAGATGATTTTGACTGGTTTTACAAAGAAAGGTGCCTTGAAATTGAGCTCAAAGTAGCAGAAATGTTCGATTTTTACCAAACTTCAAAAGTAAACAAATCGTGCCAAGCGTGCAATACACGTCAACTGGTGAGTCTAATATTCTTTCACAAGTGCACCAATAATATTTATACCATTTTTTACACTAATGCAGTAGTCTGCATAACAGTAAATCTTATATTTTTTGTGTGAGAATAAAAATTCAAAGTGGAAAGCAAAAGAATATAAGAGGGGCCTTGAGACGTGACTAATGACTAGAGGAAATGTCATTTTAGTGCCAGGAATGTCTTTCTTGTTTATTCTGGACCCTATTCGGAAATTGGCATCTTTTGAAATTTGTGTGAAATTGGCAAAATTGCTAAATTCTGACCACTGTACTGGATAGTTGAATTTCATAAATGGGTGGTTTCTTGCACCCATTCGATAGAAAAAATGGAGTTCTAGCGAAATATTCATGTTTTTTGTCGACTAGTACAGTGAAATTGGCCGAAAATGCTCAAAGTGGGCAAAATCGCCGATGCGTAAACATCGCCGAGACGGCTAACTTTGCGAGAGCATAATTCCGTAAGTTTTCTATCAAATTTCAAACTTTTGGTGTCTTTATGATCGGGAAAAGATTCTCTATCTTTTCATAAGATAAAATAATTTTTTTTTTTTAAATTTGGCCGACCCTGAGAACGAGTTTCGGAGAGGGCCTGTCGACCCTCAAAGGGTTAACACATCGGCCAATTCCCACCAAGGCAGGGTGGCCCGAAAAAGAAAAACTTTCATCATCATTCACTCCATCACTGTCTTGCCAGAGGGGTGCTTTACACTACAGTTATAAAACTGCAACATTAACACCCCTCCTTCAGAGTGTAGACACTGTACTTCCCATCTCCAGGGCACAAGTCTGGCCTGCCAGTTTCCTTGAATCCCTTCATAAATGTTACTTTGCTCACACTCCAACAGCACGTCAAGTGTTAAAAACCATTTGTCTCCATTCACTCCTATCAAATACGCTCAAGCCCGCTTGCTGGAAGTCCAAGCCCCTCGCACACAAAACCTCCTTTACCCCCCTCCTTCCAACCCTTCCTAGGCCGACCCCTACCCCGCCTTCCATCCACTACAGATTTATACACTCTCAAAGTCTGAACCACCTCAACAACCCCTCCTCAGCCCTCTGGATAATAGTTTTGGTAATCCCACACCTTCTCCTAATTTCCGAACTACGAATTCTCTGCATTATATTCACACCACACATTGCCCTCAGACATGACATCTCCACTGCCTCCAGCCTTCTCGTTGCAACATTCCTCACCCATGCTTCACACCCATACAAGAGTGTTGGTACAACTATACTCTCATAAATTCCCCTTTTTGCTTCCACAAAGTTCTTTGTCTCCACAGATTCCTAAGTGCACCACTCACCCTTTTCCCCTCATCAATTCTGTGATTCACCTCATCCTTCATAGACCCATCTGAATGCATTTACCTCCTCCATACTCTCTCCCTCCAATCTGATATCCAGTCTTTTGTCACCTAATCTTTTTATCATCATAACCTTACTCTTTCCTATATTCACTTTTAATTTTCTTCTTTTATATACCCTGCCAAATTCATCGACCAACCTCTGCAACGTCTCAGCAGAATCTCCCAAAAGCACCGTGTCATCAGCAAAGAGCAACTGTGACAACTCCCACTTTGTGTTTGATTCTTTATCTTTTAACTCCACACCTCTTGCTAAGACCCTAGCATTCACTTCTCTTACAACCCCATCTATAAATATATTGAACAACCACAGTGACATCACACATCCTTGTCTAAGGCCTACTTTACTGGGAAATAATCTCCCTCTCTCCTACATACTCTAACCTGAGCCTCACTATCCTCATAAAAGTTCTTCAATGCTTTCAGTAACCTACCTCCTATACCATACACCTGCAACATCTGCCATATTGCCTCCCTATCCACCCTGTCATATGGCTTTTCTAAATCCATAAATGCCACAAAAACCTCTTTACCCTTTTCTAAATACTGTTCACCTATATGTTTCACTGTAAACACTTGGTCTACACACCCCCTACCTTTCCTAAAGCCTCCTTGTTCATCTGCTATCCTACTCTCTGTCTTACTCTTAATTCTTTCAGTAATAACTCTACCATATACTTCATCAGGTATACTCAAGTTTTATGGGTCATAAAACTTTCCTTTTTCTACTAAATTGGGAGGATGTACTATGCTCTAATTGACATCAGATGAAAGATAAAGGCTAGATTATTGTTGACCCAAGCCATTTCAGCGATAATATCAGTAGATTCCATACCGCACTTGAAAAGAAAGAAGTCCCGCTGGGCATTTTCATTGATTTACGTAAAGCTTTCAATACAGTCGACCATGAACTACTGTACTCCAAATTAATGCACTATGGTATCAGAGGCCACTCCCTCAACTACCTAAAGTCATACCTTAGTAACAGAACTCAATATGTGTATACAAATGATGCAAACTCTTCCACCCAACCAATCACAGTAGGAGTCCCACAAGGAAGCGTCCTTGGACCACTCCTCTTTCTCATCTACATCAATGATCTACCGAATGCATCACAGCTACTCAAACTCATATTATTTGCAGATGACACTACATATGTATTTTCCCACCCAAACACAGTCATACTAGCAAACAGTCAATGCTGAATTACAGAAAATATCTGCCTGGATGATGACTAACAAGCTTACCCTGAACACCGATAAAACCTATTTCATTCAGTTTGGAAACAAAGCTGCAAATGATCCAATTAACATTACGCTAAATGGATCATCAGTCACAAGACTCACAGAGGGAAAATTCCTAAGTATCCACCTTGACAGTAGCCTTAAGTTACGGACACACATACAACAAATCACCAAGAATATCTCCAAGACTGTAGGCATACTATCAAAGATAAGGTACTACATTCCACAATCAGCTCTCCTGGCACTGTACCATTAACTCATTTACCCTTATCTTACATATGGAATTTGTGCACGGGGATCAACAACATCCAATCACTTAAAACCCCTAATAACCCAGCAAAAGGCAGCAGTAAGAATGATAACAAATTCCCACTCCCGCCAGCATACTCCACCAATTTTCAAAAGTCTGAATCTGCTTACCATTAAGAACATCCATACTTATTCATGTGTCTACTACATACAGAGAACAATACGTGCAAATATAAACCCCCCACTCAAACTTTTCCTCACCAACCTAAACAGGACACATGACCACAACACAAGACACAGATCTCTTTTTGATGTACCTCGTGTCCATATCACACTGTGTAAAAACTCTATAGGGTTACGTTCCTGGGAGCCCCCAAAAAGCCAAACAACTTTTTTTTAGGCCTCCACATCTTACAAAAATAAAAGTGAATATGTAGTTTTAGTTCATTATGTATTATGTTGTTTTTACTGCTTAAGACTGGAAATGTAACAGAAATAATAGTATTTCTTACGTTAAATTGTGGGTGCTGGTGTTTGTGGATGATTGTGAAGAGAGTAGAGAGTTATGTTGTGACCTTACTGGGCTGAGGTGAATGGTAGAGGTTCTGGTACTAAAGTCGATGGTTGTACTGGAGTGTCTAACTTATTAAAGTCATTTAGTCAGTCAGTCAAGTCATTCAGTAAGTCAGTCAAGTCATTCAGTAAGTCAGTCAAGTCATTCAGTAAGTCAATTGAGTCACTCAGTAATTTAGTCAAGTCACTCAGTAAGTCAGTCAAGTCACTCAGTAAGTCAGTCAAGTCACTCAGTAAGTCAGTCAAGTCATTCAGTAAGTCAGTCAAGTCATTCAGTAAGTCAGTCAGTTCAGTCAGTCCGTCATTCAGTATGTCAGTCAAGTCATTCAGTAAGTCAGTCAAGTCACTCAGTAAGTCAGTCAGTTCAGTCAGTCAGTCATTCAGTATGTCAGTCAAGTCATTCAGTAAGTCAGTCAAGTCACTCAGTAAGTCAGTCAGTTCAGTCAGTCAGTCATTCAGTAAGTCAGTCCCACAATCTCATGTTTACCTCTTTTTCTGTGTACAAAGTAACACTTCATTACAGCTACAGGTTATCTCCTGTCTAATATCTTTGTTTCTTTGTTAATTCTAAGACTTAAGTGCTTATACGTACTTCTTCGTGCCACTTTCAGCAACACTGGTATGGCTACTGGGTGTCATGATTGCTTGGCAGATACAAGATACAGTAATTAAAATATCATTACACAATTCACAAACACAGCTGCCTTGTAGCAGAGAAAGACTGGACTGGACACGTAAGAATTACAAATGCTGGGATGGTGGGGTGGTGTCGAGGGATGGTGTCAGGGAGTGGTAGGGGATGGCAGGAGGGCTCTCCAGCTGCTCC
Organism: Cherax quadricarinatus; assembly: GCF_026875155.1. Taxonomy (NCBI): domain Eukaryota; kingdom Metazoa; phylum Arthropoda; class Malacostraca; order Decapoda; family Parastacidae; genus Cherax; species Cherax quadricarinatus. The sequence continues at coordinate 39,903,475 of NC_069414.1, read as the reverse complement.
ACAACAAGGCGGCCGCTTGAGCAAAAGAATTTTTTTTTTCCTTCCCACAAACTGAACCGTGTTAAATTAATTACTATATGACGTGTTACATACAATTGTACCACAATTCTTCAATCGTGCAATACCCAAATCGTGCCAAATAAATTTGTGCTAAATGACGGTCTACTGCACAGTACATTCATTACTTACCTTAAAATATTTGTAGTCTTAATGTAGGGTGAGAGGTGAGTAAATGAGATAAAAACGAATAAATGAGAGAGAGAGAACAAGTAAATGAGAGAGGACAGAGCGGCATTGTAAACAAACAAATGCGGCTGGTGGGTTGATACATGTTCATTTCCATATCTGTAATGCTTATATCATAATATAAACACTTTACATTGTGTACAAGTTGTCTCCACATTGGTACAGTAAAATAAGCAAACAGAAACACTCCTATTCTCATGTAACACACCATTTTTAAAAGGAATGACACTCTGAGTGAAGGCATACGAAAGCAATAATTTTATACAGTTACTCCCAGTAATACTATTGTGTACACATTTTGCTTCGTGTTGAACTACAGAAAACATCATTCTTTCTGGCACTCCAACAACACGACGTAACATAAACACGATAAAGACACCCACAGTAGAATAAATTAACATAAATATGTTAATGTTGCCATCAGATGAGCATCAAGGGCCAACTACGCAAGCTCATATTTTGGTGAGTACTGACCCTAAAAATTTTTTTTTATCCTATGTCACGTAGAAAAATTCAATTTTTATTTCTATAAAAAAATAATTTTTTTTTTTTCAAAATATTCGGAGCGCTGGGCGAGAGAATGTAGATCTACGTTTGGACAGTTAACGGGTTAATAAGTCCCATCATCTTTACATCATATATGTATTACCCTGAAACTTAATATTTCAATGTACAGTTGACTCTTTAACAATGTGGGGGTTAAGGGCACTGTCAATTAATACAGTCAATTAACACATATTTTGTATATTATATGCAGTATGTAGTATTATATACTGGATTCTTACAATAAAAGAAGCTACAAATAAGAAAATGTTATCAAGAAAATCATAAGGAAGAAAAAATACATTTACAGTACAGTGGACCCTCGGCTAATGATGACATCAGCTAGTGATAAAATTGGATAGCGATGCGTTTTAGCATAAAAATATTGGCTTGGCCTACAATGAAAAACCCAGTTAAGGACATTCATCCCGAACACGTCCCCCTGTCCATTAGTGGGGAGGATGTGGAAGAGTTGGTGAACGACGATGATGACGAACTAACCACTGATGAGCTGCAAGAGCATCTGCAACAGCAAGAGACCACAACTGAGGAAACTGCTTCAGAGGAGGGGAGGGAGAGATGGAGGAAGTTGCCTTCTTCAGGGATTAAGGACATTTGTACAATGTGGACAAAGGTGCAAGCCTATATGGATGAAAATCACCCGAACACAGCTATTGCAAGCAATGCTGGTGACTTTTACAATGACAATGTTGTGGCTCATTTTAGGAAAATCTTAAAGGAACGCCAGAAACAGAGCTCTATGGACAGATTTTTGGTGCAACAGAGGTACAGCGACTGTCAAGCTGTTCCCAGTGGCATTAAAAAAAGAAGGGAAGTAACCCCAGAAAAGGATTTGGTACCTAAAGTCCTTATGGAAGGTTATTCCCCTTCAAACAATAATACACCTCCATCAACTCCCCTCCCATCTGATCACTCATCAATAAATCTTCAATAAATATAAGTGTCATTTATTCTTCATGCATTTACTGTGCATGTATCATTGTTTTCTGTGTAGGAAAATGTATATTTCACGTGAAAAAAAAAATTAAATACTTTTTGGCGTCTGGAACAGATTAATTGGATTTCCATTATTTCTTATGGGGAAAATTAATCCAGCTAATGATAAAATTGGTTATAGACAAGCTCTCTGGAATGGATTAAAATTGTTAGCCGAGGGTCCACTGTACTGTACTGCTTTTATTGATTCTGTAAGTTTACGTCATCTCATTACAAGATGAATCACCTGTCTGTCAGTACCTGCATCAATACTGTGTTACAGTGGACCCTTAGGTAACGATGACATCGGATACCGATGTGTTTTAGCGTAAAAATATTGGCTCAGCCAACGATGAAAAATCAGGTTAAGGACATTCGTCCCGAACGCGTCCACCTGTCTGTCCGGCCTGAGCATGCCTCAGCTGCCCTGCCTTCAGCTATTGTGCCATTGTTTACAAGTCAGTGCGGACGGTTCCACGCATACATTCGATAAATTTTGTATTATTCCATTGCTTTTAGTGCTTATAACTGCTAAATAAGCCACCATGAGCCCAAAGAAAGCTTCTAGTGCCAACCCTGTGGTAAAAAGGGTGAGAAATACTATCGAATTGAAGAAAGCGATAATCGCAAAGTATGAAAGTGGAGTGCATGCCTCCGAGCTGGCCAGGTTGTATAACAAACCCCAATCAACCATCGCTATTATCTTGGCCAACAGAAAGGCAATCAAGGAAGCTGTTGCTGTAAAAGGTGCAAGTATGCTTACAAAACAGAGATCGCAAATACTCGAAGCTGTGGAGAGACTGTTGTTGGTGTGGATCAACGACAAACAATTATCAGGAGATACTGTTTCACATTCAATCATATGTGAAAAGGCAAGGCAGTTGCATGTGGATCTCATTAACCCTTTCAGGGTCGAGAGGTTCTCTCCAAAACTTGTTCTCAGGGTCGAAAATTTTTCGGAAAAAAAACAATTTTTTCTTATGAAAAGATAGAGAATCTTTTCCCAATCATAATGACACCAAAAGTATGAAGTTTGATGGAAAACTTATGGAATTATGATCTTGCAAAGTTAGCGGTCTTGACGCATGTTTACGCATCGGCGATTTTGCCCACTTTGAGCCCTATTTTTGGCCAATTCCAGTGTACTAGTTGACAAAAATGATAATTACTTTGCTAGAACTCCATTTTTTCTATCAAATGACTACAGGAAACCACCCATTTACCAATTTCAACTATCCAATAAAGTGGTCAGAAATTAGCAATTTTGCCAATTTCACACAAATTTCAAAAGATGCTAATTTCCAAATAGGGTCCAGAATAAACAAGAAAGACATTCCTGGCACTAAAATAACATTTCTTCTATTCATTAGTCACGTCCCCATGCCCCTCTTACATTTCTTTTGCTTTCCACTTTGAATTTTTATTCTCACAAAAAATAGAAGATTTACTGTTATGCAGACTACTGCATTAGTGTAGAAATGGTAAAAATAATATCAGCGCACTTGTGAAAGAATATTAGACTCACCAGTTGACGTCTATTTGACGCGTAGCATGATTTGTTTACTTTTGAACTTTGGCAAAAATCGAAGATTTCTGCTACTTTGAGCTCAATTTCATGGTACTTTTCATTGTAAAATCAATCAAAATCATCTCAATTTTTGTAATATGTCATTCATTCTATAAAATGAGACCAGAAAAATAGAATACCATCATAAATACCATACGAAAATACAGTGCAGTCATTGTTTTAAACCAAAAACACTGTCAAAGTTTTTTTTTCTCATTATGCACTGCGTGCTGCAGGATTTTTTTTATGCTGCGCACACTGACCATATAGACCAATTCTTTCATATGTAGGCCTACCAGCTTTCTCTCACTAGATTTGAGGGCACTAGAATTTAGGCGTACTAGTACGTCAGAAACCCAGAAAGGGTTAAGAAAATGCCTGGAACTAGTGTTGATGTTAGTGATTTTAAGGCCAGCAAAGGTTTGTTAAAAGGAAATTTTAATTTTTCCTTTTTTTGGCTCAATTTCCATGGTATTTTTCAGTTTTCCAAAAAGCATTTTTAAAAAAATGGCAGGGAATTCAAAATCCCATAAAAACACAAAAAAATTTTTTTTTAAAAAAAAACCCCAAAAGTTTTTTTTTACAAAACAGGGCCCCGTTTTTTAAGGAACCCCCGGCCACTTTCTAACGGGCCCCATTTCCACGGGGGGAAAAAAAGCCTGCCAAAGGAAACCCAAAGGAAAGAAAATCCCCCAAAATTTAAATGTTTTTTTTAATGTTTTGGGGAGAAAAGGGTTTTGGTTTTAAGGACCCCTTGAAATTTCCAGGTGTTAACGGGAAACCATTTTGTCCAAAAAGCGCAAAAATTTGTGCGGAAATTTAAGGAAAACAAAAGGCAGGGGTTCCCCAAAAGGGAATTTTCCAGGTTTTTTTTAAAAAATAAAAGGATTTCCACCCCGGAAAAAAAAACCTCCAGGAAAATAAAAAAGGGAACCTCAATGTTTTGGAAATTGGGGGACCAAGGGGCCCCCTTTTTGGTTTCATCTTTTCCCCAGCCTGAAAGGAAAAAATTTCCCGGGGGGAAAGGGGGTTTATTAAAAATTTTTTGGCTTTGGGCCCCCTTAACATTTTCCGGGGCCCATTTTTTTTGGCCCCCCTTTTTAAAAAAATTTCAAAAAAATTAAACCAAAAGTGCCCCCGGTATTTGAAAGTTGATTTTAAACCCTTTGAAAGGCCCTTGGGGGTGATTTTTTTAAAATTTTTTCATTTAGACACCCCTTTACCCCAGGGAAACTTTAAAATTTAAAAAACTTAAAAATGTTTAAAAAAGGGAAATTTTGAAGGGTTTGGGGCCTAAACCCCCTAAGACCCTTTTAAATCATTTAGAATTTTTTTTTGCAGGGGGAACCCATGGGCTTGGGAAAATTTTAAAAGGGGGGGGATTTGAAGGGTTTGGGGGGAACCCTAAGGGAGCCCATATAGTTGAAGAATTTAAAGCAGGGGAAAACCAAAGGGTTGGAGGAAAGGGGAAAGAGGAGGGGAAAGGAGGGGAGGGAGGGAAAGGGTTGCCTTCTTAACAAAAGCAATTTGAAAGGGCCCAAAAGGGGGAAAAGTTTTTGGGGGGGGGAAACAGAAGTTTTGGAAGGGTTCCCTTTTTTTAAAATTTAAGGGCCCCCTTTTTAAAAGGGAAAAAAGGAAGCCGAAAAAACCCCCCTTTTGACCGTTTTTTTGGCCCCCGGGTTTTAAAAACCCCCCCCCCCCCCCCCCCCCCCCCCCCCCCTTTAAGTTTTTGTGCGTAAGTGGTCCAGTGACTGAAAATGTTTTCCCCAGTGGCATTAAAAAAAGAAGGGAATTTAACCCCAAAAAAAGGGAACTTGCTACCAAAAGGCCCTTATGGAAGAGGTTCCCCTTTCCCAAACATAATACACCCCCATCATCTCCCCCCCTTTCCCTTGTCATCACTCATCAAAAAATTTTCCCAAAAAAGAAAAGTGTCATTTATTTTTCTTTTTAGAAATTTATTCTTAAATTTTATCATTGTTTTCTGTGTAGGAAATTGTATATTTCATGTGAAAAAAAAATTTAATTTTTTGGGGTTTGTAATAGATTAACTGGTTTTCCCAAATTATTTCTTATGGGGGGAAAATTAATTCCCCTTTAACGATAAAATGGTTTAAAGGGGGCCCAGGCTCTCGGGAACGGTTTAAAAATCGTTACCTGAGGGCCCACTGTATATGATAAAAAAAACATGTAGTTGTTTTTTTTATTACTAACCTAGCCATAAAAAATAAAAACAATTAAAAAAAAAATTTTTTATTTATTTATGATTTAATTTTACATCTTTACATTTTTTTACATTTCTCCGACTGAAAAAAAATTTGGAAAACCCATACGATCTGTAATTTTTTTTAAATTTTGTTTGTGTCGTAATTTTTGGGATAAATTTTAACTTTTTATTATAGATTTGTGTATATTTTAGGGTTTGTAAATGTTTAAAATAGTCTGGTTTTTCTACATAATTTTATGCTTTCATGATATACCTAATTTTTTTTTTTTTTTAGATGCAAATTTTAAAAAAAAAAAATAAAAATATATTTTTTAAAAAAAAAATCTGCATATAAGTGGCCCCACACAGTTAAAAACGTTTTGGTTAAAGAGTCAACTTTTAATTTCCCTATAACACCATTCAATCTTTTTTTAATTGTAAAATTTAAACCCCAATGCTCCTTATTCTTAATTTTTTTTGAAAACGATACATAAAACATACATAAAAAGGTGGGGTTTGAGTCCCTTATGTAATATAATACATTCATACATACATTACTGCATATATGTACTTTAACCCCTATGTACATATACATTTTGGACATTTACATATTCCCATAACATATTTTAACATATAAATCATGAAAAAACAAAGTATGCATCAAAGGAGTTTACAATGTTTTCAAAAATTTAGTTACAGGTGGAATGAGAAAAAACCAGGGTGATGCCACCCAGTTTCTCTCAAAAATGGTCAGGATACAGGCCCCATATGTCCCCCGGGAAACATCCCATCCCCTCAACCCCCCCCCATTCGGGGTGAGTAGGTGGGGGGAGGACCTTTGAGACTTACAGAAAGGGGGGAAACCCGAATAATTTGGAAGTTTAATGGGAAAGGGCCCTAAGTTATATAAAAATGCTGTCAAAAGCCCCGTGATTAAGGGGTTACTTTGCCCTAGGGACATTTACACATCCCAAAACAATATATTATATGTATGCATTATTTTTAAATTTTTGTTAAAAACCAAAACCCAAACTTTTAAATCCATCAGGGCCATCCCCAGCGCTGCAGGGTAAAAATGGAAATTATATGCAGACTTTTTGTAATTAAAAAAAGGAAAAATGTGGCCCCTTTGCCAATTTTAAAACCTACATTTCTAACTAATCCCTTCAAAATATTCTGTATTAGTAATTAGGGACTGTTCCTTGGTTATTTGAGAATCTTCCTTAGTATTCCAATTAGATTAAGGGCCTTTAATATCCAAAATTTTTCCCCAATTAATCTTACTCCCTTTCCTAACTGCCCCAAACCCTTTGGTTGGGTTGTAATTTTCCTAAAGTTTGTTGAAAAATTCACCAAATGATTGTGTGAAATTCCCTGACTGCGTCCCCTACATACATCATACATAAGGGTTAGGGGAGACAAAACCCAAAAAACATAAAAAAATACTGTGTGGAATAAAACAAGGTGGGAAAAGAAACAGGATTTTCCCCGGGAGAGGGGGACAAAAGAAACAAGGGGTCAAAATTGGAATTTTTAAAAGACCCAGATGAGTAAAAAGGGATGTTAGGAAGATTTCTTCAATCAAAGAGCGTCGGAAGGGGAAAATAGCCAAAACAAGTGAGGTAGTGGAGGCAAAAACCATACTTTGCTTTAAGATGGGTATGATAAAGTTCATAGGCAAGGAGAGAGGGGGAACTTTTACCCACTAAAGTGAAGGGGCGGGGGCCAGGAGCTGAGTCTCGCCCCCGGGAAACCAAAAATTAGGTGAGTACATTTGGTAATTTTGTATTTTTTACTATTTTTTTTTTATTTTTTGGGCCCAAAAACCTATGCTCTACTTTTTGAACTTAAGAAGAGTTCCACATTTATGAAATTTTAAAAAATGTTTTAAAGTTTTTTTTTCAGTCTGTCTCAGTTTGGAAATTAATGCAAAATTTTAGGCTTTTCAAAAAAAACCCAACAGTTTTTAAATAACAAAAGGCACTTTAAGGGTAAATGGAAAATACACAAATAACCCGCGGGTTATTTGTGTATTAAAAATCACAGTATATTTGTTGTTTTAACTTTTTTCCGCGTAAAGACAAATTTTTTTTTTTTAAAATTAGCTTTCCCAATTAACATCCCTTTTCTCAGTTTATTTTTTTTTAAAAATTAAAACACCATATCCCCCAAAAAAAAAAAAATCCCTCAAGAGCCTCCACATCAATTTTTGGACAATTTAGCTCAAAAAAAATAATGTTTGAAGTGGGCCCCCGGAAATGAAAAAAAAACTGACCGCAAATAAATTTAGGTTATTTTGGGTTGTTTGTTAGGTACCTGTTAGTACTGCGGGACAGTTTTACAAATTTTTTGTATGGGGGGAATTCTTTTCAGGTGGGGAAAAACATAAGTTTTCCCGGACAAATGGGGGGATTTGGGGAAAATTTTGTGCAACCCATTTGGTATCAGATCAGAAACCCGGAAGGGGTAAAAACTAAGGGTTTTAAAAAGGGAGAGGATTAAAAAACCAAGGATTAGAAACCCAGGGAGTTGTAAGCTAAAAATTTTAGTAATCCAAAGATTAGAAACCAAAATTTATTAGAAAATCAAGGATTAGTAATCCAAAGTTTAAAAAAACCCAAGGTTTAGAAACCCAAAAAATTTTAATAACCTGGGATTAGTAACCGCAGTTTAGTAACCAGGGATTAGTAACCCAAAAAGATTAAAAAACCCAAAGGGTTTTAGAAAACAGAAAATTAAAAACCAGGGGTTTTGAAACCCCAAAGGTTAGTACTAGAGGTTAGCAACCAGAGGTTTAGAAAACCTGCCCACCCGGGTTGGGGGCCTCAAACATTGGTTTACGTGCGGCCAGCAGAAACAGCCTGGTTGATCAAGCCCTGATCCTTATGGGCCCTGGTCACAGCTGGGTCGTGGGGGTGTTGCCCCCCCGTACTCTCTCCGGTATACTCCAGGGATTGAAAAACCCCAGAAAAAGCCAAGAAAATGTCCCTTTTATTTTCCCATTGGGATTATTTGGGCCTAAAACTCAGGATGCGACCCAAAAACAGTCACCTAACACCCGGGTTTCCTTTACTTCCTCCCTAGGTGATCGGGGGCGGGGCAAATACATTAAAATTCAATTTTTTATTTCTTTCCCATATTTTAAAAAGTGACTAAACACGTTAAAGGGGGTATTGCTAAAGTTTTACCCTTTATCCAAAAAAAACCTCCCACATTAGAAAATCAAACTATGGCTTTTCAGTCAGGCTCGGACCATTAACTAATCACCCGGGGCCGGGGTCGACCCCGGCCCATCAGTGTGTAAATTGAAGACGCAAAAAAGTGGGCCCGAGCTTTTTTTTTTTTTAAAAAGTCTACAATTTATTTATGTAAAACCATTGCAAAAGTTTCCAATTGTGTTTGACCAAAACATAAAATTTTTGAAAATTGCGTTTGCTTAGCCCCCCTTGCCTCTATAAACCCTTGTGGGTTTTATCCCCTTCTTTTTTATTAAAATTTAATAATTAAAATTAACTCCCTTTGTATGTACCCGCAGACTTAGTACAATATTCTTTATGTTTTTTGGGGGCCCGGACTAGAAATTTAATGGTAATTTAAAAAATTTAAAACGTATGCCTAATTTAAAATGAGCTTTTTTGGGTTGTTGTTGTTAGGGCCACAAAATATTGGGTTCGTATTCAGCCAGGGCCCTTCGTCTTCGGGGGGTTAAACCCAAGGGATACTGACGACTTCACTGCCCAGTCATGTTTCCCGACCACCACCCCCTTTAAAAGAAAATTTTAAATTTTAATTTAAATTTTTAAAGCCTCCCCATAATGTTTGCATAAAAGGGGGGTTTTTGGCATCTGCACTATAAAAATTGTATTCCTTGTACTTCTCTGTTTCTGTTAAAAAATAAATAAATAAAAAAATAAATTCAGGTTTTTTTTTCTTCGGGTTGGGGTTTTTTCGGGGGCCACTGACAGCTTTCCCGTATGAGCCCGGGGCTGCCCAGTGCTAGGAAAAGGGGACTTCGCCATAGTTGAAAAAATTTTTTTTGATTAATAAAATGTGTATATATGCCCTATACGCCCTGAAGCCAGTAGGAAGGAGCAAGAAACGGGCCCCAATATTTCTAAACGGTCCAGGGGGCAAAAACCCCCTCCCGTTGAGGACAGAGGGGAAAGGGGGCCCCCCAAACGTGTGCAACGCCGACGGAGAGTATTTCCTTTGAAAAAAGTGGTAAGTTGGCCCACAGCAGAAGTGTTCCCCCTCTGGGGCTGTGAGGGACCCCAACGGGCAGTACAGAGGGGTCCGTCATCCAAAGGCGGTACAGATGAGCCGTTGCCCGCAAATTTGCCCGACTCGAAGGTAGTCAGTGCAAGATAGAAAAGAGAAAAGATTTCGTTGGTTTTTTAAACCCCCGGGGTTTTGTCACCCAGGAAAACCCCAAAAAAGTCGGGTGGGGTTCATCGGGGGACTGTCTAACTTTTTTCCCTTTGGGGGTCCTTAATCTTGTCCCCCGGGGATGGCCCAAAACCAGTCGATTTTAAACCCCAGGTACCTATTTCTGCTAGGTAAACCCAGGAAAAACAGGTGTAAAGCAACATTTTCAAAAATGTTTCCACCCCCCGGGAATCGCCCGGGGCCCTCCGGTGTTAAAAGGGGGGAGTTTTAGCCCCAAAAGGCCACCGGGGCCCCCCAAAGGGGTTTGGGATGCAAACCCAAGGAAAGGGGCCTTTAAAAATTTTCGGACAGAGCCCAACGCCGAAGAAGAAGGGAGTGTGCAAGGCCCTCTTGCCCATGATGGCGGATTTTTTTCCCAAAAAAGCCCTTGTGACGACACAAACTTTCCCAAATCTCCCACCCTAATCTTGCCCCCCTAAAACACCATTGAAAAACGAGGAGCTAAAAAAAAATTTTCGATTTGGATGACAGCCAATAAATTTTTCCCACTTAACACTGGAAAACCTACTTTTATTTTTGGGTAGCAGAGCAGGTTAGTGCAACTTAACTTTAAAGACCCGGCAACACTCAAATTTCCCCAAAAACAAAATGAGGGGAAAAATTCCTTTGGGCCCTTCCCTGGGACAACAACCAAAAATTTCAGCACAATACCCAAAACCAAAAACCCAAAAAAAGTACCAAAAAACGGTGGGGACCCCTCTCCAAGAAACGTTTACTACATCCCGAAAAACTGCCCTTCTCACACTATACCTTCATTATATACCCTCCCTTTCCACCAAGTATGCTTTTCTGTCCCTTGGGGTTAAAACTGCAGCAACAAACCAAAGAAATAATAACCCAACAAAAAGCCGCTTTAAGGAATAATCACAAATTTCCCATCCCTGGAACCCCCCCCCCTCTTCATAGATTAAACTTACTCCTGTTTCAGAACATCCCCCCATTACTACTGTGCAATCTATATCTACAGGCCTTTAAAAATTCCAATATTAACCTTGCCCTTTAAAACGCTTTCTTGATGGGTTGTAAACGGGAAACCCACGGGCATAACACCAGCCCCAAAAAATTCTATGACTTTCCCCCGTGTTCGCCCAAAACCTTTAAAAAAAATTCAATGATTTCAAAGGACCAAAAAATCTGGAACACCCTACCGGAAAACTCTAGAATGCAGACAAATTCATCACTTTAAAAATAGTTAGAAAACTTTTTAAATCCCCCTGATCCCCCCCGACAACTAACTACATGATAACCACCTGGGGGTTTTCACAATTACCCCTCACTCCCCCACTGACTAAAAAAACCCAGAAATACTAATCTTAATCTTAAAATAATAAAATCCAAAATTAGTCAAAAGGGTTTCCCTATGATACTCCAATATAGACACCTTGTATTGTGCCAAAAAACAAAAAATTCACATTGCTAAAATTTCCAAATTATGATGTAGCCCACTTAGCCTTTAATACCAAAATTCTGAAAGGATTTAATTTTAAAGGGAATTAATCAAAGGGTTTGCTCGAAAGCCTAGCCATGCTAGGTGTTTTTTTTAGTGGCCCCCTTTTGTAATTAGAAATTTTTATAAAAATGAAAACCCACAAAAACCCAAAACCTGAAACCCCCAAAATTGAAAAACTCTTTTTGAGAATAAACTTGAATTGAATTGAATTGTAAAATCCTGGGGCCCCAGGACAAGAGGGGAAACAGTGAAAGTGTGTGGGGCGAGGGGGCCGCCCGATCTGCCACTTCATTCAAATCAAATAAAAATCAAATTTTATTTCTTTAAGGATTACAATGGGGGTTTTCAGTTTTTGGGGCTATTGTGGGGTTTACTTTTAAATTAAAAATTACTAATTACAGAGGGGGGGCCACTAGGAACCTAGCATGGCTAGGCTTTTCGGGAAAAACTTAGTTTAAAATTTTTAAACCCTAAATTTTTTTAAAAAATTGGGGAAAGAAAGGGTTAAATAAATACTAAGTGAAAAAATACTAGGTGACAAAATTATAGTTTGTATTTTAGCAATGTAAATTGCTTTTTTTTTGGGACAATACATAGTTTTTTTTTAAAATTGGAGTATCACAGGCAAACTTGTGATAGTTGGGAAACATTTTTTTAAAAGATTTAAGATACATATTTCTGTGTTAGTCAAATGAGTGAGTGAGTGAGTGAAAGTGTGAACCACCAGGGGGTTTTTTTTATGTAGTTAGCTGACGGGGTTATGGGAGATAAGTGTTTTCAAAAGGGTAGTTTGGAATGTGTCTGCAGTTCTGGGTTTTTTCCAGGTAGTTTTCCCAGATTTTGGGCCCTTTTGACATACATTGAATTTTTGTATTGATTTAGTCGGCCCGGGGGGAAGTGGGTAGAGGTTTGTCTGGTGTTAGCTTGGGGGGTTTCCTGCCCACAACTATCAAGAAAGCATTTTAGGTAAAGGTTAATTTTGGAATTTAAGGCCCTTTTTAAAGTGATGCACGTAATAAGTGTGGATGTTCTGAACAGGGAGTAAGTTTTTGATCTAGAATAGTGTGGGGGGGGGGGGGGTTGCCAGGGAAGGGATTTAAATGATTTAAAACCCTACCACGGGGATTTGAAAAACCCCCGGTCAGAGGGCTCAAAACTCCAAGGCCGTCGATTAGCCACTGGACCAGCTAGCCACAATAAAATTCGTCCAAAATAGGTATAATTCTACACCACAGGAAAAAGGGTTTGCAAAAGGCACAACTGTGACCACAAAGCAAGTTTTTACAGACGGGAATTTCCAGCTAGCGTGGCCGTGACGAAACCCAGGTCAAGTCCCCCCTCCCGCCGTAACATGACTCCCCGAAAACGTAATGACCCCGATTGCAAAACAAACCTTTTCCAGGGGAGGGATTTTTAACCCGCGGTCAGGGAGTTTTCAAAAAATCCAGACCGTCGCATTAGCCCCCTGGACCTGGGTTTACCTGGAGAGAGTTCCGGGGGGCAAAGCCCCCGCGGGGGCGGTCTGTGGGCCAGGCGGCCCGGTGGATCAGAGCCTGAAACAACCAGGCTGTTTTTTGCTGGGGTGCACGCAAACCCAAGTACGAGCCACCCGCCCCGGGTGGTCGGAACTGACTTTTGGTGCTTGTCCCTGCCGCTTGAAGGGCTGCCCCGTGGGGGCTTGAGCTGAGTTTTGTCACGGCCCCCGCTAGCTGCAGAAATTTGTATTTTAAAAAAATTGCATTTGGGACAGTGGTGCCCATGCTAACCTTCCCGTAAACCGTTTTTGGAATCTTTATGAGGGCAAAAAGCCTTCAATGTGACACAGAATCAAATAATGATGATAGAGTCAAGTAAATGTCATAAATTAGCTTTAGCGCCATTTAGGATTGCAAACAATTCAGTTTGTTTTGTGTAAAATCCCAGATGTTAATTTTATGCCTAACTAACATATTTATTATGTTTTTAACTAGGGAGGTGGCAAAAAATAGCAATGCCCGCCCCGCCAGAAGACTCCTGTTTGAAACCAAACAGGTATATTTTAATTGTGATAATTATTATAAAAGCTAGGCGAAATTTTCTTTTTGAGCGTTTCTTTAACAAGTGAAATTTTAAAGGGAAAGGGGTTTTTTGAATGAGCTTTTGGGGGGGGGGAAATTTTAAGTATGGGTATTAAAGAACACATCTTCCCCTGGGGGGGTGAAATGCTTTGTTTTCTTCAGTGTACAGTTCGTGAGGTTATAAAGCTTAAGGAATTTTCAAGTTTTCCAAATCGATTTAGAAACTGTTTTGTAATGCTTCTAGACACTTTGGGAAAATTCATTGTGACAGTGTCTGGTTCATTTTTTCAACATCCTAATTTCCGAGTACAGGTTAATTCGAAAAACCCTTTATGATTTCCCGAAATACAAAGCTCCTTATATATTAAGAAAATTTTTTAGATTTAAGGGGCAGCCAAGAAAAAATTCTGAGAGCTTTTTTTGATTAATTCCAAGGGTCGGGGGGAACTTTCTTAGCTAATATCAACATTTGGGGCAGCATAATCCCTTTTAAGGGGCCTAACATAGGGGTATGACCCTCATTTTCACGATTCTACATTAGCACCCTTGTTGGGGTTGTAGCCAGCAAAAAGCTTTGAGGCATTTTTGCCTATCTTTGCATTTTTTATTGAGTTTTGGGAAAAGTGGATTTTTTAAAGGGGGACATCTACAAACCCCCGGGTATCTCGTTTTTAAAAGTAGCTAATTTTTTTCACCCTGCAAATGAAGGGTGGGGGGTTTTCGATTGCTTGTTAAAAATCTTTTTTTTAGGGGAAGATATTATGAGGCCTAGTCGGGTTACAAAAATTTCTTGAACTTCAGAGAATGATATCATCTTCTTAGGCCCTGTTTTATTTGGGTTTATGGGTGTCATCGCATAGTTATTTGCTATATGTTTTTGGGGAGGCAGGTAGGAAACATTTAGGAGAGCATTAATCAGAAAATTAAATAGCATGGGGCTGAGGGAAATCCCCCCTGCGGTGTACCCAGGGACATTTTTTTGACTCACTTTTAAAGCCCTTTGGGAGAGGGCAGAGGATACTTTATTTGAAAGGTATTCATTATCCCGCAGAGTAAGATACCAACCCAAAAATTCATTTTTGGTAGTTCATGTGGTTTAACGGTTCTGTTCGCAACATTTAAATGCAAAATTTTTTGATCAAGAAAAGTGGTAAAAATAGAAGAGGTTTTGGCAGTGAGAAAAAGGGGGAAATTTCAGTTTGCACCCCTTTTACCTTTCATGAGGGCCCCCAGGGTAGGGGGAAAGTTTGGGGTCTGATTCTGTAGACAGTTTTGTAAATTTTCATTTTTTTTAAAAAATTTTACAAAGACAATTGTTAAGGGAGATTTGGTCAAATGTATCAGGCTGTTGGGCTTAGGGATGGGGGAAAAATGGGGGCTATTCGGCAAGGAAGTAGGAAGGAAAAAACCCCCAAAGTAAAATAGTTTTTTATACAGTACCAACAAAGGATTATCAGGGACGTGCCCTTTGAGTTATGAGAATTTTTCATAGGTTACACCATTTTTTCTCCAGGGGGGAGTTGATCGGGCCTTTAAATTAATTGGGAAAATTTTCAAATCAAATCAAATCAAAGGGTTTTTTCTCTATAAAAATTAAAAATGCGGGGTTTAATTTTTTTAGGATTTTGTGTGGGTTTAAAAGGGTTTTTAAAATACTAATTAAAAAGAAAAGGGCCAACACAACCCCAGATTGGGCTAGGCCCTTTCAGGCGGGGTTTAAAAAATTAATTCATAACTCTAAATTTTTTACAGATTATGGAGCAATTGGTTTTAAGGCTAAGTAACTACATTTTTCAGTTTGTTAAAAATTTGCAGTGTGAAGGGTTTTGGGTTTTTGGGACAATACATAGTTTCTGTATTGGAGTATCACAGGGGAAAATTTTGCTAGTTAGGGGTTTTATTTTTTTAAGATTCGTTTTTTGTCTTATTTAAACCCAAATTGGGGAGTGTGTGAGTGTAAGTGTGGGAAACCCCCAGGTTCACACTTAGTTGGGCGGGGTGTATCAGGTAGAAAGATGTTTTTTAACGGTGAAAATGTTTAAAGTTCTGCGGGTTTTAGAGTTTTCAGGAGGGGGGTTCCAGATTTTAAGGGCCCTTGCGTACTTTTAATTTTTGTAAAAAAATTCAGTCGGGGCAAGGGCAATGTCATAGAGATTTTTTGTGTCTGGTGTTATGGGCCCAGAAGTTAAAGGAAAAATTTTAAAAAGAAAGAGGATTTCAAAGGAGGCTTGCTGCAAGAAGCAACGGGGAGCGTCAAAAAGCCCCTCACAGAACGGTTAAGCTTGATTTCCCTGGTAACACTGAGTTTGAGGTCAAGTTTAGGAAAGGTTTATGAAGCTACAATAGACCCAAAAAAGAGGAAAAACCCTTTTTTTTCGCTTTCGTCATGCGAGGATTTAATTTTGTTTTTTTTAAAAAAAGACCCCAAATTTTTTTTGAAAAACTTTTTTACTCATAAATATGCTAACATTTAAAATCCAAGCTGCCCCCCCCAAAATCACCTAAAGTGCTTATTGTTATCCACAATGTCAATAAGTACGTGGGTCCTAAATTCCCGTTGTCAGATCAAGTTGCAAAACCCCCGTCGTCTTTTCCCAAAAGATCTGAAATTTGGTGAGTGGATGGCCCAAAGGGGTTCCACCCTTTATTTACTTCGTGCAGCGCTTAAAAGGGTTAAATAAGCTTTGTACAAACCACCTTTTACCGTAGGGTGCTACGTGCCCGCGCTGAGGGACATTGCTTGGAAATCCCGCTAAGTCACCTTGTACCCCGTGTTTTGCCCAAAGGGCCCCTCCTTCTCACCCGTGCTTTGATTGATCAAGAAAAAATCAGATCGTTGCATTAAAAAGTATCAATTGTAAAATCCAGGGTCACCCGCTGCTCATGCTGACTGCAGAGTGAAACTTTCCCACATCGCAAGCCGCGTCTTTGTTTTGTTTAATATGTTTTTTTTATGCACCCCTTTCCCCTCCGTGGGCGGTAGTTTAAAAGATTACAAAGGGACATAAAAGGGCCCGGGGCTGGACCCCCGGTTATGATAGGGTGAACTAATTACAAAGGGGAATGAACTCCCGGTGGGTCTGGTTTACAATCATGGCAAGTTAAAAGAGGTAATGAAACAGGGCCCCACTTCCCATAAAAGGGTTTCAGTCATGAAAAAATTGCAAAGTCCCCACCTGGTCACAATTGTAATGAGTTTTTAAAAAAAACAAATTTAAGGGGGGTCATACACCCACAAAAGGCGATAAATGGACATTTCCCTGCCTCCGCCCCAGGGCCAGCTCATGGAATCTGGTTCATTAAAAAACTGGGAAAAAGCCCCTATCACGAGCCCTTTTCCCCTTATGGAGAGGGAGCATGGGGCACGGGGGTCGTCCCCCAGGTTTCTAAAAAAAAACAGGGCAAGCCCCCCTCCAAAAAAAGGGGGACAGTTTAAAACAACAGCCCAAAAAACTAAAAAAACCCAAAAGCACTAACATTTCCCCTATATAAAAATTTTTTGAAAGGGTCCTAAGAAGCAAGATCACCACGCATCTAGAAACCCCCCTCAGTTACACAACCCCGGGAAATTTGGGGTTTGAACAGGTCGTCCTTTCTGTTTTCAACTTTGGCCAAACGAAAAAGGTCCTAAAAAAGCCCAGAAGAAAAAAAAAATGCAGATGTAAATTATACAGACTTGCAAAGCCTTCCCACAAGTGTGACCATGGGTAATAGCGCACAAAAGCGTGGGTAAATGAATAACAGGAAAAGTCGGTCGATGGATCTATAAAATTTTCCCCACTAACCCGAAAACAGGGAGTAGTCGTCAAAAAGAGTAAAGTGAGGCAGTACGGTGAAAAACTCTTCCCAAGGCCCCCATTTCTCGCTCCCCTTTTGTTTTCCCCATCCTTATATCCGCATAGGGGAAGGATGTCAGCCACCGCACCCCTGTTTTTCCTTTGAGATGACAAACCCCTTCTGCTGACCCCTGTCTTACATTGCAGACACGCAAAGCCCCCAGGCAGACATCAACCCCCCCTTTCAGTGGGCTGCAGAAAACAATTGAAAATTAACGATGAGAAATTTCAAAATTTTCAAATATGGTAAAAAATGAGGGGGAAAATTAAAACTTTATAGAGTACAAAAAAAATTTGGCCACAAAAAAGAGCGAAACACCCCAAAGGGCAAAGACCCGGGAGTGATATGTGGAATCACCCTTTAAGGACCATAAAATTGTATCAATCGCATTCTGCTAGAAAAAAAGACAGGATGGATAATGAGAACCTTCAAAACTAGGGAGGGGAAAACCCATGAAGACACCCCTTCAGGTCACTTGTTCTATTTAGGTGGAAAAATTGTGACACTAACAGCACCTTTTTAAGGCCCGGGGAAATTGCCCACCCTAGAAAAAAGTAAAAGAGAAACTTTCACGGCCCCGCATAAGGGGGGATTTAAAAAACCTCCCAATTTTCTGGGAGCGTTGAGGTTCCTAAAAACCCGTATTCCCCGGAACGCAGGGGGGAAGATACATGGGGTTATATACACCTGGAAAAAACCCAGAGGGACTAGTAAGAACTTGCACACGAAAACAATCCTTTTCGAAAGCCCAAAAAAAATTGGGCAGCGATTTCACCATCCCCCCCGAAAAGCAGGGGGTCCCCTAAGCACGTTAAGGGGGGGGACAAAACAATATTGTCAGGGGCCCGAGGGCTGTTTCCAAATGCCTCCCCGCACACATAAGGGGGATTTCCCAAAAGGGCCCCTGGGAGTCTTCCGCTGGGACTGGACAAGCACCTAAAGTCGTTCCCCCCGGGTCAGCCCCGGGCCCGTGGCTCGTATGTTGGTTTGCGTGCAAACCAGCAGCAAACCCGGGCCCGGTTGACAAGGGTTGATCCCCCAGGAGGGCCCCGGGCTCAGACCGGGCCGCCGGGGGGGTTGACCCCCCGGGAAATCTCTAAGGTAAACTCCGGTAAAAACCGAGCGCGCCCCGCACACCATACACCCCAACGAGGGCGCACGCAGACCCATGCCACAAACGTACAAATATATGGGTTCACAACCCAAACACGCACGCACCAAAGCCCCACACACACACACACCACACCCCAAACAACCACACAACCCCACCACACACACACAAAACACAAAACAAAACCAAAACCCCCAACCCCCCCAACCCCACACAAAAACGTGGTAATTTCTTTTTTTACAGCTAGCAAAGTAGGGTATTTCCCAGAATGGGGCTGTAATATACCAAAAAGGGGGATAAAAATTTCCATTTTTTGAACATTTCTGAGTAAATTGTCTTAAATTCATTAATTTGATCGCACTCCAGGCATTTAAAGAGCAGGGGTTGTGACAAAAAGTCCATCTGGGAAAGTTTACATTTGTTTGGTCTTAAAAATTTGGGGGTGGTGTATTTCCTGTTTCCCCAGCCGGGGCCGGGGCGGTAGTGACACCCTGAGTCTGCTTATTTTGTTTGGGGGGGGGACCCTAGGGCATGTGGCTTTCCCCCTGCATGATAGAATAAAGAAGATGGATGACTCCCCGCCCCCCCTTTACCCCCATGATTGGGGCAGTAGGGGCCCACCCGATAAATTTTATGTCTGAAGACTGGAAACCCGCTTGATTTCAGAAAAAGTGGGTTTAAAAAAAGTCACTCTGGGATTTCATCCCAGAGCAGATCACGTTGCAAAACAAAACTAGGATTTTTGTGGTGTTGGACACCACCTGCTTGGCTGAGTCCCGCTGTCAGTCAGCCACCTGGCCTCAGCCCGACCGGGGCTTTATACCTCCAGGAAAAAGTCTTGCTCGGGTTTGGTTTCAAACATGCAGCTGTGCTAACCCGTACTAGATAAACAAACCCTTTGGGGTTTGAAACAACCCAATTGGGCACCACGAGGAAAAACTTACAGAGGTTGCAAAATAAGTTCATCAAAACCCCCAGAAATTTTCAGCCATTTTGAAAATGGTTGGGGGTGAAAGGTGAACAATGATGATTATTGTGGGTTAATAATTACAAAAACGATGAATCGAACGTGGTTTTTTACAATCACAGTGAAAATTTATAAGGGGAGTGAAGGGCCCAAACATGTTTGTCAAACTGATGAGTGTAAGGGATTGATGGTACTGGGTGGGGATGACCCCGGGTTTTTGATTTAAAGGTGTATGTAAACATTTGGGCAAAAATGAGGAAAAAACCCAAATTGGAACCCCGAGGAAAAAAATTTGAGTTGTTACCTGGAGTTTTCCCCCGGGGAGAGGGGTTCCCGGGGGTCAAGCACCCCCCGGCCCGGTTCTGTGACCGGGGGGTCTGGTGGTTTTGAGCCTGGGTCAAAACCCGGTTTTTATGTTGGCTGCCGCAAACCAACGTACGAGCCACAAACCCCGGGGGGTCAGGAACCCACTTTTTTGGTGCTTGTTTCCCGTGTGGAAAAATATATAGTATATTTTCCGAAAATTTGTGTTTTTGTATTTTAAAATTTTAAAAAAAATAATTGTAGTATAAAAATTATATTATAAAAAATGGGAAGCCCCCGGCGCCTGCGCTGACGAGCAGACTCGCCATTGTGTTTTTTAATGAGCCAAGAAAACGTTAGTGGGGAAAAAAAGAAGTTTTTGTCAATCTAGAGGTTATATTGGGTTACACCCTCTCAAAAAAGGGAGCCAAAAAATTTTTGGATGTGCAAATTTTTGCATTAATTTGGGGCATTAAATCGATGTACAGGAACGCTCCCGGAACCTAAAAATAAGCTATCTTAAAAAATGTTTTTAAAAATTTTGGCCAGTTTATCATCTTTAAAATTTTGTTAGAGGGAGGTTTTTTTTAATTTTATACCCAGTTTTCTCCAGACTAATTGGTGAGTGTTATGATTATAAAATTTTTTCCTTCTGTTATATAAAAGTGAATATGTAATCATTTATTAAAATTTTTAAAATAAATCCACAAAAAAATTTTTAAAAATTTTACCCCGAATTCCTGGTGTTTTATGTAATTTCATTTTTATATTAATATAGGCTAGAGCAAAATTGTGGAAAAAGGTTTGTGGTTTGGTATCGAAGGGGGACTTTTTTTCGAAACCCAAATGTCCTAAAAAATTTCCCACTTGTTTTTTGTTAAACTTTGATAAAAAATAATTATCCCTTTTTTACCATTTAAATTGTATGTATATAATGGGGAATTAAACCCGGGTAAAAAAGTTAAATTTTCCCCACTGAGGTTGCAAAAAAAGGGACAGCAAAACCCACAGATTGTCAGCCATTATGAAAATGAGTGTTTGGGGAAAGATGGGAAAAAAAACTGATGAATGCAGTGGTGCTAATAATAACAAAAAAATTTTGAATCTGAAGTGGTGTTTACAAACCAGTGAAGATGGGGGGAAAGGGGGGTGAAGACCATTAAAGATAGTCAAAATGATGAGTTTTCGTAATGGGGGTATGCTTTACTGGTGTTTTTAATTTTATTAATGAGAGGAAGTGGACATGTTTATGAAGTGAGAGTGTTTAAAAAAAAGTGGGGAGGCGGTGCGGGGAGGGGTTTGGGGTCACCTGCCATACATTCACCCACAAAAAAACGCCGGACCTTGTAAAAAAAAGACTCCCCGGGGCCCCCATAATGGAAGTGCACTTTAAAAGACTCATGGTAAGGGGTATTACTGATGATATTGTATTGATTATGCTGTTTGGGTATTTAGAAAAATTTTTTAAATTTTTCTGGGGGGAAAATTTTAAATTTTTTCCCGGACTTTTTTAATTGGAAGCAAACTGTTTTAAACCCAAAAACCCTTTTAAAATTGGAATATTTTCCCTCCTTTTGGAAAAAAATTTTCCCGACCCCTCATTTAAAATAAACCCCTGAACCCATTTTTATTGTGTCTGTACAAAAAGTGCCCGAGTCCAAAGAAAAATCCCAGCTATAGGAAAATAAAGGGGCTAAGGCCCTGAGCTTGCTACCATCTGCAGATCATAAGACTGCCATCCCCACGAGCCCCTTTGAGGCGGGGTAGATGGCAGACCAGAGGCCTAGCTTCTCCCTACGAGCCCCGTGAGGGCGGGGAATGTGGCTAGGCCTGGGGACACTTGGTCCCAAAGATGAGGAGGTACTTGTACCTCCTCCCATGGGAGACTTAAGTGTGTGGGCCAGTGTTGATGTTTGGGTGAGGGGAGGATGGGGAAGGATGGGGGGATGGGGATGAGAGGGGTGAACAAGCAAGCAAGTCACCGCCTTACCCTCTTGATGGGATGGGGCTCGAAGTGACTGCAAGCAAGTTTCCTCTCAGCTCTGGTGAAGAACTACTCAGGATAACCCAAGGAAAATCTCGAGCAACAGTGTTCAGAGTTGCTCAGCTGAAGAGCAGGAACGACGACGTCTTCTCTCCACGGTGGCTGGGCTGCTTCTCTTTTCTATTTTCTTGTGATTTGTCTTGTCTATTTGTCAACAAACACCACAAACACCACAAACACCACAAACACCACAAACATCACAAACACCACAAATCATCACAAACTCACACAACACATCACAAACATCACAAACATCACAACACCACAACATCACAAACACCACAAACATCACAAACATCACAACATCACAAACACCACAAACATCACAAACATCACAAACATCACAAACATCACAAACACCACAAACATCACAAACATCACAAACACCACAAACACCACAAACACCACAAACATCACAAACACCACAAACATCACAAACATCACAAACACCACAAACATCACAAACATCACAAACACCACAAACATCACAAACATCACAAACATCACAAACACCACAAACACCACAAACATCACAAGCACCACAAACACCACAAACATCACAAACATCACAAACACCACAAACACCACAAACATCACAAACATCACAAACATCACAAACACCACAAACATCACAAACACCACAAACACTCACAAACATCACAAACATCACAAACACCACAAACACCACAACACCACAAACATCACAAACATCACAAACATCACAAACACCACAAACACCACAAACACCACAAACACCACAAACATCACAAACACCACAAACATCACAAACACAACAAACACCACAAACATCACAAACATCACAAACCACCACAAACATCACAAACACCACAAACATCACAAACATCACAAACACCACAAACACCACAAACATCACAAACACCACAAACACCACAAACATCACAAACATCACAAACACCACAAACATCACAAACACCACAAACATCACAAACATCACAAACACCACAAACATCACAAACATCACAAACACCACAAACACCACAAACACCACAAACACCACAAACATCACAAACACCACAAACATCACAAACATCACAAACACCACAAACACCACAAACATCACAAACATCACAAACACCACAAACACCACAAACACCACAAACACCACAAACACCACAAACATCACAAACATCACAAACACCACAAACATCACAAACATCACAAACACCACAAACACCACAAACATCACAAACACCACAAACACCACAAACACCACAAACATCACAAACACCACAAACACCACAAACATCACAAACATCACAAACATCACAAACATCACAAACACCACAAACTCACAAACATCACAAGCACCACAAACACCACAAACACCACAAACACCACAAACATCACAAACACCACAAACATCACAAACAACACAAACACCAAAAACACCACAAACACCACAAACATCACAAACACCACAAACACCACAAACATCACAAACACCACAAACACCACAAACACCAAAACACCACAAACACCACAAACACCACAAACACCACAAACACCACAAACACCACAAACACCACAAACACCACAAACACAAACATCACAAACACCACAAACATCACAAACATCACAAACACCACAAACATCACAAACACCACAAACACCACAAACATCACAAACACCACAAACATCACAAACATCACAAACACCACAAACACCGCAAACACCACAAACACCACAAACACCACAAACAAATACATAAACAAATTATTATTATTATTATATTCAAGGGGGAAGCGCTAAACCCGGAGGATTATACAGCGCCTGGGGGGGGGAGGGATGTGGAAGGCATTCAGGCTTAATTCGGGGAACTGGAGCACAGATCCAATTCCCTAAATCAAGAGCCCCTCACCAACATCAAGGAACCTTCCTTGAGGGGAACATAAACAGTTACAAACACAATTTTAAAAGGACAAAAAAAAAAAAAAAAAAAAAAAATAACGAGGAGACACTTGCAACTTAATAATCGTAAATTTTATAAATATATATATATTTTTTTTTTTTTTTTTTTTTTTTTTTTTTTTTTCAATGGCACTGGACATAACTGCGGTAAAAAATGTGACAAGTTATTTTTATTATAACTAGACAATATATTATTTTATGTAAAGATGTAAATTATGTGGTGAAGGAAGCTTACGTCAGAGAGAATACTTATAGTTGTAATCAGCATTCCTATTTATTATTATTATTATTATTATTATTATTATTATTATTATTATTATTATATAGTTAATCAGTGAAGTCGCGGGGCCAGCAGCTATGGTTCGACCCCTGCAACCACAAATAGGTAAGAAAAATAGGTAAGAACACACATACACACACACAGCTAGCCTTAGTGTACCATGGAGTCAACGTCCCATATAACTGCTTTTCTATGACTCAAGGCTTAACCTTCCAGTCGTAAAAATCATTCAACTCGCTTCATCGCCGCAGTCGACATATCTCTCTTTATATTTTCTTATAAAAATTATTTGAAAAAATTTACCCTGTGGAAGAAATACTCCGGTCCGTCCTGAGACTCGACCGTCGGGACGTCCAACAGCTTGGTGTACCCGTCCCTCCTCCACCAGAGCCACCGGGTGTTCTTGTTACTGCACATCTACGAGCCGGTGGTGAGGCCGTGGTGGATCCTGCCCAGCAATGTGACCGTGGCCGGCGTGCAGACGGTGACCGTGGCCGGGGTGCAGAGGGTTTGACCGTGGCCGGCGTGCAGACGGTGACCGTGGCCGGGGTGCAGAAGGTGACCGTGGCCGGGGTGCAGAAGGTGACCGTGGCCGGCGTGCAGACGGTGACCGTGGCCGGGGTGCAGAAGGTGACCGTGGCCGGGGTGCAGAAGGTGACCGTGGCCGGGGTGCAGACGTGAGCTTCACCGACTATGAGACCACATTGCTAAAATTAATCGTCTGCATCCCGGCCACGGTCACCGTCTGCACCCCGGCCACGGTCACCTTCTGCACCCCGGCCACGGTCACCGTCTGCACCCCGGCCACGGTCACCTTCTGCACCCCGGCCACGGTCACCGTCTGCACCCCGGCCACGGTCACCGTCTGCACGCCGGCCACGGTCACCGTCTGCACCCCGGCCACGGTCACCGTCTGCACGCCGGCCACGGTCACATTGCTGGGCAGGATCCACCACGGCCTCACCACCGGCTCGTAGATGTGCAGTAACAAGAACACCCGGTGGCTCTGGTGGAGGAGGGACGGGTACACCAAGCTGTTGGACGTCCCGACGGTCGAGTCTCAGGACGGACCGGAGTATTTCTTCCAGCAGGATATATATTTTTTTACAAATTAATTTTTATAAGAAAATATAAAGAGAGATATGTCGACTGCGGCGATGAAGCGAGTTGAATGATTTTTACGACTGGAAGGTTAAGCCTTGAGTCATAGAAAAGCAGTTATATGGGACGTTGACTCCATGGTACACTAAGGCTAGCTGTGTGTGTGTATGTGTGTTCTTACCTATTTTTCTTACCTATTTGTGGTTGCAGGGGTCGAACCATAGCTGCTGGCCCCGCGACTTCACTGATTAACTATATAATAATAATAATAATAATAATAATAATAATAATAATAATAATAAATAGGAATGCTGATTACAACTATAAGTATTCTCTCTGACGTAAGCTTCCTTCACCACATAATTTACATCTTTACATAAAATAATATATTGTCTAGTTATAATAAAAATAACTTGTCACATTTTTTACCGCAGTTATGTCCAGTGCCATTGAAAAAAAAAAAAAAAAAAAAAAAAAAAAAAAAAAAAAAAAAAAATATATATATATATTTATAAAATTTACGATTATTAAGTTGCAAGTGTCTCCTCGTTATTTTTTTTTTTTTTTTTTTTTTTGTCCTTTTAAAATTGTTTTTTGTAAACTGTTTATGTTCCCTCAAAGGGAAAGGGTTTCCCTTTATGTTGGTGAGGGGCTCTTGATTTAGGGAATTGGATCTGTGCTCCAGTTCCCCGAAAATTTAAACCTGAATGCCTTCCACATCCCTCCCCCCCCCAGGCGCTGTATAATCCTCGGGTTTAGCGCTTCCCCCTTGATTATAATAATAATAATAATTTGTTTATGTATTTGTTTGTGGTGTTTGTGGTGTTTGTGGTGTTTGCGGTGTTTGTGGTGTTTTGATGTTTGTGATGTTTGTGGTGTTTGTGATGTTTGTGGTTTGTGGTGTTTGTGATGTTTGTGGTGTTTGTGATGTTTGTGATGTTTGTGGTGTTTGTGATGCTTGTGGTGTTTGTGGTGTTTGTGGTGTTTGTGATGTTTGTGGTGTTTGTGTGCTTGTGGTGTTTGTGGTGTTTGTGGTGTTTGTGATGTTTGTGGTGTTTGTGGTGTTTGTGATGTTTGTGGTGTTTGTGATGTTTGGGGTGTTTGTGGTGTTTGTGATGTTTGGGGTTTTTGGGGTGTTTGGATGTTTTGTGTTTGTGGGTTTGTGATGTTTGTGGTTTGTGGTGTTTTTTGGTTTGTTTGTGGTGTTTGGAGTTTGTGGTGTTTGTGGGTTTGGATGTTTTGTGTTTGTGGGTTTGTGTGTTTGGGGTGGTTTTTGGGTTTGTGGTTTTTTGTGTGTTTGTGGGGGGGTTTGTGTTTTGGGGTGTTTGGGTGTTTGTGGGTTTGTGATGTTTTGGGTTTGGGGGGGGTTTGTGATGTTTGGGGGTTTTTGGGGTGTTTGTGATGTTTGGGGTTTTTGTGGTGTTTGTGTGTTTGTGTGTTTGTGTTTTTGGAGTTTGTGGTGTTTGTGATGTTTGTGGTGTTTGTGGTGTTTGGATTTGTGATTTTTGGGGGTTTTTTGGGGGTTTTGTGGTGTTTGTGATGTTTGTGTGTTTGTGGTGTGTGGGGGTTTTGTGATGTTTGGGGTTTTTTGTGTGTTTGGGGTGTTTGTGTGTTGTGGGTTTGTGGTGTTTGGATGTTTGTGGTTTTTTTTGTGTTTGTGATGTTTGTGGTGTTTGGGGGTTTTTGTGATTTTTGTGTGTTTGTGGTTTTGGGGTGTTTGTGTGTTTGTGGTTTTTGTGGTTGTTTGTGGTGTTTGGGGTTTTGTGGTGTTGTGTGTTTGTGATTTTTTGTGGTGTTTGTGTTTTGTGGTGTTTGGTTTTTGGGGGTGTTTGTGTGTTTGTGGTGTTTGGGGGGTGTTTTTTTGTGTTTTGTGTTTGTTTGTGGTGTTTGGGTGTTGTGGGGGGTTTGTGGTGTTTGTGGTGTTTGTGAGTTTGTGATTTTTGTGAGTTTGTGGGGTTGGGGTTGTTTGTGGTGTTTGTTGAAAATAAAAAGAAAATAAAGGAAAAGGAAGAAAGGACCGTGGGAGAAGACGTCGTCGTTCCTGCTCTTAGCTGAGCAATCAAAACCTTTGCCGAGTTTTTCCCTTGGGTTTCCTAGTGTTTTTCACCGAGCTAAAGGGGGGAAATTTGCTTGCAGTCATTCGACCCCATCCTCAAGAGGGTAAGGGGGTGACTTGCTTGCTTGTTCACCCCTCTTTCCCCATCCCCCCACCCTTCCCATCCTCCCCTCACCCAAACATCAACACTGGCCCACACACTTAAGTCTCCCATGGGAGGAGGTACAAGTACCTCCTCATCTTTGGGACCAAGTGTCCCCAGGCCTAGCCACATTCCCCGCCCTCACGGGGCTCGTAGGGAGAAGCTAGGCCTCTGGTCTGCCATCTACCCCGCCTCAAAGGGGCTCGTGGGGATGGCAGTCCTTATATCTGCAGATGGTAGCAAGCTCAGGCCTTAGCCCCCTTTCATTGTTCCCTATTAGTTCTTCTGACATGCTTGGGTCAGAGAGGATTCCCAGATATTTCACTGAATTTACTGTAATAATAGGTTCCCCATTACACTGGACATTAAAATTATTTACCCTTTTCAATTTATGTTTCGTGCCAAGAGTATGCCTTCCGTTTTCCTGAGGTGTAGTGATAGTTTGTTGTCGGCCAACCATTTGCTGCCGGACTCTAGTTCTAGTGATAGTACATTAGTAATGTCTTGTGGGTCTTTACCTGATACTAACGGAGCACTATCATCTGCGTACAGTAGAAGCTTGCATTTGACATTGGTAGGCTGAGTGGATATACAGTGTCATATACTGATAGGCCGAATGGATGTACAGCGTCATTGTTGGCTATCACTGTCCCATCTTGTCTCTTACAGGACCTGACCCGCCATTATTTATGCTATCTTACTTTCGCTCCCTGTATTGAATTCATAACACCCTTGGTGGGTGAAACGTCTCCTTTATGTCTTGAAACCCTCATACGTTTCTACCTAATTATCAGGACAAATCACCATTTGTACCTACGCAGAATCATTCCGAAACTTATAATAATAGCAGTATAATAATAAAATTGAATAATAATAATCATATAAATAATTTAGTATGTGATAAAGTATATACAGTATTTTAAGTTTAAATTCCATCTTGGAGTGTCTGAATCTGATCATGACGTCACGGCGTGTACGAACAGATGTGTGCTCGGTCTTGACCAAGTATGGCAGCTGCCCACAACTGCCGATTTCCAAACATTATTAATATGCATTTCTCGTCGGCTGCAAGACGCATCTACGGTGTATCAGTCACTCTGCATATCGTAGGTGTTGAATCCATCCTGTGACTGCTTAGGCGCTCAAACCTTCATGTGACGGTGTATCGTTTTGTGTTCTAGCACTTACCCTTGTAGGACCTCACTTGTCACGTCTTTCCCACAGTAGTATACCTCTCCCGCTATCCCTGCTTGCTCTTATAGTTTTTATATCAGTCTCTGGTGTGGTACAATCCGGAAATATGCACGCCAGTAGATTAAAAAAAAAAGATGTCCCTCTTTGTACCCGTGCTGGTTGTCTTAAACGAATCCTCTGTTTCTTCAGGTGTTTCGCCGTTCTACTGATCATCTTGTGTATTATTTTGTATATTATGCATAGTCTGTATTTAAGTGGTAATTCGTTTTCCCTTGTTGATCGAATATTGGTATTAATTTCCCTTGTTCATATTATTTTGTAGTCACCTGTTAATTTTTTTTGTGGTTTATGCTATGTTTTGTTCCTTTCATAACCTATGGACATACTTTGCATCAGGTCCCACTGATTTTGATGTAACCAGGTCAATCAGTAGTTGCATCACCTCTCTTTGATATGAAGATGCTTTCCAGTTTCCACTAGACTATCCTGTTTCATGATCTTTCTAGTATTGTTCCCAATCCCACAGTGAACATCACTTTGAATCGCCAGCTCCTTACGGAAATTCTTGTTATTCTCTATAAACGCTTCTGATTTCTTCTCAAATTTTATTACTTGGCCCCTTTATGGTCACATTCCGTCTGAACTGACTGCATAGTAGCTTTGATCCTGAATGATTTAAGAGGATGTGTAAGTACGGTGTGGACGGAAGGAAGGCTAGGGGTCATACCAGGAAGGAAACATGTGCATAATGAGTTACATTCAGATAAATGCAATTTTCCACAGCACCACTGTGACCACACATGCAAGTTTTTACAGACGAATCTCCAGCTAGCATGGTCGTGACGAACTCTAGCTCAAGTCCCCTCAACGCCGTTAACATGACTCACAAAATTGTAATGACATGATTGCAAACAAACCATACCACGGGCGGGGATAGAACCCACGATCAGAGAGCCTCAAAACTCCAGACCGTCGCGTTAGCCATGTTTCCATTTGAATATCCCACCAGGGAGGATAGTATTACCAATATCTCGAGAGGTTAGCCTTGGGAAGTGATCTGATGATTATCTGTTACAATGGAAGACTGGCAGCTGGGCAAAAGTAATGTTGAAGCCCAGACACAGATTAAGGACGCCTCCATAGATATGTATGGGTTCAAGGTCACCTACAATTTGCACATTATCATGACTGTTTAAGAGTGACTACAGTTGATTACCATTACGATTACCAGAGTTTCCAATGATTTGGTGTCTTGCATTATAATCACCAGTAATAAGAGTAGGTTCAGACTGAGCACAAGTTGGGAGCTCCAAGTAATTAAACTTATCAGCAGGAGCATACAAGTTAAATATGTTGAGAGCAAAGTTCCCAATATAAATCCTAACACCGTCATATTGTAGCCCTTCTTGTTTTCTTATGTGCAAGAAGTTGATGGGAAAGTGATTTTTTAATATATATAACACAAGAATTAGTAGATTTGAGGTTATATGCAACAAATGATGGCAATTTAGGGGGCTGGGATTTTTCATGGACTCTGCACTCTTGTACAGACACAATATCAATAGGTTCAGTGGTTACTTTATGATGGTCAGGAAATCTTTTTCTAAGTGACGCAATATTCCAACTTAAAACGGATAGTTTATACGAGTTTGCTTCCATTATATATAAGTCCAGGGAAAAATAAATTTCCCAGCAAAATTAAAAAACTTTCTAAATAGCAAACAGACATAATCAATATCAATATCATCAGTAATATCCTTATCCATGAGTCTCTTAAGTGCACTTCCATTATGGAGGCCTCGGGGGAGTCTTTGTTTACAGAGGTCACGGCGTTCTTTGTCGGTGAATGTATGGCAGGTGACACTATCCCTCGCACTCGCCTCACCACTTTTATTACACTCATCACTATCATCACATGTACCACTTCCCTCATCATTATGAGTAAAATTATGAACACCAGTGATGCATACGCCATTATCGATACTCATCATTTTGACTATCATGATGGTCTTCACCGCCCTTACCATCTTCACTGTGATTGTAAACACCACTATCAGATTCATAATTTTTGTTATTATTAGCACCACTGCATTCATCAGTTTGTTCATCATACCACACCATATCATAATGGCTGACAATCTGTGGGTTGCTGTACTTGTTTGCAACCTCAGTGTGAAAATTACATTTACCGGATGAATCTCATTATATACATACAAGTAAATGGTAACAAAGATAATTATTATTTATCAAAGTTACAGAGACAAGTAGGAATTTTTAGGACACCTAGGTCGCAAAAATGTCCCCCTTCGATACCTACCATCTATCTCTCCACAAGTTGCTCTAGACCTATATTAATATCAAATGAAATGTACATACACACCAGGAATTCTGGTAAAATTATTATAATTTTTGTGGACTGTATATTAAAATTAATAAATGATTACATATTCACATTTATATAACAGAAGGAGAATTTATAATCATAACACTCACCAATTAGTCTGGAGATTACTGTGTATAATACTCAAAAACCTCCCTCTAACTAAATTTATGATGATAATACTGGCCAGAATTTCAAACATAATTTAGATAGCTTATCTGAGGTTCCTGGAGCTGTACATCGATTTAATGCTCAAATTATGCAGAAATGCACATCCAACAATTTTGGCTCCTATTTGAGAGGTGTAAGCCCAATATAACCTCTAGAGTGACGAAAATTCTTCTTATTTTCACTAACGTTTTCTTGGCTCATTCAAAAACACAATGGCGAGTCTGCTCGTCAGCGCAGGCGCCGAGCTTCCCATTTTTTATAATATAATTTTTATTACATACAATATATTTTATTAATTTACATACAAATACACTATTTTCGGAAAATATACTATATATTTTCCACACTGGACAAGCACCTAAAGTCGGTTCCTGACCAACCGGGCTGTGGCTCGTACGTTGGTTTGCGTGCAGCCAACAGTAACAGCCTGGTTGATCAGGCTCTGATCCACCAGGAGGCCTGGTCACAGACCGGGCCGCGGGGGCGTTGACCTCCGGAACTCTCTCCAGGTAAACTCCAGGTAACACTCAG
The DNA here is from genome assembly GCF_026875155.1 of Cherax quadricarinatus. Taxonomy (NCBI): domain Eukaryota; kingdom Metazoa; phylum Arthropoda; class Malacostraca; order Decapoda; family Parastacidae; genus Cherax; species Cherax quadricarinatus. The sequence goes on along the minus strand of NC_069414.1, from coordinate 39,871,897 downwards.
TAAGTTTTTCCTCGTGGTTCTCAAGTTGTTTTCATCATTATGACCAGTGATACATACACCATTATCAACAACCGGGTCATCTCCACACTCAGTATCTATCAATACATTACACTCATCAGTTTGACTATCATGATGGTCTTCACTGCCCTTATCATCTTCACTGTGATTGTAAACACCACGTTCAGATTCATCGTTTTTGTAATTATTAACACCACTATAATCATCAGTTTGTTCATCATCGCCACACTCATTTTCATAATGGCTGACAATCTGTGGGTTGATGTACTTATTTGCAACCTCTGTAAGTTTTTCCTCGTGGTGCTCAAGTTGTTGTTTCAAACACCATTGTTGCTTCTCCAGTACTGTTATGCACAGCTGCATGTTGTGTACCACCCGAGCAAGACTAGCTTCACTGGAGGTATGAAGTCCCGGTCAGCTGAGCCAGGTGGCTGACTGACAGCTGACTCAGCCAAGCAGGTGGTGTCAACACCAGCAACATCACTAGTGTTGATTGCAGACGTGATCGTGCTCTGGTGATGTACTCCCAGAGTGACTTGCTTAACCACATTGTCTGAAATCAAGCATGGGTCAATCTTCAGACATGAAATATCTGGTAGGCCTACTGCCTCATCATGGGGGTGATGGGTGAGGCGGGGAGTCAGTCCATCTATCATCATTCTATCATGCAGGAGGAGCCACATGTCTATGGTGCACCCAACAAAATAAGCAGACTCATGGATGTCACTACCGCCCGGCTCCGGCTGGGTTACAGGTTAAATCACCACCACCAGATGTAGACCAAACGAAATGTAAACTTTACCAGATGGACTATTGTCACACCCTGCGTCATTATGTACTGGAGTGCGATCAAATTAATGAATTTAGAGACAACTCACTCAGAAATGTTCAAGAAATGGCAATTTTATCCACAGTGGTATATTACAGACCATTCTGGAGAAATACCCTGACTTTGCTAGCTGTAAATAAAGCATTACCACGTGTGTGTGTGTGTGTGTGTGTGTGTGTGTGTGTGTGTGTGTGTGTGTGTGTGTGTGTGTGTGTGTGTGTGTGTGTGTGTGTGTGTGTGTGTGTGTGTGTGCGTGTGTGCGTGCGTGCTTGTGTGTATGCATATATTTGTACGCTTGTGTGCATGTGTCTGCGTGCGCCCTCGTGTGTGTATGTGTGTGCGCGCGCGCTCGTGTGGGTGTATGACCCACTTAATATTTGTATTTATAACTCATTACAATTGTGACCAGGTGTGGACTTTGCAATTTGTTCATGACTGTAACCATGTATAGGAGTGAGGCTGATTCATTACCTCTGTAACTTGCCATGATTGTGACCAGATCTACCTGGAGTTCATTACCTTTGTAACTAGTTCAGCTATCATAACCTTGGGGTCCAGTCCCTGGACCCATTATGTACCTTTGTAATCTTTTGACTACCGCCCACAGGATGGGTATGGGGTGCATAATAAACATATTAAACTAACTAGACTGCGGCTTGCGATGTGGGCAGCTTTCACTCTGCAGTCAGCATGAGCAGCTGTGACTCCTGGGATCTTACAATTGATACATTGTAATGCAACGATCTGATGTTTCTTGATCATATCATAGCACTGGTGAGAAGGATGGGCCTTGGCACACACTGCGTACAAGTGTGACTTAGCTGGGCATTTCCAAGCAATGTGACCTCAGCGCTGGCACTTGTAGCATCTACGGTGAGGTGGTTTGTACAAAGCTATATTGTAACTCCTGTTAAGCGCTGCACGAGAGTATATATATGATGGTGGAATCCCTTGGCCAGTCCACTCAGCCAATATCAGATCATTTGGAAGTCGACGAGGGTTTGCAACTTGATCTGACAACAGGAATTTAGGATCCACGTACTTATTGACATTGTGGATAACAATAAGCACTTTAGGTGATCTTGGTGGGGCAGCTTGGAGTTGGATGTTAGCATATTTATGAGTAAGAAGTTTTTCTATGAATGCTGGGTCGTTAGTAACAAAAACGTAATTATCCTCGTCATGACGAAAGCGAATCCAAAGGTTTTCCTCTGTGTTGTCTATTGTAGCTTCATAAATCCATCTAAACTTGACCTCAAACTCAGTGTTAGCAGGGAAATCAAGCTTAACCGTTCTGTGATGGCTGTTGACGCTCTCGTTGCTTCTTGCAGCAAGCCTCCTTTGAAATCCTCTTTCTTTTTCAAAGTTTCCTTACTTCTAGGCATAACACCAGACACAAACATCTCTATGACATTGCCCTTGTCCGACTGAACCTTTACAAAAATTCAATGTACGTCAAAGGGCCTAAAATCTGGAACACCCTACCTGAAAACTCTAGAACTGCAGACACATTCATCACTTTCACCGTTAGAAAACATCTTATCTACCTGATACACCCCGTCAACTAAGTGTGAACCTGGTGGTTCACACTTACACTCACACACTCACCCAATTGATTATAAGCACAGAAAAACGAATCTTAAAAAAATGAATCCTAACTAGTCATAAGTTTGCCTGTGATACTCCAATACAGAAACTATGTATTGTACCAAAACAAAAGCATTCACACTGCTAAATTTACAAACTGTAATGTAGTTACTTAGCCTTAATACCAACTTGCTCCATAATCTGTAATAATTTAGAGTTATGAATTAATCTTAGCCTGCCTGAAATGCCTAGTCATGCTAGGTGTGATAGTGGCCCTCTCTGTAATTAGTATTTTATAACATGTAAACCACACAATATCCTAAAATATGTAAACCCCGCATTGTAATCTTTATAGAGAATAAACTTGATTTGATTTGATTTGATAATGCATTAACTAAAGGTCGATCAACTGCCCCTGGAGAGGATGGTGTAACCTATGATATTCTCATAACTCTAAGGCACGTACCTGATAATCCTTTGTTGGTACTGTATAATACTAGTTACATTGAGGGAGTTCTTCCTACTTCCTTGACGAATAGTCCCATTGTGCCCATCCCTAAGCCCAACAGCCTGATACATTTAGACCGATCTCCTTAACTAGTTGTCTTTGTAAAACTTTTAAAAGAATGATACTTGACAGACTGTACTACAGAATCAGACACCAACTTTCCCCCTACCTCTATGGGCTCATGAAAGGTAAAAGTGTGCAGAACTGTATTTCCACCTTTCTCACTGCACACACCTCTTCTAGTTTTACCACTTTTCTTGATCTAAAATCTGCATTTGATGTTGCGAACAGAACCGTTATACCACATGAACTAGCCAAAATGAATATTGGTGGTATCTTACTCTGCTGGATAATAGAATACCTGTCAAATAGAGTATCCTCTGTCCTCTACCAAGGCTTTAGAAGTGAGTCTAAAGAAATGTCCCTAGGTACACCGCAGGGAGGAGTTCTCAGTCCCATGCTATTTAATATTCTGATTAATGCTCTCCTAAATGCTCTACCTGCCTCACCTAAACATATAGCTATAAGCTATGCTGATGACATCATGATCCATACAACAGGGCCTAAGAAGATGAGTATCATTCTCTGAAGTTCAAGCAATTTGTAATCGACTAGGCCTCATAATATCTTCCTCTAAAATAAAGATATTAACAAGCAATCGACATCCCCCACCCTTCTATTTGCAGGGTGAAAACATTAGCTACGTTAAAACTGAGTTATCTTGGTGTAGATGTACCCTTTAACAAATCCACTATACCACAACTCAATAAGAAATGCAAAGATAGGCTAAATGCTCTCAAAGCTGTTGCTGGCTACAACCCCAACTATGGTGCTAATGTGAGAATCGTGAGAATGATGTACATAGCCTATGTTAGGTCCTTAATTGATTATGCTGCTCCCATGTTGATATTAGCTAGAGAAAGTTCTCTCCGACCCTTGGAATTAATGCAAAATGAAGCTCTCAGAATTATTCTTGGCTGTCCTAAATCTACAAAGGTTCTTAATATGAGGAAGGAGCTTTGTATTTCTGGTATCAGTGATAGGATTGTCGAGATTAACACTGTACTCGGTATTAGGATGTTGAGAAATGAACCAGACACTGTCACAATGAATTTTACCAAGTGTCTAGAAGCATATACACACAGATCTAAATCGACTGTGAAAACGTGCAATTCCATTAAGCTTTATAACCTGCACGAACTGTATCACTGTAGAAAACAAGAGCATTTCACCCCTCCATGGAAGATGTGTTCATTTAATATCACATACTTACAAGTCCCTCCCAAGAAGCTCATTGCTAGTAATCCCTTCCTTAAATCACTTGTTAAAGCAACTGCTCAAGAAGAAATTTCTCGCCTAGCTGGTAGTAATAAGTTATCACAAGTTATATACACTGATGGATTCAAACAGGAGTCTTCTGGCAGGGCTGCATCTGCTATTGTTGCCACCTCCCTAGTTAAGAACATAATAAATATGTTGAGTTAGGCATAAGAATTAACATCTGGGAGTTTACACTACAAACTGAATTGTTTGCAATCCTAATGGCGCTAAAGCTAACCTATGACACTGAGCTTGACTCTATCATCATTACTGATTCTGTGTCATCATTGAAGGCTCTTGACTCATCAGTCGTCAGTGGTCAGTCGTCACGTGAGGTCACAGACCCTGAGCTGCTTTGGGGATTAGCGTGGACGGTTACAAAGCATGGCTTGCTTCTGCAGTGTTTTAAAAACTGAGGTTGGAGAGTTGAAGGAGGAGGTCTTGCTTCTCCAGGAGGAGATTAGGAGGCTGAAGGTCCACCTCAATGGGTCTGGGAGAGAGTGTGAGGTGGCTGGAGTTGTGGGGAATGAGACTTCTAGCAGTGAGGTGCAGTCTGTCTCTCGCTGTGAGGAGGCTGTAGTTGGGGAGGTAGCAACAGCTACCAGCAGTGAGGTGCAGCCCAGCACCTGCTGCAAGTGGCGAGTTGTTCACAGTAATGGAGGCGCATCAGAGTAAGGAAAGTTAAGAGTGAAGATCTGAAGGTAGGAAATCGCTTCTCTGTTCTCCAGGATGAATGTACTTCAGTGGCCAGTGAAGGTAAGGGTACTACTCCCCCTGCTAATGAAGGTAAGCGCATTCTTGTGGTTGGTGACTCTCAGGTAAGATATATTGACCGTGCTTTTTGTAATAGGAATAAGAAGATGAGAGATAGAGTGTGCTTCCCTGGAGCTGGTGTTGGGGACATTGTCAACAGGCTGGATAATATCATGTCAGGTAATGGGAACAAGCCCATTATCTGTCTCAGTGCTGGTGGAAATGATATTGGGAAGGGTAGGAGAGAAGAGCTGCTAGATAAGTACAGGTCAGCTATAGATTCATTAAGTCTAAGGGAGGGATCCCAATCATATGTAGCATCTTGCCTAGAAGGGGAGTAGGAAATGAATGGTTGTCTAGGGCAATTGGTGTAAATTGCTGGCTAGACAGATACTGCAAGGAACTTGCAATCCCATTCATTGACAACTGGAACAACTTTTATGGCAAACATGATATGTATGCAAGGGATGGGGTACATCTCTCTGGGGCAGGGGTGGTAGCACTTGCAGACTCGATTGAGAAGGCCATTGGTGAAATGCCTATGATTTTAAATGATGGAAGATAGAGGTATGGGTGTGTGTGGGAAACAAGCAGGTTGCAACACTAGGGTTGGAAACAGTAAATGTATAAAAGGCATTCAGCATGAAGTTATAAAAAAAGACAATAGAACAGGTCAGCTAACAAAGGGGGGCAGCAGAGGGCAGCAAGGGACTAGCTCCCTTAAGGTTTACTATACTAATAGCAGGAGTGTTAGAAAATAAGATAGATGAGCTAAGATTAATTGCAAGTGCAGGAAACATAGATATTATTGCTATAACAGAGACCTGGCTCAATCTGAAAGATAGAGAGATGCCCTCTGAATGTCACATACAAGGCTATAAATTATTCCACACTGACAGGGTCAACAGGAAAGGTGGTGGAGTAGCGATGTATGTCAGAGACAATTTAAATTGTTTTGTAAGACAAGATATTAAATTAGAAGCGTCAGCCACTGAATCTGTTTGGTTACAGCTTCTCGAGGGCCGAGAAAAACTAATTTTGGGTGTGATTTACAGGGCCCCAAATCTTGAAGGGAGTGCAGTAAACTTCTATGGGACGAAATTCGTAAGGCATCTACATACGAAAATGTTGTGCTAATGGAGATTTCAACTATAGACAGATTGACTGGAGCAGTTTGACAGGAAATTTAGAGTCGGGTGACTTTCTTGATACGATCCAGGATTGTTTTTTAAAACAGTTTTGTGACAGAGCCAACTAGGGGAAATAACCTCCTTGACTTGGTTCTTGCCAGTAGGGAAACACTAATTAATAATCTTGAGGTTAATGATGAGCTTGGGGAGAGTGATCACAAATCACTCAGTTTTAATATATCATGGAATTCCCCCAATAATGGCAATCAAGTCTCCGTCCCTGACTTTCGCTTGGCTGATTTCATAGGACTGAAAAATTACTTAGGTGGGCTGAACTGGAATGACCTGACTAAGGGTCAGGTAGGTGGTGATGGTTGCCGATATGATGCTTTCCAGGGCATAGTTCTAGCTGCTCAGTCAAATTATGTTCCAAATAGGGAAATCAGATCAAACAAAAATGATCCTAAATGGATGAACAATAGATTAAAATATCTGATTGGTCAAAAGTAGGCATATATAGGCAAATCAAAAGAGGAGAGGGCCAATTAAGAAATCGATATATTCAGTTAAAGAGAGAAATAAAAAAGGGAATTTAGAAAAGCGAAAAGAGATTATGAGGTTAAAGTTGCAAGAGAATCGAAGACTAACCCAAAAGGATTCTTTCAGGTATACAGAAGTAAGATCAGGGGGCAAGATAGGCCCACTCAAAAGTTCCTCGGGTCAGCTCACTGACAGTGATAAGGAAATGTGTAGAATTTTTAACAATACTTCCTCTCAGTTTTTACACAGGAGGATACCAGCGATATACCAGTAATGATAAATTATGTAGAACAGGACGATAATAAACTGTGCACTAAATTTGGGTCACAAGTGACATGGTCCTTAGGCAAATAGATAAATTGAAACCTAACAAATCCCCAGGCCCTGATGAACTGTATGCAAGGGTTCTAAAGGAATGTAAAGAGGAGCTTAGCACACCTTTGGCTAATCTTTTCAACATATCACTACGACTGGCATGGTGCCAGATAAGTGGAAAATGGCAAATGTGATACCTATTTTCAAAACAGGTGACAGGTCCTTAGCTTCGAACTATAGACCAATAAGCCTAACCTCCATAGTGGGAAAATTTATGGAATCAATAATTGCCGAGGCAGTTCGTAGCCACCTTGAAAAGCATAAATTAATCAACGAATCTCAGCATGGTTTTACAAAGGGGCGTTCCTGCCTTACGATTTTTTTAACTTTTTCACTAAGGTATTTGAGGAGGTAGATCATGGTAATGAATATGATATTGTGTATATGGACTTCAGTAAGGCTTTTGACAGGGTCCCACATCAGAGACTATTGAGGAAAATTAAAGCACATGGAATAGGAGGAGAAATTTTTTCCTGGATAGAGGCATGGTTGACAAATAGGCAGCAGAGAGTTTGCATAAATGGGGAGAAATCAGAGTGGGGAAGCGTCACGAGCGGTGTTCCACAGGGGTCAGTGTTGGGCCCCTGCTGTTCACAATCTACATAAACGACATAGATGAGGGCATAAAGAGCGACATCGGCAAGTTTGCCGATGACACCAAAATAGGCCGTCGAATTCATTCTGACGAGGACATTCGAGCACTCCAGGAAGATTTGAATAGACTGATGCAGTGGTCGGAGAAGTGGCAGATGCAGTTTAATATAGACAAATGCAAAGTTCTAAATGTTGGACAGGACAATAACCATGCCACATATAAACTAAATAATGTAGATCTTAATATTACGGATTGCGAAAAAGATTTAGGAGTTCTGGTTAGCAGTAATCTGAAACCAAGACAACAGTGCATAAGTGTTCGCAATAAAGCTAATAGAATCCTTGGCTTCATATCAAGAAGCATAAATAATAGGAGTCCTCAGGTTGTTCTTCAACTCTATACATCCTTGGTTAGGCCTCATTTAGATTATGCTGCACAGTTTTGGTCACCGTATTACAGAATGGATATAAATTCTCTGGAAAATGTACAAAGGAGGATGACAAAGATGATCCCATGTATCAGAAACCTTCCTATGAGGATAGACTAAGGGCCCTGAAACTGCACTCTCTAGAAAGACGTAGAATTGGGGGGGATATGATTGAGGTGTATAAATGGAAGACAGGAATAAATAAAGGGGATGTAAATAGTGTGCTGAAAATATCTAGCCTAGACAGGACTCGCAGCAATGGTTTTTAAGTTGGAAAAATTCAGATTCAGGAAGGATATAGGAAAGTACTGGTTTGGTAATAGAGTTGTGGAGGAGTGGAACAAACTCCCAAGTACCGTTATAGAGGCCAGAACGTTGTGTAGCTTTAAAAATAGGTTGGATAAATACATGAGTAGATGTGGGTGGGTGTGAGTTAGACCTGATAGCTTGTGCTAACAGGTCGGTTGCCGTGTTCCTCCCTTAAGTCAATGTGACCTGACCTGACTAGGTTGGGTGCATTGGCTTAAGCCGGTAGGAGACTTGGACCTGCCTCGCGTGGGCCAGTAGGCCTTCTGCAGTGTTCCTTCGTTCTTATGTTCTTATGTTCTTATAATGATTCCAAAAACGTGCTACAGGAAGGTTAGCATAGGCACCACTGTGACCACAAATGCAAGTTTTTACATACGAATCTGCAGCTAGCGTGGCCGTGACGAACTCTAGCTCAAGTCCCCACTGGCAGTCTTCAAGCTGGCACTGGACAAGCACCAAAAGTCAGTTCCTGACCAGCCGGGCTGTGGCTCGTACGTTGGTTTGCGTGCAGCCAGCAGTAACAGCCTGGTTGATCAGGCTCTGATCCACCAGGCCGCCTGGTCACAGACCGTCCCGCGGGGGCGTTGACCCCCGGAACTCTCTCCAGGTAAACTCCAGGTCCAGTGGCTAATGCGACGGTCTGGAGTTTTGAGACTCTTAGGATTAAACGAAGAACTGAACCCTGGATGAATACTGAGATATTAGATAATATGAAATTCAGAGACCAGCTGCTAAAAAGATTTAAAGCAAACAGACAGGATATTGCAGCACTAAATGAATTCCAAAGGGTGAGGAACAGAGTACAGAGACTTATAAAAGGAGCAAAGGCAAAGCACTACTGCTCAAAAATTGAAGAGTATAAGCATAACCCCAGAAAGCTCTGGCAACAACTAAAACAGTTGGGGTATAGCCATAAGCCAGTAGATAGGTCTAACATAGTACTCACTATCGATAATGAGGTATGCCACGAAACATCTAAGGTGGCAAATTGCTTTAATTCCTACTACACATCTGTTGCATCAACACTAGTAAGTAAACTACCAGCTGCATCAAATACCTTTAACACAGACTCTGATAAGTTTCAAACATACTATACCAATAAAGGGGTAACCCCAAACAGTTGTCAACTAGTAAGTGTATCTCATGACTTTATTCAAAAAGAACTAAGCAGGTTAAACCCAACTAAGAGCACAGGCCCTGATAACATCCCGTCTAAGTTCCTAAAAGATGGTGCTTCTGAACTGTCAATCCCTATTGCTCACATCCCCCCCCAGTACCAACAATACCACCAGTCCGATAACATTCTTCTTTGCAAATATACAGGGTCTAAAGCCAGCTACAAACAACAAAATACCTTTCATCCGTGGACTGCTTGCAGAGGCAAAGGCAATGTTCGCGGCTTTCACTGAGACCCACATAAAGGATCACTTGGACAACGAAGTATGGATCCCAGGTTACAACCTATACAGATGTGACAGAGTGAACAGGCAAAAGGGGGGGGTTGGCCTGTACATTGCAGAGTCACTTGTTTGCACAGAACTGCTTAATGCCTCAAATGACGTAGTGGAAGTTTTAGCAGTAAAGGTCGAGAACCAAAACCTAGTCATTGTGGTAGTCTACAAGCCTCCGGATGCAACATCCCAGCAATTCCAGGAACAGCTGTTAAAAATTGACCACTGTCTGGAAAATCTTCCAGCTCCTGCACCCAACATCTTGCTCCTGGGGGATTTCAACTTAAGGCACCTAAAATGGAGGAATATAGCAAATAATATTGTTGCAGAAATAACACCAGGAGGCAGCTCTGATGAAAACTCACACTCACACGAGCTTTTAAATCTCTGCACAAAATTCAATTTAAACCAGCAAATAATAGAGCCTACAAGACTGGAGAATACACTAGACCTCATCTTCACTAACAATGATGATCTGATAAGAAATGTCACCATATCAAAAACAATATACTCAGATCACAACATAATTGAGGTTCAGACATGTATGCATGGAGCCCCAGACCGACAAAATGAGACTAGTCATGAGGGAGCATTCACCAAATTCAACTTCAATAACAAAAACATAAAGTGGGACCAAGTAAACCAAGTCCTAACCGATATAAGCTGGGAAGATATACTAAGCAACACAGACCCAAACTTATGCCTAGAACAGATTAACTCGGTGGCACTCGATGTATGCACAAGGCTTATTCCTCTAAGAAAAAGGAGGAGTAGATGTAAAATAGAAAGAGACAGGCGCTCCCTTTACAGGCGACGGAAAAGAATAACAGAGCGGCTAAAAGAGGTCAATATATCTGAAATGCGCAGGGAGACACTGGTCAGAGAAATAGCAAGCATCGAACTTAAGCTAAAAGAATCCTTTAGGAGTCAGGAATCGCGGGAAGAACTAAAAGCCATAAATGAAATCGAAAGAAACCCAAAGTATTTCTTCTCCTATGCCAAATCAAAATCGAGAACAACGTCCAGTATTGGGCCCCTACTTAAACAAGATGGGTCCTACACAGATGACAGCAAGGAAATGAGTGAGCTACTCAAGTCCCAATATGACTCAGTTTTTAGCAAGCCGCTAACCAGACTGAGAGTCGAAGACCAAAATGAATTTTTTATGAGAGAGCCACAAAATTTGACTAAACACAAGCCTATCCGATGTTATCCTGACGCCAAATGACTTCGAACAGGCGATAAATGACATGCCCATGCACTCTGCCCCAGGGCCAGACTCATGGAACTCTGTGTTCATCAAGAACTGCAAGAAGCCCCTATCACGAGCCTTTTCCATCCTATGGAGAGGGAGCATGGACACGGGGGTCGTCCCTCAGTTTACTAAAAACAACAGACATAGCCCCACTCCACAAAGGGGGCAGTAAAGCAACAGCAAAGAACTACAGACCAATAGCACTAACATCCCATATCATAAAAATCTTTGAAAGGGTCCTAAGAAGCAAGATCACCACCATCTAGAAACCCATCAGTTACACAACCCAGGGCAACATGGGTTTAGAACAGGTCGCTCCTGTCTGTCTCAACTACTGGATCACTACGACAAGGTCCTAAATGCACTAGAAGACAAAAAGAATGCAATGTAATATATACAGACTTTGCAAAAGCCTTCGACAAAGTGTGACCATGGCGTAATAGCGCACAAAATGCGCGCTAAAGGAAAAACAGGAAAAGTCGGTCGATGGACCCCCCTTTAAAATTTTTCCTCAAAACGAAAACAGAGAGTATCGTCAACAGAGTAAAGTCCGAGGCAGCTCGGTAAAAAAGCTTGTCCCAAAGGCACGTACTAGCTCCCATCTTGTTCCTCACCCCTCAAAACCCGACATAGCAAGGATGTAGCCAAAAGCACCCTGCTTCCTTTGGGAGATGACACCCGAAAACTGCATGACAGTGTCTTCCCTTTCAGACAAATGCAAGGCTCCCCGGCGGACATAACCAAATCTTTTTAGTGGGCTGCAGAAAAAAAATATGAAGTTCAAAGATGAGAAATTTTTAAATTAAATCCGAATGGGAAACATAGGAAATTAAATCTTCAAAAGAGTACAAAACAAATTCTGGGCCCCAAAAAGAGCGAAACACCAACGTCCCAAAAACCTAGGAGTGATTATTCGGAGGGTCTAAACCCCAAGGACCAAACATTTTAAACAATCCCCATCTCTAGAAAAATGACAGGAAAGGATAATGAGAACCTTCAAAACTTTGGGGAAAAAAGGGGGAAACCCATGATGACACTTCAGGGCACTTGGTTTTTAATTTGGTTGGGAAAATTGCTGCACTCTAAAAGCACCTTTAAAGGCAGGGGAAATTGCCGAAAACCCAGAAAATGTACAGAGAACTTTTACGGCGCGCCCTAACGGAGATAAAAAAACCCCAATTATGGGGGCGCTTGGTTTCTAAAACCCGGGATTCCCCCGGAAAGCAGGAGGGAGAGATAATGATTAAATAACCTGGAAAATCCTGAGGGGCTAGTACCAAACTTGCACACGAAAATCATATACGAAAGAAAAGACTTGGCAACGATGCACCATCCCCCAATGAAAAGCGGGGGGTGTCACTACCCGTTAAAGAGACATAAAATAATGTCGGGGGCCCGAGACTTTTCAACTCCCTCCCAGCACACAAAAGGGGGGATTACCAACAGCCCCCCTGGAGTCTTCAAGCTGGACTGGACAAGCACCAAAGACATTCCTGTCGCCGGGCTGGGCTCGTACGTTTGGTTTTGCGTGCGCCACAGCAACAGCCGGTTGACGGCGGATCCCCAGGGGCCTGGTCACAAAACCCCGCGGGGCGGGCCCCAAACCCTCCAAAAACTCCGGAAAAATAAAAAAATAATTGGGGGGGGGGGGGGGAGGGGAATTTTTTTGGGGGGGGGGGTGTCAATTAGGCCTGAGTATATCTATAATACAAAAATTTTAAGAGGGCGGGTATTCTAAAGGGTTTTTAAGGGGGGAGATCGCCCTTTCCCCATTGTGGGACTCCCGATATCCCGCCTTCAACACGCAAGTTTTCTTTTTACAGTCAAATCACATAAACTCGGGTAGAAAATTTTCCCAAAATTCCTTCAGTGTTGCTCAAACCCGAACAGTATGTTTTTAAATAAGTGCCCCACTGATCGAGCAGATCGACTGGTCCGAACCCTTGTTTGGCCAAACCCGGCTGGTTTTCAAAATTTTTCGTTGGACAATAAAGAGACTGTAAACGGGGGGGGTTGTAGGCGCCCTTATAAACACAAACATTAAAATCAGGAACTGACGGTAAGCTGTCCAATATACAAAAAGAGTTAGAAACAGAAATACAAAAGAGCTTCATTTAAGGAAATTAAATTTAAAATTCGAGGTTGCTAGTAGAATTGCAGAAATCAACCATTCAAATCATTATGAAAACTGGTGTAGTCTGTGGTCAGTCAAAAAAAACGGGCTTCCCAGGATAAATTGCATTTTTGTGGAAATTGGGAAAAAAACCCCCCAAAAAAAAACAACAAAAAAAAACAAAAAAAATTTTTTACCCAAAAAAAAAAACACAAAAAAAAACAAAAAAAAAAAAACAAACAAACTTTTCATAAAAACCAACCTTTTTACAAAAAATGGGGAAAAAAAACCAAAAAACCCCAAAAACCCCTTCCAAAACAAAAGGCGGGGGGGGCCGGGAGACAGTAATAAATAAAACTGGAGGTTTTTCTGTCCTGGGAGGACAGTAATGGTGAAGCTGGAGGTCTGTCCTGGGAGGGAAGGGGGGAAAAATTGAAGTGGAGGGGGTTGGGAGAATGGGTTTTTGGGAAAGTGGAGTGTGTCCCGGAAGGGAAGGGGCATAATGGTGAAGTGGAGATTTTGTCCCGTACGGGAAAAAATTTGCAGGAAGGAATAAATAAATGACCCCTTAGGGGACGGAATAGGGGAAACAATGAGCAAAGATAAATAAAACCTATTCAAATAAAAACCAGGAAATGAAACAAGAGGACTTCAATACAATAGTGAGGATAAATTACCCAAAAAAAACTGGGGGAGCTCCATTGTTTGGGGTAGGGAGGATAGAAGAAAAAACAGGGAAAAATGCACCCCGGGAATACAGCACAGAAACCCCAAAGGGAAGCGGAAAACCCAAACCGTGCACATATAGCACTTGGATTTTGGCAGGGAAAATCTGGAAAAACAGATGGACGGCAACTATGACCCCCCTAGAAAATGCATGCCCATTGACAAAGGAAAATGCAAATCCCTTTCCCGTAAGCTTTTTCACCTGAAAAGTTACCCCTTCATACAGGAAAACTGGCATAACTTAAATTGCCCGGCATACCATCAAAGGGACAAAAGATACAAAAAAACCAGGCCATGGGGAAAACCGGGTAGCCAAAGCCACGCAGAGGGAGAGGTTTTTTAGTGCCAGAAGGAAAAAAACTGGGAGGAAAAAGGAAATCGAAAACCAAAACAGTCATTCCGGGTGGGAAACCCCGTCGATGGCCTCCACTCCAAACCACAGATACAGAAAATAATGCCGGAAAAAAAAAACCCCCCCCATACCAACAATCCACCAGTCCGATAACATTCTTCTTGCAAATATACAGGGGTTTAAAGCAGCAACAAACAACAAAATCCTTTCACCCCGGGACTGCTTGCAGAGGCAAAGGCAAGTTCGCGGCTTTCACTGAGACCCACAAAAAGGATCATTTGGACAACGAAAATGGATCCCAGGTTACAACCTATCGATTGACAGAGTGAACAGGAAAAAGGGGGGGGTTGGGCCTATACTTGAAGTCACTTGTTTGCACAAACTGCTTAATGCCTCAAAGTTTAGTGGAATTTTTTAGCAGAAAGGTCGAAACCAAAACCTAGTCATTGTGGTAGTCTAAAAGCCCCCGGATCAAATCCCAGCAATTCCGGGAACAGCTTTTAAAAATTGCCACTGTCTGGAAACTTCCAGTCCTGCACCCAACATTTTGCCCTGGGGGACTTCAATTAAGGCACCTAAAATGGAGAAAAATAGCAAATAATATTGTTTTTCAGTAATAACACCAGGGGAGCTCTGATGAAAACTCAACTCACACGAGCTTTTTAAAACTCTGCAAAAATTTAATTTAAACCAGCAAAAAAAGAGCCTACAGCGGAGAATACACTAACCCCATTTCACACAAGGGGATTATAAGAAAGTCACCATATCAAAAAAAATATATCAGATCAAACATAATTTAGGGTTTAGACATGTTGCGTGAGCCCCCAGACCGCAAAAAGAGCTAGTCACGAGGGAGCTTTCCCCAAAATTTAAATTTAAAAACAAAAAATAAAGTGGACCCAAATAAAACAATCCTAAACCGATAAACTGGAAGATATCTAACAACACAGACCCAAACTTATGCCCAGACAATTTAAATCGGTGGGACCGTGTATGCACAAGGTTATTCCTCAAAAAAAAGGAGGGGTAGATGAAAATAAAAGAACAGGCGCTCCCCCTTTTCAGGGGACGGAAAAGAATAACAGAGCGGCTAAAAAAAGGTCAAATATCTGAAATCGCAGGGGGACACTGGCAAGAAATGCAAGCTCGAACTTAAGCTAAAAAAAACCCATAGGAGTCAGGAAACGGGAAGAACTAAAAGCCTAAATGAAACGAAAGAAAACCCCCGATTTCTTCCCTTTAAAAGCTCTGGAGAGCGAAAAGTTTTCCACAATAAATGTCACATTAGTTGCACTTGTGTCCTTTTACTTTACATATTGTCGGTAATTCTTACCAACTTTATTAAAAACGTCCAGTATTGGGCCCCTACTTAAACAAGATGGGTCCTACACAGATGACAGCAAGGAAATGAGTGAGCTACTCAAGTCCCAATATGACTCAGTTTTTAGCAAGCCGCTAACCAGACTGAAGTCGAAGATAAAAAATGAATTTTTTATGAGAGAGCCACAAAATTTGGGATTAACACAAGCCTATCCGATGTTATCCTGACGCCAAATGACTTCGAACAGGCGATAAATGACATGCCCATGCACCCCTGCCCCAGGGCCAGACTCATGGAACTCTGTGTTCATCAAGAACTGCAAGAAGCCCCTATCAGGACCTTTTCCATCCTATGGAGAGGGAGCTGGACACGGGGTCGTCCCTCAGTTACTAAAAACAACAGACATAGCCCCACTCCACAAAGGGGGCAAGTAAAGCAACAGCAAAGAACTACAGACCAATAGCACTAACATCCCATATCATAAAAATCTTTGAAAGGGTCCAAGAAGCAAGATCACCACCCATCTAGAAACCCATCAGTTACACAACCCAGGGCAACAGGGGTTTAGAACAGGTCGCTCCTGCCTGTCTCAAACTACTGGATCACTACGACAAGGTCCTAAATGCACTAGAAGACAAAAAGAATGCAGTTTGTAATATTTACAGACTTTGCAAAAGCCTTCGACAAGTGGACCATGGCGAATAGCGCACAAAATGCGCGCTAAAGGAATAACAGGAAAAGTCGGTCGATGGATCTAAAATTTTCCCTCACAAACAGAACACAGAGAGTAGTCGTCAACAGAGTAAAGTCCGAGGCAGCTACGGTGAAAAGCTCTGTTCCACAAGGCACAGAAACTAGCTCCCATCTTGTTCCTCATCCTCATATCCGACATAGACAAGGATGTCAGCCACAGCACCGTGTCTTCCTTTGCAGATGACACCCGAATCTGCATGACAGTGTCTTCCATAGCAGACACTGCAAGGCTCCAGGCGGAACATCAACCAAATTTTTTCAGTGGGCTGCAGAAAACAATATGAAGTTCAACGATGAAAATTTCAATTACTCAGATATGGTAAACATGAGGAAATAAATCTTCATCAGAGTACAAAAAAAATTCTGGCCACAAAATAGAGCGAAACACCAACGTCAAAGACCTGGGAGTGATTATGTCGGAGGATCTCACCTTCAAGGACCATAACATTGTATCAATCGCATCTGCTAGAAAAATGACAGGATGGATAATGAGAACCTTCAAAACTAGGGAGGCCAAGCCCATGAAAGACACTCTTCAGGTCACTTGTTCTATCTAGGCTGGAAATTGCTGCACTCTGACAGCACCTTTCAAGGCAGGTGAAATTTTCCGACCTAGAAAATGTACAAGAACTTTCACGGCGCGCATAACGGGATAAAACCCCCTCAAATTTCTGGGAGCGCTTGAGGTTTCTAAACCTGTATTCCCTGGAATGCAGGAGGGGGAGATACATGATTATATACACCTGGAAAATCCCTAGAGGGACTAGTACCGAACTTGCACACGAAAATCACTCACTACGAAAGCAAAAGACTTGGCAGAAAGATGCACCATCCCCCCAATGAAAAGCAGGGGTGTCACTAGCACGTTAAGAGACCATACAATAAGTGTCAGGGGCCCGAGACTGTTCAACTGCCTCCCAGCACACATAAGGGGGATTACCAACAGACCCCTGGCAGTCTTCAAGCTGGCACAGGACAAGCACCTAAAGTCAGTTCCTGATCAGCCGGGCTGTGGCTCGTACGTTGGTTTGCGTGCAGCCAGCAGCAACAGCCTGGTTGATCAGGCGCTGATCCACCAGGAGACCTGGTCACAGACCGGGCCGCGGGGGCGTTGACCCCCGAAACTCTCTCCAGGTAACTCTCTCCAGGTAAACCTTAATGACAACAACATTCTCCATAGCTATCAATCGGGCTTTAGAAGATCCTACTCAACCGACACCTCCCTTATTAATCTGATGGATTACCTGAGAACTGAAATGTCATAGGGGAACCTCATAGGCATGGTAACCTTAGACCTGCAAAAGGCCTTCGATACTGTCAACCACAATATATTATGTAATAAACTTCAAGCTATTGGTATAGGTTCTGTAGACTGGTTTAAGTCCTACCTTAGCAACAGGAGACAAATAGTCAAAATCAACAAAACAGAATCAGAACCCCTGCCGATAACATGTGGAGTTCCCCAAGGTAGTATTCTGGGTCCCTTATTATTCTTATGTTATGTCAATGATATGCCTATCAGTGTCAAGTGCAAACTCCTACTGTATGCAGATGACAGTGCTCTGTTAGTGTCAGGTAAAGACCCACAAGATATTGCTAATGTTTTAACACTGGAACTGGAGTCCTGCAGCAAATGGTTAGTAGACAACAAACTATCATTACACCTAGGGAAAACTGAAGCCATTCTCTTTGGCACGAAACATAAACTGAGAAGGGTAAATAATTTTAATGTTCAATGTAATGGGGAGCCCATCACTTTGGTTTCATCAGTAAAATATTTGGGAATCCCCTTTGACCCATGCATGTCAGGAGAATTGATAGGGAACAGTGTAGTAAAGAAAGCGAATGCCAAACTGAAGTTCCTGTATAGACAAGCACAGTGTCTACCTACTGAGGCTCGCAGGACCCTATGTCTAGCCCTTATACAATGCCATATGGATTACGCTTGCTCTTCTTGGTACTCTGCCTTGACAAAAAAACTGAAAGATAGACTGCAAATCACCCAGAACAAAATCGTAAGATTCATCCTGGGGCTGGGACCAAGAGAACATGTAGGCCAGGAAGAATTACAGCAGTTGGATATGCTGAATGTTGAAGACAGAGTAAAACAACTGAAGCTAAATCATGTTTATAAAATTGCTCACAAACAATGTCCAGAATATCTTGCTGTCAATTTTGTCAAGGTTGGGAACCAAAGCAATCATAGTACTAGGGGGAGAGAGCACAACTTTGTAGTACCCACAGTCAGTGGCCAGGCTTCAAACACCTTTTATTGTACAGCAATAAAGGAATGGAACAGACTACCCGCACATGTCAAAGCCAGTCATAGCATGAACCAGTTCAAGAAGAGTGCCAAAAGGTGTCTGATGAATGTAGCTACAGAAAGGGAGGGGAATGATTTTCTATTTTTTAGCTAACATACGTGTAAATTTTACCTTATTCCTTGTAATGACCCTCGTATTGTAGATAGTCTTAATGACCTTGGTGTAGCAGATAGTCTTTTTAGTATGATAATAAGATGTTATCTTCATTGTAGAATAATAAGAAAATATTATAACCTTTATACTATAATAATAAGGTAAAAGGACCCCAATGGAAATAAGTCACTCTGTCTGACTTTTTTGGGTTATCCTAGGTTCTCTACACATATGCTGCTATGTATGATAATTCTATGTAACTGTATTTGTGTATACCTGAATAAACTTACTTACTTACTTACTTACTTACTTGCTATAATAATAAAATTTAGATTAATGCAGTGGTACCTCGTGTTACGAACTTAATTCATTCCATAAGGCTATTCAAGTGCTGATACTTGGACCTGGAGAGAGTTCCGAGGGTCAACGCCCCCGCAGCCCTGTCTATGACCAGGCCTCGTGGTGGATCAGGGCCTGATCAACCAGGCTGTTACTGCTGGCCGCACGCAATCCAACGTACGAACCACAGCCGGCTGGTCAGGTACTGACTTTAGGTGCTTATCCAGTGCCTGCTTGAAGACAGCCAGGGGTCTATTGGTAATCCCCCTTATGTATGCTGGGAGGCAGTTGAACAGTCTTGGGCCCCTGACACTTGCTGTGTTGTCTCTTAACGTGCTAGTGACACCCCTGCTTTTCATTGGGGAATGTTGCATCGTCTGCCGATTATGTTGTGATCTGAGTACATTGTTTTTGATATGATGACATTTCGTATCAGATCATCATTGTTAGTAAATAACATAAATTAGATTAGTCCATTTCAAACCCCCAAAAATACACTTACAAAAGCACTTGCAAAAATACACTTACATAATTGTTCGAGTTGGGAGCTGTTCGAAACTTGAGGTACCACTGTATCTGCACTTGTATTTGACCACCACTAACAACCTTCACAAAGGTTAAAGCCTATTGTGTAGCTGAAACTTATAATAAACTGTTCTCGCAAAAATTTCACTAATAGTTATGTGTTATGAGTAGATACAATACAATTTTTATTCCTTTATGTAGTACGAATATGTAATATAGTTTACACATTATAAAACATTGGTAGGCACAAAATACAGCCACTAGTATGCAATTCATTTTGGGTAAACTAATCCTCATGCTTAAAGGTTAATTAAGATTTAGATAGACTATTAAGTAGGATTTCTTATGCAATTAACTACAATCATATGTACAATAAGAAAAGTAACTAATTAACAAAAGGTACAGTTTCAAAAAGACTGGTTATAAATGACCATAATTTTTAAAGGGGTGGACCGGTAAGCCAGCGGAAGGCCTCGGTCAGATGACCAAAAGCTCCAAAGGCGGGTCATCATCTGACTAAGACCCGCGTCAGGAAACATTTGTCCTGTTTCCTGACGAACCTTACCTAACCTAACCTACAGTTTCAAAAGCATGACTTACTATTTCAAGCTGATGCAAGTTACTGTAAGGTTGCCCGAAATGCTCTGCATAACCAGGGGTTTTCTGTAAAGTACGTATGTCAATAATATCACACTTTCTGTACAAACTGTAAGCCATTCTTTATAGAAATACTGTAAAGCTTACTTTACTTTACTTACAGCTTGAGCCTGTTAGAACTTCCTAATACACAAATAACCCGCACGTAGGAGACAGGAGCTTATGACGACATTTCGGTTCAGGTTATTTGTGTATTGTTCCAGTCATGGTATTGTGCCTTTTTGTTATTTAGAACTTCCTAAATCTCCAGGAGCTGGGAGATAGGGCTCAATAAGGCATAAGTCTTGTGGTCCTTAATAACACCACCACAAACAACAACACTAAATATACTTGCCAATATGTCAACGTAAATTATAATATCTAAGTATTCGTGTTTGTATGATGGTCATTATAGATATGTATAGGGTAATTATAGAGATCCAGTCTTTTTGTGAGTTTGGCCACGGCTTATAATACAAGTGTTTGTTTAAAATTTTTGTTTAAAATTAATTCATACACATAATTTACAATAATCTGAATGCCCATAGAATGTACATTATTGTTTGTTTAAAATTAATTCATACACATAACTTACAATAATCTGAAGGTCCATAGAATGTACATTATTCTTAAAAATGTTTTGCCATATATCTACACAGTATGTAGCAGCTTTTGCCACTCAAGTACATTATATAAAAATTTCATGTGTTACTCAGTTTTCTCTTGTGTTTCTAGAGGTTGAAATATGTTGAGTGGATGTCTTTATCATCGACTGGAATCGGTCCTTCCTCCCTTGATACCCAAAGGCAACAGTCAGGTAAGTGTGTGTTGTAGGAATTTATTTTATGGTATGTGATGTTTTATCAACTTGAATCAAAATTTGAAAATGGTAGTCTAATGAATTAATGCAGCTGGAAAACATTAGGACATGTTTCCGTAAAACACCTGCCGTCCCTGTTCACTCATTAGTAAAATTGGTACCTGGGTGTTAGTCAACTGGTGTGGGTCGCATCCTGGGACAAAACTGACCTAATTTGCCTGAAATGCTCTGCATAACAAGTTTTTTTTTTTTTTTTTTTTTTTTTAAACAAGTCGGCCGTCTCCCACTGAAGCAGGGTGACCCAAAGAGAAAGAAAATCCCCAAAAAGAAAATACTTTCATCATCATTCAACATTTTTACCTCACTCACACATAATCACTGTTTTTGCAGAGGTGCCCAGAATACAACAGCTTAGAAGTACAGTGGACCCCCAGTTTACGATATTATTTCATTCCAGAAGTATGTTCAGGTGCCAGTACTGATCGAATTTGTTCCCATAAGGAATATTGTGAATTAGATTAGTCCATTTCAGACCCCCAAACATACACTTACAAACGCACTTACATAAATACACTTACATAATTGGTCGCATTGGGAGCTGATCATAAACCGGGGGTCCACTGTATATACGTATAAAAATACACAATATATCTCTCCAAACTGCCAATATCCCAAACCTCTCCTTTAGAGTGCAGGCATTGTACTTCCCATTGTACTTCCCATTTCCAGGACTCAAGTCCGGTTATATAAAATATAGTATGTTATTGATGTCAGCTAGGCCTGCATACCTTGTACATGTGTACTTGGAGAAACAAAGATATTATTAATAGAAATAGTTAAAAATGTGAATTGTCTAATTTTTGAGCTGTGCTTTCAGAAATGTGACAAGCTTTGGTGGAGGCAAAGGCAAAATGCCAACTGGTGAAGACAAATGCAGTGAAGTTCATTATTTGTACAATGTTTCACCCTACATTGGGCTTCCTCAAGTAACAGTACTTTATAAAGCCCAATGTTGGGTGAAACATTGCACAAGAGACAATGCTTTTGTGTCTTCACTGGCTCTAGCTTAATTCAACAGCTTATGGATATATGATATCAAGCCAAATGAGGTACATACATCTATGAATATTTGCTAAGCAAAATCTTGAACAGATAATTATAATATCAGTCTGTTTATCAATCACTGCTGCAACCATAGCCAAAAAATAAATTCACAAAATGTTAGCATAAGAAGTCCATACGTATTTCCTTTGGGGATTAAGGATAATAAAGTTTATACAGTCATGAGTTGGTTCAGATTCATATTTTTATTTCTTTGTAAAGTTTACAATATGTGATTTACATATTATAAAATATTGTTAGGCACAAAGAAAGCCACTAACATGCCTAAGCATTTTGGGCAGACTAATCCTAATGTTTACACACTACTTAAAACTAGACATAGGTTATGGAGTGGTATATTTTAATTATTCATTATTTTACATTATTACAATAGAGAGACAGCAAAAATTTTATTATTAACCCTTTCGGGGTTTCGGCCGTACTAGTACGTCTTACCCGAAGGGGTTTTTGACGTACTACAACGCATAAATTCTAGCGCCATCAAATCTAGTGAAAGAAAGCTGGTAGGCCTACATATGAAAGAATGGGTCTATGTGGTCAGTGTGCGCAGTATAAAAAAAATCCTTCAGCACACAGTGCGTAATGAGAAAAAAAAAACTTGTGTTTTTGGATTAAAACAACTACTTTGCACTGTATTTTCATATGGTATTTATTGTTGTATTCTAGTTTTCCTGGTCTCATTTTATAGAATGGAAGACATATTACAGAAATTGAGATGATTTTGACTGATTTTACAATGAAAAGTACCTTGAAATTGAGCTCAAAGTAGCAGAAATGTTCGATTTTTACCAAAGATCAAAAGTAAGTAAATAAATGCCAAGCATCCAATACACGTCAACTGGTGAGTCTAATATTCTTTCACAAGTGCGCTGATATTATTTATACCATTTCTACACTAATGCAGTAGTCTGCATAACAGTAAATCTATTTTTTTGTGAGAAAAATTCAAAGTGGAAAGCAAAAGAATGTAAGAGGGGCATGGGGACATGACTAATGAACAGAGGAAATGTTATTTTAGTGCCAGGAATGTCTTTCTTGTTTATTCTGGAATATTCGGAAATTGGCATCTTTTGAAATTTGTGTGAAATTGGCAAAATTGCAAAATGGGTGGTTTCTTGTACTCATTCAATAGAAAAAATGGAGTTCTAGTGAAATAGTTATGATTTTTGTCGACTAGTACACTGGAATTGGCCGAAAATAGGGCTCAAAGTGAGCAAAACCGCCGATGCGTAAACATCGAGACAGCTAACTTCGCGAGAGCATATTTCCATAAGTTTTCCATCAAATTTCATACTTTCAGTGTCATTATAATCGGGAAAACATTCTCTATCTTTTCATAAGAAAAAATAATATTTTTTTTTTTGAAATTTGGCCGACCCTGAGAACAAGTCTCTAAGAAGGCCTGCCGACCCCCAAAGGGTTAAGATTTATAGTAGAGAGGTAGCAAATAATAGTACAGGTTGGCCATCAATAATCTGGCAATCAGTAATCTGGTTCCATCAGTAACCCGACACTAATTTCAGGTATCTTAATTTCAAATTTCCAGGGTCACCACATCAACCTGCCACTACTGTTTGGTGGCGCTACCTCTGGCATAAGTCATTCAATTTTTTTTTTCCATTTATTGTTATAACCTGCTCACTTTTAGCCCTAGCCATGGTTCCAACGAATAAAAGAAATGCTTCTCACTGTGTAAAGCACATACACCATATATTGTCCATAAAAGATAAAGTGGCTCTGAAGCCACTGTCAGTCACCATGAGCTCACCTCACTCAGATAAGCTGTGACCAGTAAATTTGGGCCTACATATAAGGGAATAGGTCTGCGTGGTTAGTGTGCAATATATAAAAAAAATCCTGCAGCATGCAGTGTATGAGGAAAAAAGCGACTGTGCTTTTTGTGTAAAACAGTGACTTTGTGGTGTATTTTTGTTTGCTTTGCATGGTTGTATTCTCTCTCTCTCTCTTTTTTTTGGTCTCACTTGATAGAATGGAAGATACAATACAAAAATAGATACAATTTTGATTGGTTTCACACCAGAAAGTACTTCAAAACTAAGCTCAAAGTAGGGGAAATGTTTGATTTTTTACGATGCTCAAGAGTAAACAAATACGTGTCCAACTGGCCAGTCTAATATGCAGTCACGAATGGGTTGACATTATTTATACAATTATTACAATAATGCAGTAGTCTGCATAACAGTAAATCTTCTATTTTTTGCATGAATAAAAATTCAAAATGGAAAGCAAGCATAATATAAGAGGGGCCTGGAGACGTGACTGATGAACAAAGAAAATGTTATATTAGTGATAGGAATGTCTCGATTGTTTATTTTGGACCCTATTTTGAAATTGGCCTCTTTTGAAATTTGTGTGAAATTGGCCAAATTACTGATTTCTGACCACTTTATTGGGGCGTTGAAATAGGTAAATGGGAGATTTCTTGTACTTAACCCTTTGACTGTTTTCGACGTATAAATACATCTTACGAGCCAATGTTTCTGACGTATATATACTCAATAATTCTAGCGGCTTCAAATCAAGCAGGAGAAAGCTGGTAGGCCCACATGTGAGAGAATGGGTCTGTGTGGTCAGTGGGCACCACATAAAAAAAATCCTGCAGCACACATTGCGTATTGAGAAAAAAAACATCGTTTTTTTGGAATAAAACACCAACTTTGAGGTGTATTTTCGTATAGTATTTATCATTGTATTTGCGTTTTCATGGTCTTAGGTGATAAAATGGAAAACATATTACAGAAATAGAGATGATTTTCATTACTTTGACGATGAAAACGACCTTGAAACTGAGCTCAAAGTAGCGGAAATGTTCGATTTTTACCAATGTTCAGGAGTAAATAAATCACACCACACGTCCAATACACATCAACTGGGGAGTCTAATATTCTTTCACTAGTGCACTGATATTATTTATACCATTTTTGCAATAATGCAGTAGTCTGCATAACAGTAAATTTTGTATTTTTTTGTATGAATAAAAAATCAAAATAGAAAGCAATAATAATATAAGAGGGGCCTAGAGATGTGACTAATGAGCAGAGCATATGTTATTTTAGTGCCACGAATGTCTACCTTGTTTATTCTGGACCCTATTTTGAAATTGGCATCTTTTTTAGTTTGCGTGAAATTGGCCAAATTGCCAATTTCTGACCACCATATTGGGTAGTCCAAATTAGTAAATGGGAGGTTTCTTGTACTCAGCTGATAGATAAAATGGAGTTCTAAAGAAATAGCTATGAGTTTGGTCAACTGGCACAATGGAATTGGCTGAAAATAGGGCTCAAAATCGGCCAAATCGCCGATACGCATATGTTGCCGAGACCGCTAACTTCCCGGGAGCATAATTCCATGAGTTTTCGACCAAATTTCGAACTTTTGGTGTCATTACCATCGGGAAAAGATTCTCTATCATTTCATAAGAAAATTTTTTTTTTTTTTTTTTCAAAGATTGAGCGACATAGAATGACAGTTTCAGAAAGGGGCCTGAAACAGTCAAAGGGTTAATCAACAGAATAGAAGGAATACTAGCAAAATAGCTATGAGTTTATTTTACTTGAACAATGGAATGGGCCAAAAATAGGGCATAAAGTGAGTGAAATCACTGATGCATAAATATCAACGTTGGGTTAAGTGTATCCTAATCTAACCACTCTATAATCTGGCAAAATCACTAATCCAGCAACCTACAGGTCCCGATGATTCCGGATTAGTGATGGTCAATCTGTACAGTATTACAATTAGTACAGTTTGCAATGTTACAACAGTACAGTTTTAAGCATGTATTAATATTTTAGATTGATCTAGCAGTCCTAAGTTGTTTTGGGATTTCCTGAGTACGTTGTTTCATACTGGTTGAATGATTTGGTATAGTGTAGATATAGTTAAGTTTGGGAGGTGAGGTGATTTTTAATTATAGCCCTAAATTGATTGGCAGACAGGGGGCCTTTTGCTGGTTTGGGCATTGAATTCCAGATCTTAGGCCCTTTATGTGCATTGCATTTTTGCATAGGGTGAGATGAACATGAGAGATGTCGAAGAGAGTTTTGTGCCTTGTGTTGTACCTGTGTGTTCTGTTGTAGCTATCAAGGAGAAGTTTGACTGGAGGGTTTATGTTGGAATTTAATGTTCTGTATATATAGTAGGCACAATAATATGAGTGCATATTAAGTAAGTTCAAACTCTTGAAGAGCGGTGGGGTATATCATCTGGCGCAGCAAATAGTGCTCATCCGCATGTCAGCTTTTTGTTGGGTTATTAATGGTTTAAGGTGATTGGTCATGGTAGATCCCCAGTGAGCATTTGTTCAGGAAATGTGTCGCTGCTAATTATGTTGGACATCTCTGCTGCATTTGATACTAATGATAATGGATTATTGATAAGTGACCTTCCTGGCTGTGGCTTTAAGGATACTGCATTGGTGCTTCTTGAATCATATCTTTTTCGTCAGTAATATTAAGTAGTAGTGAATGAGTCTATAACTGGAGAGAGTTCCGGGGGTCAATGCCCCCGTGGCCCGGTCTGTGACCAGGCCTCATGGTGGGCCAGGGCCCGATCAACCAGGCTGTTACTGCTAGCTGCACGCAGTCCAACATACGACCTACAGCCAGATACTGACTTTAGGTGCCTGTCCAGTGCCTGCTTGAAGACAGCCAGGGGTCTATTGGTAATGCCCCCTTATGTATACTGGGAGGCAGTTGAACAGTCTTGGACCCCTCACAATTATTGTGTTGTCTCTTATCGTGCTAGTGGCACCCCTGCTTTTCATTGGGGGAACGTTACATTGTCTGCCGAGTCTTTTGCTTTCATAGGGAGTGATTTTCGTGTGCAGGTTTGGTACTAATCCCTCTAGGATTTTCCAGGTGTATGTAATCATGTATCTCTCCCACCTTCGTTCTAGGGAGTACAGGTTTAGAAACTTCAAGCATTCCCAGTAATTGAAGTCCTCTATCACAGTTATGTGTGCCATGAAGGTTCTCTGTACATTTTCTAGGTCAGCAATTTCACCTGCCTTGAAAGGTGCTGTTAGTGTGCAGTACACTAACTATGCATACCTCCCCACCATAGCCTAGTTGTGTGAAAGTCAACCCAGACTAATACTATTGGTAAGTGCTGGTCCTGGCTTTTGTGTCTTATTTTACAAATAGCCTCCAGCTTGAGTGGCTCAGTGAGGGTTGGTATCTTAAACAACCCTGCAAGGTGTCTCTCTACGCTATGATGTATTAACCCTTAAAATTTCAGAAATCTGAACTTCCTTCCCATTCCAAGATTCATAACAAAATTATCCCCACTCCTCTCTCTTCTTTCAATTTAAATAGCTGTTCTTCAGAATTCACTATGGTTTATAGCTTGTGACTAGGTTTAAACTATGATAAATGGGCTTCTCTTCTTGCCATTAACAGTGATACTGCTGCCAATACTCTTATTTTGTTTCTGGAATTTCACAGATGGTTTGTATGACCAAGGAGGATATGCTGTACAGTTCTGAAATAGGGGATCAAGATTTTTCAAGATTAGAGTTTTTAAGTGCATGTGTGATCATGAAAGATGAGTATACAGCCCATCATCTCCTACCCAGGGTTCCTCACAGCTTTTATCCTGCACTGTTTCAGGCTGTCATGCAAAAATGTTACTACTCCAGTAAGTACTTATTCTCAACATACCTGTTGCTATGCACTTTATACAGGATGGATATAGGGTGCATGATAAAGATATTAGACTAACTACAGTTCATACTAACTGCATTCAAATTGTAATAAGGTCAAAGTACATTACAGTATTGTAGTTTTGATAATTCAGGTAGTCTTCAGTATGGCCACTGTAATTGACCAGAAAATACAAATCACTTGTATATGTGTGAAATTTTTTTCCTGTTTGTAGTAACAGGAGCAGAGCTATGCTCATCTGTGCCATCATGTATTGTTTCTAACTAGTTATGTAAACCTTCCAGAGGTAGAATATACTACTTCCTCTCCTCACTTAGCAACGTGCAGTGGACCCCCGGTTAACGATATTTTTTCACTCCAGAAGTATGTTCAGGTGCCAATACTGACCGAATTTGTTCCCATAAGGAATATTGTGAATTAGATTAGTCCATTTCAGACCCCCAAATATACACGTACAAACTCACTTACATAAATACACTTACATAATTGGTCGCATTCGGAGGTGATCGTTATGCGGGGGTCCACTGTACTCCTTTACCAATGACTCGGACTTACAATGGGCTCTCTGACTAGTATGCATATCTAAATTAGAGCTGATTTCCTCTTTTCTGTTTATTTCAATATATTTACAGTAAACTACTGTATAAACATTTAAAAATATACCACTAAAATAATATCAAAGATGGTTGACACCGACCCACTACCATTACAGTATGCTCCTCACTTAGCAACGAATTCGTTTACCATCATGGTCTTAGAAACGGAACTCCATCGTTCAGCGAGGAGAGGCTGTACTGTACTTCCTCTTGGGTCATCATTTTTAAGTTTATAACTGAAGAAAAAAAATTCGGTTTTAGCAGTGTTTTTTCTCGTTAACAAATGATGCCACTTGTTCTTCCTGTTGTTGGTGCTAAAAGATACTGTATTTTAATCTACATTCTCTTTTTCTTTTTATGTACATATTATCATGTTTTTTCTTTCCTTCTGTCAACCAGAGAGGCCATTTTTGGAATCTCCAATCTTTCTTTGTAACTTTTTGTTTCTTGGTTCTGAAAGCCATTTTTAATGTATCTTTAAATTTTTTATACTTTATTTGCGATTATTGTATTTGTAAACATCAAACTGCCACTCCATTTTCCACTTTTGATCTTACTTATTTTTGTAATTAATATACTCTGTCTGAAGTTTTTTTTTATAGTTTGCAGGGTGTTGCATACATTCTCACTATTAAATCAAACTGCATTTATGTGATCTTCCAAATGATAATTTTTGTCAGTAATTACTCCTAGTTTCCTCTGTCTGTCACTATCAGCATATTATCAGTCTATATTCTCTGTGTGATTCGTTACTTTTTTTCCAATTTGTTACATGACATTTATCTATATTAAATTCTATCGTCAATCTATCATTCTACTTGTTGAATCTGTCCAGGTCTTTCTGCAAGGATAGACAATTATTACAGGTACCGATCTTGTATAATACCTTTGTTTTTTTGCAAATATCTTCATAGTTTTTTATTTCTTCTGGTGTATGGAAGTTTTTTATTATATTAGTAACCTGGGGTTTAGTAACCCAGAATAACAGAAAGAATTTTTTTTTTTTTAACAAAACCGGCCTTTATCCCACCAAGGCAGGGGGGCCCCAAAAAAAGAAAAACAAAAATTTTTCTTTTAAAAATTTAGTAATTTGTACGGAGAAGGGGTTACTAGCCCCTTGCTCCCCCGGCATTTTAGTCGCCCTTTTTACAAACATGCATGGCTTACGGAGGAAGAATTCTGTTCCACTTCCCCATGGAGATAAGAGGAAATAAACAAGAACAAGAACTAGAAAGAAAATAGAAGAAAACCCAGAGGGGTGCATATATATATGCTTGTACATGTATGTGTAGTGTGACCTAAGTGTAATAAGAAGTAGCAAGACATACCTGAAATCTTGCATGTTTATGAGAGAAAAAAAGACACCAGCAATCCTACCATCATGTAAAACAAATACAGGCTTTCATTTTACACTGACTTGGCAGGACGGTAGTACCTCCCTGGGTGGTTGCTGTCTACCAACCTACTACGTACAAAAGAAAATTATGATGTCTGTTTTATATCAATTGAAGTTCTTTGATCCTCTTCCCCGGGATGCATCCCATAACAGTCAACTAACACCCAAGTACCAGCTTGCTGCTAGGTGAACCAGAGCAACAGATGTTAGAAAGCATGCTTAACTTTCCCACTTGTGCTGGGATCAAACCCAGGTTCTTCAGATTTGAGCCAGAAGTGCTACCTGTAATATAATGAAATGCAACATTTCTGTTTTGAAAATATTTTTTGACACATGCAGTCATTTCATTTTTTTGGTTTGTTGAGGTAGCTGGAAGTCTTCTTTATGTACAGTGTTTGGTAATGAAACAAAGGTATACACCTTAAGCAAATCTTTCCAGTGTTGCCCTAAAATTGTCAGGGCTTTTAACATGTTAGTATAGAAATGGTTTATAACCTTGTATTTGAAACTTGCACTAAACACTATTTGCATTGTAGATATTTATGCTGGGAGATAAATTTATTTTATAAATTATTCTCTGATAGGAATGGATGATTTAGAAAAGAAAAGAGCTGCAATGCCACTTTACGTGCCTTGACTATCAACTGGCCATTTGAGAGCATGACCCTCAGGGAACCTTGTTCCACCCTTTACCATCACCTACAACAAAGCCTCAGAGGATATATCAGAAGTTCAGAAAAAGCTGATGAAGTTTTTTGGAAGCCCCTGCAAACTATACCTGAAACATTCATCCAAAGGTATATACGTAATTTGAAAAGTAAAGTCTTTGTTTAGCTTTGGGTTATATTACCCCAGACTCCATAATTATGGACAAATCCATGGATGCATAAGCATTGTGTGGTACAGTATTGGCATGGAGTGTTAGGTATTCCATGTGTCAGCCCTTACCAATAACAGTTATACTCACTGCCTTTGGGAAATGAAGCACTGAAATGATGCTTCTGCGCCCTGTGAAAGGACAAATTTTTCATGTGTGACCCCTCTGCAAAAGATCAGAATTAATTAGTAAGTATTTGAAGAATACACAGGGCTTCACTCTGTTGTAATTGCATTTTGCTGGTATCCGTATGCCTTATTTTTAAGTAGCTTAGTCAATTTTTTTTTAAAAAACAAAGTATGAGGACGGCATATTTTCTTCTTTTTTAATTTTAAAAAATTTATACAGGAGAAGGGGTTACCAGTCCCCTTATCCCAGCATTTTAGTTGCCTTTTATGACACATGGCTTACTGAGCAAGGCTAGTTTTCCACTGTCCCATGAAGATGAAAGAGAAATAAATAAGAACAAGAACTATTAAGAAATATAGAAGAAAACTCAAATGGGTATGTATATTTATGTGTACGTGTATGTGTACTGTGACCTAGGTGTAAGCAGAAGTATGTACTAAGATGTATGTACACTGTACCTGTTATCTTGCATGTTGCTTTCTTTCAACAAACCGGCTGTATCCCACAGAGGCAGGGTGGCCCAAAAAGAAAAACAAAAGTTTCTCTTTTTCAATTTAGTAATTTATACAGGAGAAGGGGTTACTAGGCCCTTGCTCCTGGCATTTTAGTCGCCTCTTACAACACGCATGGCTTACGGAGGAAGAATTCTATTCCACTTCCTCATGGAGATAAGAGGAAATAAACAAGAACTAGAAAGAAAATAGAAGAAAACCCAGAGGGATGTGTATATATATGCTTGTACATGTATGTGTAGTGTGACCTAAGTGTAAGTAGAAGTAGCAAGACGTACCTGAACTCTTACATGTTTATGAGACAGAAAGAAAAGACACCAGTAATCCTACCAGTGTGTAAAACAATTACAGGTTCCCATTTCATGTTCGTTTGACAGGACAGTAGTACCTCCCTGGGTGATTGCTGTCTTCAATATATGTATTTTTTCAACATAATATCAATAAAGTATCTAAGGATTGGCAGAGAGCCTGCATAGTTCCTCTGTATAAGATAATAAGAGATAAGAGAACATGGATGAATTATAGGGCAATAAGCCTGTTGAGTATACCAGGTAAAGGTGTCCTGTAGCTCAGTTGCTAGCATACTCAGCTCATACTTTGAGATCTGTGGTTTGAGCCCCAGCACGGGTGGAAACATTAGGACGTGTTTCTTTAAGACACCTTCCGTCCCTGTTCACCTAGCAGTAAATAGGTACCTGGATGTTAGCCAACTGGTGTGGGTTGCATCCTGGGGACAGAATTTACCTAATTTGCCAGAAATGCTCTGCATAACAGTGTCATTGATGTCAGCTAGGTCTATACACCATGTGCTTGTAGAAATAAAGATTATTATTATTATTACTGAAAGAACTAAGAGTAAATCAGAATGTAATATTGCAGAAGAACAAAGATTTATGAAAGGTAGGGATGTAGACCAAGTGTTTACATTGAAGTACAGTATGTAAGTGAGCAATACCTAGAAAGGGGTAAACGGTTGTAATATGGCAGACATTGTAAATGCATGTAATAGATAGTAGGTTACCTAAAGCAGTAAAGAGTGGTTTTTCTGGATATAACCGGCTGTTGTGTGCAAGGTAGCATTTATTAAGGAATTCAAGAAGCCAGCTAGGTGGGAAGTACAGTGCCTTTGCATTTTAAAGGGATGGAGATGTTACAGTTCAGAGTGTTATGTGAATTGTGATATCTGCACACTTCTGGCAAGATGGCTGTTGAATGAATGATGGCGAATGTTTTTCTTTTTAGGGTTGCCCTACTTTGGTGGGAGGGCTGATGTGGTAAATAGAAAATTATGCAGTACATGTATATAAATATACACTACCGCTCGACACTATCTCTTACTGACTTGCACATAAGTCCATAGATTTTCACTACTTTTCAGTCTTAATGAGTTGCACAGATATCAAACTGACACACTATCATATCTTTGTTCCTTGTGTATGACTTCGATTATGCCTTATTAGTTGTGTATTATTGTCTTCTGTTGAACTAGTTGCTGGTAGACTCATTACAATTCCTGTGTAGTTTTCTTCCTTTTTCACCTCTAAACTCCATTTCCAAATTATCTCCAATTAACCTTTCATCATGAAGAAAGATTTTTTTCAACATAATATCAGTAAAGTAGTTGGATAAGCTAAACAGTGCAGTAGAAGCTACAGTGAACATGGTTTCTGGTTTAATTATAATAGAAAAAATTCATGTCAGTTAATCTTAGCATTAACAAGCAGGTTGAAGAGGTAAACCTCCCCACCATTAGCTCAGATAAATATTTATAACTGGGTAAAAGTAATTACATTTCTCAGTAAAAGTAGGCATTAGACAAAGATGTGTGATGTCACCATGGTTGTTCAATATATTTATAGATGGGGTTGTAAGAGAAGTGAATGCTTAGGTGATGGCAAGAGGTGTGGGGTTAAAAGATAATCTAACACAAACTGGGAGTTGTCACAGTTGCTCTTTGCTGATGACACTGTGCTTTTGGGAGATTCTGAAGAGAAGTTGCAGAGGTTGGTGGATGAATTTGGTAGGGTATGTAAAAGAAGAAAATTAAAAGTGAATACGTATAGGAAAGAGTATGGTGATGAGGATAACAAAAAATTAGGTAATGAAAGATTGGTTGTCAGATTGGAAGGAGAGAGTATGGAGGAGGTGAAAGTACTCAGATATTTAGGAGTGGACATGTCAGCAGATGGGTCTATGAAAGATGGTGACTCATAGAATTGAAGTGGGGAAAAAGGTGAGTGGTGCACTTAGGAGTCTGTGGAGACAAAGAACTTTGTCCATGGAAGCAAAGAGGGAAATGTATGAGAGTATAGTTATACCAGTGCTCTTATATGGGTGTGAAACATAGGTGGTGAATGTTGCAACAAGAAAAAGGCTGGAGGCAGTGGAGATATCATGTCTAAGAGCAATGTGTGGTGTGAATATAATGCAGAGAATTCTTATTTT
Organism: Cherax quadricarinatus; assembly: GCF_026875155.1. Taxonomy (NCBI): domain Eukaryota; kingdom Metazoa; phylum Arthropoda; class Malacostraca; order Decapoda; family Parastacidae; genus Cherax; species Cherax quadricarinatus. The sequence goes on along the minus strand of NC_069414.1, from coordinate 39,838,037 downwards.
GGAAATTAGGAGGAGGTGCAGGATTACCAAAACTATTATCCAGAGGGTTGAGGGTTTGGACATGTAGAGAGGATGGAAGGAAATAGAATGACTTCAAGAGTGTATAAATCTGTAGTGGAGGGAAGGCGGGGTAGGGGTTGGCCTAGGAGAGATTGGAGGGAGGAGGTAAAGGAGGTTTTGTGTGCGATGGGCTTAGACTTCCAGCAAGCATATGTGAGCGTGTTAGATAGGAGCGAATGGAGAGAAATGGTTTTTAGGACTTGATGTGCTGTTGGAGTGTGAGCAAGGTAACATTTATGAAGGGATTCAGGGAAACTGGCAGGCCGGACTTGAGTCCTGGAGATGGGAAGTATGGTGTCTGCATTCTGAAGGCGGGGTGTCAGTGTTGCAGTTTTATAACAATAGTGTAAGCTCACCTCTGGCAAGACAGTAATGGAGTGAATGATGATGAGAGTTTTTCATTTTCAGACCACCCTGCCTTGGTGGGAGACGGCCAGTGTGTTAATAAAAAATAAAAATAATTACATTTCATGTAGGGAATTCATACTATGATGTGCAAGCTGTGTTCATTTATGTCAACCACTTCAGCTATTCAGCAACATCTTAAGGTGGTGTGTTGGAATTAATTTTGCTCCTTTCTCATACATTAAGTTTTGGGGAAGGAGCAAGGAATCAACAGTATAGATATCAGTCTTCTCCCATATTCTGTCTTATATTTCAGATTTATTTGTTTTAATGCCTCTTCTTTTGTATACTGTAATTGCTTCTGATTCACTTTCTTTAAATATTATATACATAATGTAAGCAGTGAGAATACAAAGCATATTTTAATTTAATTTTTTAACACCCTAGCAAGTCAGCAATGGCAGTTGAGTTTAAAGGACCTTTGTGCAAGTTGGACATTACTGGTTTCTCTCTTCCGATATCGAATGTCCACCTGCTGGAGAGATTTGTCAGAATGGCATACAACCCCAATAGTCCACCTCATTATATCAGAAGTTAGTATGTAATGTACTTTGTTGCTTAATGAGTGAATCAGAAAAGTATACAGCTTGTAAAATAAAAAATTATATTTGAAGAGATGGAAAGTAGACAGGTTTCTTATTTAATAATATTTATATTGGGGTCTGTTTAATAGCTTGATGATGCATCCCATGCCCAGCCTGTGGACGGTAGTTGAAAGATGACATAGGCACATAGTGGATCCAGGGACTGGTCCCAAATGTCAGAATAATTAAGCAAGTTACACTGATACTGAACTAAATTCATTTCCAAAAATATTGCAATGTACAGGAGACCCCCAAACTTACAAATTCCTGAAGTTATACATATCTGTACTAACAAACATGATATCTGGGAATCAATCAGTATTTTGCAACTGCTGAGTTGCAGTACGAGAGTGCAAAGAGAGCCATCCTGTGTGCCATTTGTTTTTACACACACACAAAAAAAAAACTCATTTGCAAGTTTTCATTTTGAAAGCTTCACCATAATGTCCATTACATTGTTTGTTTTTGGTCAACAGTTAAGTTTTAGAAACTTACACCTGTACAACACTTAAGAATGACAACATCTTTAGCAGATATGTTTACGGGATTTATTTGGTGATTCTTGGTAGCGGGGAGTAATGATAAAGGCTTTGGAGGCTTCTTACTTTATTAGCAATGTCATGGGGTACACAGGCAGTGTGTTAAGTGATCATGGCCCAGGAGGGCCATGCCCAGCGAGGGAGAGAGGAGTAGGACCTGTTATCTGAGTCTAGGCCGCTGAGTGAGTGAGGGAGAGGCAGGGGTGGGCAGGTTGGCATGCCACCGAGAGGCCTGGCCTCTGGTGGAAACTATGGGAATTAGGCACGTAGGCTCCCTGGCTACAGATAAGCTGATGCTAAAATGAGCTCTGATACTGATGTGTGAAATCTTGCTCCTTTTTTTCAGATGAAATAAGGATGGATATCAGAATAGAGGGTGAGGCAGAGAGTCAGTTCCAGGCTCTTCATGTTGTCTGCACGATTAGTCGTCATCATGGTGCTGGCTTAGTCGTCAAATTTAGGAAAGTAAACATAACATCTATACCTGGGATCTGCCTTGTTTCTTTGCCTAAGGTACTTGGTAATCATCCGAGTTGCTTTATTATAATTATGAAAACAGCAGATTAATGAGTATACAGCCTCTCCTCACTTAGCGACATATTCGTTTATCGACACCTCGGACTTACAATGGGCTCTCTGAATGCATGCCTAAATAATGTATATTAGAGCTGATTTCCTCTATTCTATTTATTACAATATACAGTACACTATACTGTATAAACATTTAAAATATTATTTTATTTTTATTAGCACACTGGCCGATTCCCACCAAGGCAGGGTGGCCCGAAAAAGAAAAACTTTCACCATCATTCACTCCATCGCTGTCTTGCCAGAAGGGTGCTTTACACTACAGTTTTTAAACTGCCACATTAACATCCCTCCTTCAGAGTGCAGGCACTGTACTTCCCATCTCCAGGACTCAAGTCCGGCCTGCCGGTTTCCCTGAATCCCTTCATAAATGTTACTTTGCTCACACTCCAACATTTTTAGTACAGTGGACCCCCGCATAACGATGGCATCACATAGCGATTATTTCGCATACCGCTTACTTTAATTGCAAAAATTTTGCCTCACATACCGCTTAAAAACCCGCTTACCGATTTTCGTCCGAGACGCGTCCAATGTGCGGCCTGAGCCACGCTCACATGTTCCGCCGGTGGCATTGTTTACCAGCCAGCCTCCGCGGTAACATCCAAGCATACAATCGGAATATTTCGTATTATTACAGTGTTTTCGGTGCTTTTTCTGGAAAATAAGTGACCATGGGCCCCAAGAAAGCTTCTAGTGCCAACCCTACAGCAATAAGGGTGAGAATTACAATAGAGATGAAGAAAAAGATCATTGATAAGTATGAAAGTGGAGTGCATGTCTCCGAGCTGGCCAGGTTGTATAATAAACCCCAATCAACCATCGCTACTATTGGTGGTACAGCTGCTGCTGCTGCTGCACTGTCAGCTGCTGCTGCTGCTGTAGCACCGTTTTTGGTGTGGCTTATTGAGAATACCAAGAAACAATTAACCCCAGAGGATTTGCCACCCAGGATAACCCAAAAAAGTCAGTGTCATCGAAGACTGTCTAACTTATTTCCATTGGGGTCCTTAATCTTGTCTCCCAGGATGCAACCCACACAAGTCGACTAACACCCAGGTGAACAGGGAAAAATGCCTGGAACTAGTGCTCATATTGGTGAATTTAAAGCCAGCAAAGGTTGGTTTGAGAGATTTAAGAATCGTAGTGGCATACACAGTGTGATAAGGCCTGTTCTAGAAGAAAATGCCAAACAGGACCTACAGTACTCAGGAGGAAAAGGCACTCCCAGGACACAGTGTCTCATCAGTCATTGCTGCATCTTCAATAAAGGTAAGTGTCATTTATTCTTCATTTAGTAGAGTAGTACATGCACAATATATACTGTGCATGTACTACTCTACTATTGTGCATGTATCCTTTTCTTTGTGTGTGGGAAAATGTATATTTCATGTGGTAAAATTTTTTTTTTCATACTTTTGAGTGTCTTGCACGGATTAATTTTATTTCCATTATTTCTTATGGGGAAAATTCATTCGCATAACGATTATTTCGCATAACAATTACCCCTCTTGCACGGATTAAAATCGTTAACCGGGGGTCCACTGTATATTTAAAAATATACTAGAAATATTATAAATGGTGCAGAGGTGATGTTAAAACAATATCAAAGATAGTTGACACAAACCCACTACCATTATAGTATGCTCCTCTCTTAGCGACGAATTCGTTTACTGATGTGGTTTTAGGAATGGAACTCCGTTGTTAAGCGAGGAGAGGCTGCATATACACACTTACTGGCGTCAATTAACATTTTCACTATTATATATTTTTTTTCATCAAACTAGCCATATCCCACCAAGGGAGTTTTGTATTTTTAAATTTGGTGATGTATACAGGAGAAGGTGTTACTAGCCCCTTGCTCCCAGCATGTTAGTCGCCTCTTACGACACGCATGACTTATGGAGGAAGAATTCTGTTCCACTTTCCCGTGGAGATAAGAGAGAATAAACAAGAACTAGTAAGAAAATAGAAGAAAACCCAGAGGGGTATGTGTGTATATGCTTGTACATGTATGTGTAGTGTGACCTAAGTGTAAATAGAAGCAACAAGATGTACCTGAAACCTTGCATGTTTCTTCTTCTTTCAACAAACTGGCTGTATCCCACCGAGGCAGGGTGGCCCAAAAAGAAAAACTAAAGTTTCTCTTTTTAAATTTAGTAATTTATACAGGAGGAGTTACTAGCCCCTTGCTTCCGGCATTTTAGTTTCCTCTTACAACACGCATGTCTTACGGAGGAAGAATTCTGTTCCACTTCCCCATGGAGATAAGAGGAAATAAACAAGAACAAGAAATAGTAGGAAAATAGAAAAAAACCCAGAGGCATGTGTATATATATTACTTATTTTTTTTTTTTTTATTATCACACTGGCCGATTCCCACCCAGGCAGGGTGGCCTGAAAAAGAAAAACTTTCACCATCATTCACTCCATCACTGTCTTGCCAGAAGGGTGCTTTACACTACAGTTTTTAAACTGCAACATTAACACCCCTCCTTCAGAGTGCAGGCACTGTACTTCCCATCTCCAGGACTCAAGTCCGGCCTGCCGGTTTCCCTGAACCCCTTCATAAATGTTACTTTGCTCACACTCCAACAGCACGTCAAGTATTAAAAACCATTTGTCTCCATTCACTCCTATCAAACACGCTCACGCATGCCTGCTGGAAGTCCAAGCCCCTCGCACACAAAACCTCCTTTAACCCCTCTCTCCAACCTTTCCTAGGCCGACCCCTACCCCGCCTTCCTTCCACTACAGACTGATACACTCTTGAAGTCATTCTGTTTCGCTCCATTCTCTCTACATGTCCGAACCACCTCAACAACCCTTCCTCAGCCCTCTGGACAACAGTTTTGGTAATCCCGCACCTCCTCCTAACTTCCAAACTACGAATCTCTGCATTATATTCACACCACACATTGCCCTCAGACATGACATCTCCACTGCCTCCAGCCTTCTCCTCGCTGCAACATTCATCACCCATGCTTCACACCCATATAAGAGCGTTGGTAAAACTATACTCTCATACATTCCCCTCTTGCCTCCAAGGACAAAGTTCTTTGTCTCCACAGACTCCTAAGTGCACCACTCACTCTTTTCTCCTCATCAATTCTATGATTCACATCATCTTTCATAGACCCATCCGCTGACACGTCCACTCCCAAATATCTGAATACATTTTCCTCCTCCATACTCCCTCCCTCCAATCTGATATTCAATTTTTCATCACCTAATCTTTTTGTTATCCTCAAACCTTACTCTTTCCTGTATTCACCTTTAATTTTCTTCTTTTGCACACCCTACCAAATTCATCCACCAATCTCTGCAACTTCTCTTCAGAATCTCCCAAGAGCACAGTGTCATCAGCAAAGAGCAGCTGTGACAACTCCCACTTTGTGTGATTCTTTATCTTTTAACTCCACGCCTCTTGCCAAGACCCTCACATTTACTTCTCTTACAACCCCATCTATAAATATATTAAACAACCACGGTGACATCACACATCCTTGTCTAAGGCCTACTTTTACTGGGAAATAATTTCCCTCTTTCCTACATACTCTAACTTGAGCCTCACTATCCTCGTAAAAACTCTTCACTGCTTTCAGTAACCTACCTCCTACACCATACACTTGCAACATGTGCCACATTGCCCCCCTATCCACCCTGTCATACGCCTTTTCCAAATCCATAAATGCCACAAAGACCTCTTTAGCCTTATCTAAATACTGTTCACTTATATGTTTCACTGTAAACACCTGGTCCACACACCCCCTACCTTTCCTAAAGCCTCCTTGTTCATCTGCTATCCTATTCTCCGTCTTACTCTTAATTCTTTCAATAATAACTCTACCATACACTTTACCAGGTATACTCAGCAGACTTATCCCCCTATAATTTTTGCACTCTCTTTTATCCCCTTTGCCTTTATACAAAGGAACTATGCATGCTCTCTGCCAATCCCTAAGTACCTTACCCTCTTCCATACATTTATTAAATAATTGCACCAACCACTCCAAAACTATATCCCTACCTGCTTTTAACATTTCTATCTTTATCCCATCAATCCCGGCTGCCTTACCCCCTTTCATTTTACCTACTGCCTCACGAACTTCCCCCACACTCACAACTGGCTCTTCCTCACTCCTACAAGATGTTATTCCTCCTTGTCCTATACACGAAATCACAGCTTCCCTATCTTCATCAACATTTAACAATTCCTCGAAATATTCCCTCCATTTTCCCCAATACCTCTAACTCTCCATTTAATAACTCTCCTCTCCTATTTTTAACTGGCAAATCCATTGTTCTCTAGGCTTTCTTAACTTGTTAATCTCAACTCCAAAACTTTTTCTTATTTTCAACAAAATTTGTTGATAACATCTCACCCACTCTCTCATTTGCTCTTTTTTACATTGCTTCACCACTCTCTTAACCTCTCTCTTTTTCTCCATATACTCTTCCCTCCTTGCATCACTTCTACTTTGTAAAAACTTCTCATATGCTAACTTTTTCTCCCTACTACTCTCTTTACATCATCATTCCACCAATCGCTCCTCCTTCCCTCCCGCACCCACTTTCCTGTAACCACAAACTTCTGCTGAACACTCTAACACTACATTTTTAAACCTACCCCATACCTCTTTGACCCCATTGCCTATGCCCTCATTAGCCCATCTATCCTCCAATAGCTGTTTATATCTTACCCTAACTGCCTCCTCTTTTAGTTAATAAACCTTCACCTCTCTCTTCCCTGATGCTTCTATTCTCCTTGTATCCCATCTACCTTTTACTCTCAGTGTAGCTACAACTAGAAAGTGATCTGATATATCTGTGGCCCCTCTATAAACATGTACATCCTGAAGTCTACTCAACAGTCTTTTATCTACCAATACATAATCCAACAAACTACTGTCATTTCGCCCTACATCATATCTTGTATACTTATTTATCCTCTTTTTCTTAAAGTATGTATTACCTATAACTAAACCCCTTTCTATACAAAGTTCAATCAAAGGGCTCCCATTATCATTTACACCTGGCACCCCAAACTTACCTACCACACCCTCTCTAAAAGTTTCTCCTACTTTAGCATTCATGTCCCTACCACAATTACTCTCTCACTTGGTTCAAAGGCTCCTATACATTCACTTAATATCTTCCAAAATCTCTCTCTCTCCTCTGCATTCCTCTCTTCTCCAGGTGCATACACGCTTATTATAACCCACTTCTCGCATCCAACCTTTACTTAATCCACATAATTCTTGAATTTACACATTCATATTCTCTTTCTCCTTCCATAACTGATCATTCAACATTACTGCTACCCCTTCCTTTGCTCTAACTCTCTCAGATACTCCAGATTTAATCCCATTAATTTTCCCCCCACTGAAACTCCCCTACCCCCTTCAGCTTTGTTTCGCTTAGGGCCAAGGACATCCAACTTCTTTTCATTCATAACATCAGCAATCATCTGTTTCTTGTCATCCGCACTACATCCATGCACATTTAAGCATCCCAGTTTTATAAAGTTTTTCTTCTTCTCTTTTTTAGTAAATGTCTACAGGAGAAGGGGTTACTAGCCCATTGCTCCCGGCATTTAGTCGCCTCATACGACACGCATGGCTTACGGAGGAAAGATTCTTTTCCACTTCCCCATGGACAATAGAAGAAATAAAGAAGAACAAGAGCTATTTAGAAAAAGGAGAAAAACCTAGATGTATGTATATATATATGCATGTGCGTGTCTGTGAAGTGTGACCAAAGTGTAAGTAGGAGTAGCAAGATATCCCTGTTATCTAGCGTGTTTATGAGACAGAAAAAGAAACCAGCAATCCTACCATCATGCAAAACAGTTACAGGTTTCTGTTTCACAGTCATCTGGCAGGACGGTAGTACTTCCCTGGGTGGTTGCTGTCTACCAACCTACTACTGTATATATATGCTTGCACATATATGTGTAGTGTGTCCTAAGTGTAAGTAGAAGTAGCAAGACGTACCTGAAATCTTGCATGTTTCGAGACAGAAAAAAAGACACCAGCAATCCTACCATTATGTAAAACAATTACAGGTTTCCGTTTCACACTCACTTGGTAGGATGGTACAGTAGTACCTCCCTGGGCAATTGCTGTCTACCAACCTACTACCTAGGTATTCTTATATATTTTCATAAATTTTGCTTTTAGAGTTTATTAATTAAAACAACTATACTAAAAATCTAAAAACACTTTCCAAGGATAATGATTTTATTCAACAGACTTCTGTCCTAGCTGATATAAAATGGTTATGCAGCTCATACTTCTGAAATGACACAAAATCAACATTCTCATAGAAAAATTTAAGATTCAAATTCAGTTCAAATTCAGAATTTTATTTCTTTTCATGCAGTACAAAGATAATGTAGTTTACATGTAATAAAACATTGCTAGGCATGACTGAAAGCCACTAGTATGCAGTGCATATTGGGCAAACTAAGAGTTAGTTAAGATGGTAGTCATTCCTGCATAGAACAGTGTAGGAGTGCTATCATTAATCAGCAAAAAGTGGCATTTAAAAATTTCACTGCCTGATCACTTCCACAGTCATACTATAGACTTAGCCTCCTATTAAGATTAAGATGTTTATTCTGACATGATGCATGGTTGTACAGAGGAATAGTTGGGTATGCATACCAAAAGCCCCTTTGTATGCAGAGCACTTCAGGCAAATTTAAAGATTAACTTAAGATTTGGAGTACATCAGGTCTCATTTCAGGGTTCATTATATTTTCTGTTGTGAATATCAAGCATCAGACAGTAAACATAGGACACATTATTTTAATTATTTCAAGGTATTTACACATAAAATAACCTAATATTTTAAGCTCATATATTTCCAGAAGTTTTCTATTTTCCTTAGTGGGGAAAAAATCTATACAGTTATCATCAGTGATCAAGTACACTCTGGGGGTAGTGTGTGCCAAATTTTCAAAAACATCAGATGATCATATTATCTTTCATGGTCCTTTGTTGTAGCACTTTTTTTTCCTTTGCATTACCTCTTCAATGGCCAGATTGAACAAGACACCAGATAATGTTGGATGCCAGATAATTAGTGTTTTGCTGTACAGTGCTGCACTTTTATGCAGAACCCTGGAAGACTTATTTTATCTTTCTCTTATGCTTTTTTTTTATTTCCGTGGTTTGCTAAAAAAAATTAATTGTACCTTTATGATGTAGGATTGACTTTACAGGAAACAGAATGCCTGGAATTAGAGCTTTGTGGCTTGTGCAATAATTCGTTGCTTCCACTCTTATGCATACCAAAGTCACTCACCAGCCTAAGTTTGGCACATAACCGGAACATCACTTCACTTCAGTTCCTGTCTCAGTTACCTTGTTTGTGTGAGCTTAACATTTCCGGAATAAATGTTAGAGGTAAGTTTATATATACAGCCTACAATAGTATAGCTGGAAAAAATGTACTGTATTTATTTTTAAGTTAAAAGATACATTAAATTTAGCATTAGGCTCATATATTGCTAAAATGCATTACAGACAAATGTGAACCCATTGGCAGTTTACCCCAGGGTTTACAATACCTCAAACTTGTGGGGTGCAGAGTCAGGTCAGCAGATCTGCAAGTATTGATAACAAGCAAGCACGTGCTAACTTTGCGTCACCTTGACCTGAGTGAAAATCCTTTAGGAGGTCCTGAAGATTTCTATTCACTTTGCAAACTCTGTCAGAAACTTCAGAAGGTTTGTACACTAAAAATTTAACCTATGGATAATTACTGCATTTGATGACAGTTAGTTTAACCCTTTGACTGTCGCGCCGTATAATACGTCTTACGAGGTACCGCGTTTGACGTATATATACTCATAAATTCTAGCGGCTTCAAATCAAGCAGGAGAAAGCTGGTAGGCCCACATGTGAGAGAATGGGTCTGTGTGGTCAGTGTGCACCATATAAAAAAAATCCTGGAGCACGCAGTGCATAATGAAAAAAAAAACTCCGACCGTTTTTTTTAATTAAAATGCCGACTTTGTGGTCTATTTTCGTATAGTAATTATGGTTGTATTCTCGTTTTCTTGGTCTCATTTGATAGAATGGAAAACATATTATAGAAATAGAGATGATTTTGATTGATTTTACTAAAAAAGAACCTAGAAATGGAGCTCAAAGTAGGGGAAATGTTTGATTTTTGCCAATGTTCAAAAGTAAACAAATGATGCCATTGTCCAATAAATGTCCAACTAGCCATTCTGATATGCAGTCATGAATGGGTTTGATGTTAATTTATACAATTATTACAGTATTGCAGTAGTCTGCATAATAGTAAGTCTTCAATTTTTTGTTTGAATAAAAATTCAAAATAGAAAGCAAGAGTAATATCAGAGGGGCCTGGAGACATGACTGATGAGCAAAGAAAATGTTATTTTAGAGCCAGGAATGTCTGCATTGTTCATTCTGGACCTTATTTTGAAATTGTCATATTTTTTAGTTTTCGTGAAATTGGCCAAATTGCAAATTTCTGACCACATTATTAGGTAGTTGAAATCGGTAAATGGGCAGTTTCTTGTACTCATTCGATAGAAAAAAATGGAGTTCTAAAGAAATAGCTATGAGTTTGGGCGACTGGAACAATGGAATTAGCCGAAAATATGGCTCAAAGTGGGCGAAATCGCCGATTTGTAAACAGCACCGAGGTCGCTAACTTCGCGAGAGCATAATTCCGTCAGTTTTCCATCAAATTTCGTTTTTTTGGTGTCATTACAATCGGGAAAAGATTCTCTATCATTTCATAAGAAAAAATAATTTTTTTTTTTTTAAATTTTGCGACACCAGGAGATACCTCAGGATTGGGGGTTGCGACAGTCAAAGGGTTAACAGCACTTGCTGAAGGTTCCTCCCAACACTAGGTCATCCGAATGTACAGTTGTAGTGGGGTTTGTGCCTAGGGGTAGGGGGCCTCTTCTTTGGGAGGGGTGCTACTCTTCCCACAGGGTGCTTGCCTAGGAACCCAGCATCTCTTGTAGAATAAATGGTAGCAGTATTATCCTTGTTAAAGTCTGTTGACACAACTGACGACATGTAACAAATTATGGCTCTGGATTGTGGATGTTAGACACAGAATTCCTGTACGTATCTTTAAAGTGCCATATAACTAAATGGTTCTTGGGCTGTTTATATACAATAAAACAAATAAAGCTTAATGAAGTTTGTATACTGTATGATTGTTAAATCACCACATACCTTTATCATAAATGACAACAATTATGATATTAATAAATAAACTGTTTATTTTCCAAGATATTCCACCATTTCTGGTAAGACTTAGGGTAAAAAAAATTGCTGCCAAATTGTACACTTATGTAGGTTAAACAAAAGACAATTCATTTAATTAAATAGATTTTTTATAGAATTAAAGTGCAAACTACTTTATATCCACTTAGCATGGTAGCTATTTTTTATTTTAAATTAACACCTACCATTTCCCACCAAGGCAGGGTGACATTAATGAAAAATCACAGTGCAGTTTAAAAGCATGCAGTAAGAAGTATATTTATATTGCACAGATGAATTAGTGTTAGCCTCCAAACATTATTAAGCTAAACATTCGAAAATCCTACAATTTTTAAGTGAAGTTGTGTACACCTTAGCTTCCTTCTGGCAAGCAAATTAAGTAAGGTTATGTGGCCAAGTCAGTGACTGGGCAATAAGTACATGGGAGATCACTGATGACTGAACACTTGGTGGAAGATCATTAACCCTTTCAGGGTCGGCAGGCCCTCTCCTAAACTTGTTCTCAGGGTCGGAAATTTTTTGAAAAAAAAAAAAAAAAAAATTTCCAATGAAATGATAGAGAATCTTTTCCCAATCATAATGACACCAAAGGTATGAAATTTGATGGAAAACTTACGGAATTATGCTCTCGCGAAGTTAGCGGTCTCGACGGTGTTTACGCATCGGTGATTTCACCCACTTTGAGCCCTATTTTCAGCCAATTCCAATGTACCAGTGAGGAAAATCATAACTATTTCACTAGAACTCCATTTTCTCTATCGAATGAGTACAAGAAACCACTCATTTATCGATTTCAACTATCCAATAAAGTGGTCAGAAATTGGCAATTTTGCCAATTTAACATAAATTTCAAAAGATGCCAGTTTCCAAATAGGGTCCAGAATAAACAAGACAGACATTTCTGGCACTAAAATAACATTTTTTCTGTTCAATAGTCATGTCCCCAGGCCCCTCTTACATCTCTCTTGCTTTCCACTCTGAATTTTTATTCTCACAAAAAATAAAAGATTTACTGTTATGCAGACTACTGCATTAGTATAGAAATGGTGTAGAAATGGTATAAATAATATCAGTGCACTTGTGAAAGAATATTAGACTCACCAGTTGACGTGTATTGGACACTTGACATGATTTGTTTACTTTTGAAATTTGGTAAAAATCGAACATTTCTGCTACTTTGAGCTCAATTTCAAGGTACTTTTCATTATGAACTAATCAAAATCATATCAATTTCTGTAATATGTCTTCCATTCTATAAATTGAGACCAGGAAAACTAGAATACAACCATAAATACCATACGAAAATACACTGCAAAGTCGCTGTTTTAAACCAAAAACACGGTCGGAGTTTTTTTTTTCTCATTATGCACTGTGTGCTGCAGGATTTTTTTTATACTGTGCACACTGACCACATAGACCCATTCTTTCATATGTAGGCCTACTAGCTTTCTCTCACTAGATTTGAAGGCGCTAGAATACAGGCATTCTAGTACGTCAATAACCCTAGTGCGTAAGCCATACTAGTACGTCGGAAACCCTGAAAGGGTTAATGACTGAACACTTGGTGGGAGATCATTGATGACTGAACACCTGGTGGGAGATCATTGATGACTGAACACTTGGTGGGAGATCATTGATGACTGAACATCTGGTGGGAGATCATTGATGACTGAACACCTGGTGGGAGATCATTGATGACTGAACACTTGGTACTTGCAATCACCTTGCCCTTCAAGGCTGAAAGGGGATGGGGGGGGGTTGCCTTGATACTAATAAACAGCTCTTGATCCAAGGAAATGGATCTAATCATCCCATGTATCAAGTATGATTACCTCCCATTCCCTAGGCAATGTATGACCCCCATGGGTTTAACAGCTTCTCTGGAATCTTTATTTTGAAGGCTATCTTTGGTAAATTAATTTTTGTTGTTTCCAAATGTTCCTTAGACTTTTAAGAGCAGATCACTGACTTTTTCTCTTCTGTATTTAATTTCAAACATATAAAGGAAAAAACAAAAAGATAGATAGGAGGCTCAAATTGTGGTGCTATATCCAGCACTCTACCGCTGAGCTACTGGGCTTCTAATAGCAGCAAAGCACTAGACCTGCCACCATCAGAGCCAAGGTTTGAGCCTCTTGTCCATCTTTCTGTTTATTCATTTACAGTTGTTTATTACAAGTTAAACTGAGTTCACACGAAGGAAATTTTAAGAAAATTCATTTTTACTTTTTTTTTCAGGTGTCAGTGCTGGAAGTTGAAAATTGTAATTTAAATACCGTGATTCCTGAACTTCTAACACAACTGATCAACATTCTTACACAAATGCCCACCTTAGCATTCTTAAGACTTAATAGAAATGACTTCTCATCCTGGAGTATTACAAAGCATATTGTATGCCTGGGATACAGCAGAACCATGAGGTGTTTGTGTATGACTGTACCATCTGAAGTCTATATTAGTAAGTTTTTCACTTTTAAATATTTGTTTTGTTAACAGTAATAAGAAACATTTTTTTTTCAATATACTGGCCATCTCCCACTGAGGCAGTGTGACCTGAAAAAGAAGAGTACTATAAAGTTTATCTTCTTTTTACATATAGTAATTTATACAGAAGGGATTACTAGCCCCTTGCTCCTGGCATTTTAGTCACTTCTTACGATTCAAATTCAAACTTTATTCTCTATAAGCATTACAATGCTGAGTTTACAGAATTTGGTTATTGTGTGGTTTACATGTAGTAAAATAATAATTACAGAGTGTACCACTAGAACGCCTAGCATGGCTAGGCATTTCGGGCAGTCTTATATTAAATCTTAGGTTTAAAATGTTACAAAATTATGAGATAAGTTGGTATTATGGCTAAGTGACTAAATACTAGTTGTGAGTTTAGCAATGTGAATGCTTTTGTTTTGGCACTATACATAGTTTCAGTATTGGAGTATAACAGGCCAACTTATGACTAGTTAAGATTCATTATTTTGAGATTGAGATTGATATTTCTGTTTATGGTCAAATGGGTGAGTGAGTGTAAGTGTGAACAACCAGGTGGTATTCGTATTATTAGTTAACAGGGTGTATCAGGGAGATAAGATGTTTTCTGATATTAGTTTTGAAGGTGATGAATGTGTCTGCAGTTTTGGAACTTTCAGGTAGGGTGTTCCAGATTTTAGGGCCTTTGACATACATTGAATTTTTGTAAAGGTTTAGTCGGAAACGGGGAATGTCAGAGATGTTTGTGTCTGGTGTTGTGCCTGTGGGTTCTGTCACAACTATCAAGAAAGCATTTTAGGTCAAGGTTAATATTGGAATTAAGGTCCCGTAGATTTTAGATTGCACAAGTAAGTGTGGATGTACTGAACAGGGAGTAAGTTTAGATCTATGAAAAGTGGGGGGGGGGGGGTGTTGCCAGGGATGGGATTTAGTGATTATTCTTACTGTGGCTTTTTTGTTGGGTTATTATTGGCTTTAGGTGTGTTTTCTGCAGTTGAACCCCAAGCACAGATAGCATAGGTGAGGTATGGATATATAAGTGAATGGTATAGTGTGAGAAGGGCAGTTTGCGGCACGTTTGTATCGTTCTTGGAGAGGATCCCAACCGTTTTGGATACTTTTTTGGTTATGTGTTGGATATGGGTGCTGAAGTTCAGGTTGTTGTCGAGGTATAGGCCTAGGAATTTGCCCTCATTATGCCTGGTAATTAGAGTGTTGTCAATCTTAATGTTAATTTGTGCATCTCCTGCTCTGCTACCAAACATAATGTAGTAGGTTTTGTCAACGTTAAGCGTAAGTTTATTGGCTGTCATCCAAGTCGATATTTTGATCAGCTCCTCATTAACAATGGTGTTGAGGGTTGCAAGATTAGGGTGAGAGATGACGTAAGTCGTGTCGTCAGCAAAGAGAATGGGGTTCAGGTGTCGAGATACGTTTGGAAGATCATTGATGTATATGAGGAAGAGCAGGGGACCAAGGACACTTCCCTGCGGAACTCCAGTATCAAGTGGCTGTGTTGTTGATGCTGTGTCTTTAATGGTGACATACTGATACCTATTAGTAAGGTAAGATTTGAAATATGCAAGCGCATGGCCTCTTATACCATAATGGTCAAGTTTGTGGAGTAGGATGCCGTGGTCTACTGTGTCAAAAGCTTTTCTTAGGTCAATAAAAATTCCTAGTGGATATTCCTTATTTTCCAATGCTGTGTAAAGCAGAGCTAGTATTTTTATAATTGCATCGTTAGTGCTTTTATTTTATTGGCAGGGGTTGAGTATGTTTTGTGACGTTATAAATGAATATAGTCTCCTGTGCACGAGTTTCTCAAAGATTTTGGATAGCAATGGTAAGTTTGATATTGGCCTATAGTTGTTTAAATCTGTAGGGTCACCACCTTTATGTATTGGTGTAGCCCTTGCCGTCTTGAGTAGTTTCGGGAAGGTGCTAGCTTCTAGTGACTTGTTAAAAAGCAATGAGATAGTATGCGAGAGGACATGGGCCGCTCTCTTGTACAATAATGGTGGGACATGAGACAGATTCCCTGAGTTATTTTTAAGTGACTTTATAATCTCGGTGACTTCCGTGGGCTCAGTTGGAGCAAGATAGAAGGAATTTGGGAAATTCCCATCTAGGTAGTCCCCGGCATGGACATTGGTACGTGGGATTTTATTGGCAATTTTATTACGATATGCATGGCTTATGGAGGAAAGATTCTTTTCCCACTTCTCCACGAAGAAAGCATTTTCTTATAAATAATTAAGTATTTTTCTAACATATTTATATTCATCCAGTTCCAGTTATATTTCTGCCTCAGTTTTTTCCTTCCATACATTGAACAGTGGCCTGGATGGCAAAGCTCTCGCTTCACACACGGAGGGCCTGGGTTCGATTCCCAGCGGGGTGGAAATAATTCAGTGCGTTTCCTCACACCTGTTCTGTTCACCTAGCAGCAAATAGGTACCTGGGTGTTAGTCGACCGGTGTGGGGTCGCATCCTGGGGGACAAGATTGAGGACCCCAATGGAAATAAGACAAACAGTCCTCGATGATGCACTGCCTTTCTTGGGTTATCCTGGGTGGCTAACCCTCCGGGGTTAAAAATCCAAACAAAATCCTATCTTATCTGATTTTAGCATATCTACCTATTTCTTTGTTAGCATTTCTGCAACCATGGGGTTTGAACCCATGGCAAGCGAGTCCTAGAACTCCAGGCCAGTGCATAAGCCACTCGACCAGCTGGTTCCAACTAGGAATATTTCTATACACCATAAGGAAGTTAGCATGGGTCCATACTAACTTCCCTACAAATATGTAATTACATAGTACACATCACATAGATAGGAGTGAATGGAGACAAATGGTTTTTAATACTTGACGTGCTGTTGGAGTGTGAGCAAAGTAACATTTATGAAGGGGTTCAGGGAAACCGGCAGGCCGGACTTGAGTCCTGGAGATGGGAAGTACAGTGCCTGCACTCTGAAGGAGGGGTGTTAATGTTGCAGTTTAAAAACTGTAGTGTAAAGCACCCTTCTGGCAAGACAGTGATGGAGTGAATGATGGTGAAAGTTTTTCTTTTTCGGGCCACCCTGCCTTGGTGGGAATCGGCCAGTGTGATAATAATAATAAATAAAACATCACATACAGTGCACATAATGTATTACTACTAATATTTATTTTAAATATTATTACAGGTGATGACTATACAGTTATTGACAAAAGGATTAAGAAGCTCTGCACAGATTTCCTTAGCAGTCTGCAAGCAATGAATGCCACACATGTGGCTGTTGAATGGATTGAAGAATCTCTGTACAGTCGTTGGTTCTACACCATTTGAAAATTTGTCAAAAGGTGATGGTGTAGTTCCTTCATAAAAATTAAATATTCGTCAAAACAGTTAAAAATTTTTAAAAAAATACTGTGTTTTCGAGCTAAAAATTCTAATTTCTTAACAGTGAAATCAGCAAGAGTTATTTGAATGCCACATAAGCTTACTTATGGTACAATATTTCGTAAATAATTTTCAATAAAAACTCTGTATTGCCATACTGTACGATCAAATCCATTAACATACTGGTACAACACATACTGGTAAAAAATTATAATAAAATGCATGGCTGCAAATATATAAAAAAAAAAGATACGTAGGCAAGTACATATTCATACACACCGTGAGATGTGTGGACTAAGTTTACTGTAATCCCTAAATTAGGGATTATCTTTTATTAGTGTTCTACAAGTGATATGCAGCCTTAATGACCACAATGTAGTCAATAAGTTCTAAACTTAATAAATCAACTGGTATCTTCTAGTTTCATTTACTCATCCAATGTAAATCATTTTTATACATTCCATTCTGTGGCCTGGTGGCTAAAGCTCTCGTTTCACTCAGCAAGGGTCTGGGTTCGATTCCCAGCAAGGGTAGAAACACTGGGCGTGCTTCTTCACATGGGTGTCTTCCCCGTCATAAAATGGGAAACCTGGGGTTAGTCGACGGGTGGGGTTTGACCGGGACAAAAACTGAAATTTCCCAAAATACCTGCTAAAAATGGCTTTCTATTTTGTATATTCATTGTTTAGCTAGCCTGTATACCTTGACATGTACTTGAAAAAATAAAAATTATTATATTTATTATTATTTTTGTACTACTTTACAAAGTTGGTGTTGTTGAACCTCTTTACCCTTAAAAAATTTTGATGGTGCACATCTTATGAACCACATAAAAAATTAATTTAAAAAATCAAGTGAGCAAATACCCTTTTTTATTAAGCACTTTTGTTTGATGTGGTAGAGGCCAAACAGTTTTAACGTACATTTCCCACAAGAAATGCTAGATCAAAAGCTACTTACTGAATGACAGGGAGGAGATGCAGTAAAAAAAAGGGGGCTTTGGGGCTCCGTGAAAAATGCCATAGTACACCGTGGCACTCCAGGCCATCCTGGATGAGGGGAAAATGTCGGGCGGTTCCTTACATTATTGTCTCTGTTCACCTTAAAACCCTTGGAATGGCTTTTTTGAAATGATTGAGGGGGGTAACTTATACTGTAAATTTGGATAGCTTGTAAGACAATTTAGGAGTTTGAAAAAATTTATGGACATATTTTGCAATGTGTATGAAAATGGGGAAATTAAATATATGTCTCGCTTTAAAAATGTTGGGGAACGGGGGTAAAGCCCTTGGGTTTACTCTATCGGACCCTTTTAAAAGAGGAATTTAAATTGCCCAGGGCCTTGATCCAATGGGGGGCTTCTTCCCCTTCCTCAATAACCAAATTGCCTGCCCCAAACCCTCCCTCGCTCTTGGCTGCATTATTTGGAATTTTTCCCCTTTATGAACCCCAGTAAAACAAAAAAAAACAAATCATATTGGCCCGTTCTAACAGTTTTTTTTTTTTTGGTGGGGCTGGGGTGGTTGGTCACTATGGATGGAAATTTCATCATCATAGTGCAAGTGAGTGGCTTAGCGCTTCTTTTTTATTATAATAAAATATGAAAAGGGGTGACCTCTGTGGACATCAGATGGTCTTTGGGGCCACCGTGTTTCAGGGAAGTTACATGGGACCAGAAGTGGAAAATGAAGATAAGGGCTCCTCCATTTTGCTTGCCACTAGTATTACTGAAAGCATTGCACAGTTGTTCTCTTGTTGATCAGGTGGTTTTCCTAAGTTTTTTTTTTAATTCGGGAGGTGCCTTCTAGTTTTGTCATCATTTAGGGTAAAGAGGGTTTTTCGGGGGAACAATACATTTTTTCCCAAGGGTGTTATTTATGCCTCGGAGGCTTTGTTGGAACTGAATTTGTCCCCCCTCTCTTGGTTGAAGTGACTTGCCCCCCCTTCCTCCACTGCTGTATGACCCCTACGGGTTTTAAAACATTCCCCAAATAAAAAATCCTTTCCAAAGGCCATATTGTTTTGGGGGTTTTGTCCCCCTAGATATGAATATGAGGACTTCAAACTGGTATCAGAGGCCTCTGAAAAGACAGTGATTATGTATGAGTGTGGGGGAAAAAGTTTTTGTTGATGATTTTTCTCCTTTTTTTTTTTTTTTTTTTGGGGTCACCCTGCCTCGGGGGGAAAGGGCCCCGTTTTTTTTTAAAAAAAAAAATGAATGGAAAAGGGGGCTTTAGAGGACTAGGGGATGTGTAGTAAAGTGTTTACATTAAGCATATGTGGAACAGTATTTAGTAAAGGTGGGAAGTTTTCATTGCTTTAGGTTTTAAAAAGGGCATGGGGTAGGTGGATAGGGGAGCAAATGTGGCAGATGTTGCAAGTGTAGGAATAGGAGTAAGTTCAAAAATGCTGTAAGGTTTTTATGAGGAAGGGCTCAGGTTAGGGTGTGTGGGAGAGGGAGATTATTTCCCCATAAAAGTACGTCAAACAGGGATGTGAAAAGTCCCCCATGATTTTTTAATATTTTATACATGGGGTTGTAAAAGAATAAATCAGGGTGTTAGGGAGAGGGGGGGGAAAAAAATTTGGGGGGAATCAAATACAAATTGGGAGTTTACACAGTTACTTTTTTGCTGATGATACCGGTTAGGGGAATTCTAAAAAAAAATTTGCAAGGGTTTATGGATGAAACCATCCCATGGGGGGGGATAAACCCCGCGATCAGAGGTCTCAAAACTCCGGGACCTCGCGTTACCCACTGGACCACTATGGCCCGGTGGCAAACCCCAAAGGGTCTGGAGTTAAGATTCTGGTTGCGGGTTCATTCCCCCGGGGTAGGGTTGTTTTGCAATCGCGTCATTTCGATTTCGTGGTTGTGGACGAGTTTGGGAGGGTGTGTAAAGGTGATAGTTTTAAATGAATGAGGTAAGAGAAAGGGGATAGGGATCAAATGTTTTCGATGAAGAAAAATTGAATATCCATTGGGAGTTTTAAGATCAGCGGGGCCCCGCTTTAAAACGGGTTTCCTTACGGCTTTCCCGTAATCGGAATTTCAAATTATGACCAAAACCCCCTATAGGCCCCCCCCACCTGTCTTTTAATAGGGTCACGCTGCCCAGAGTTGTTTACATTTCCCTGACCATCTTATTATGTCGGGAAATTTCCAAAAAATTTCAAGTTTTTAAAAAAGTTTTTTGTATTTTATATTATTGTACTTTAAAATTAATTGGTATCCCTTTCTTAAATAAATTTACACACTGTGCTGGCAGTGGTACACATTAAAATCACTAAGTCCTCTACCTTGATCAAAAATAATAAAAATAATAATAATAATAATAATCTCTTGGGCGCTTAAATTCGATATTATTTTAATTTGACTTTTCCCCTTAAATTATTAGAATTTTTTTCAAAATTATATAAGAAACACTTTAGTAACACACAAACGATACATGCCCCCACATTAAAAATTTTTATACAAAATAATGAATTTTTCCCAAAGGGTTTGTAGAATTTCGGAAGAATTACGTTTTCTCTACCCCGTCCCTGTTTATGGGGATAATGTAGAAAAAAAAATTCCTTTGATGCCTTACTTTTAGTTTAAAATTCTTACAATTGTACACATGAAAGAGTATTTGTTTCGTGTTTTAAATTATAATAATAATAAAAAAAAATTTTTAAAAGGTAAAAATTTTCACAAACTTTTACAATGTACGAATGAACAAAAACTGGACACTATTAAACCGTCTATTTGCCGACCGAGGATCGCCAAAACCTTTTCAGTTTGTTTTTTTACGCTGTCTGGTCGGTGTATCATTAAATTTTGTTGTTTTTTTTCGAAAATAACTTTTCTTTAAAATCCACCCGTGATATTTTTTTAAAAATTATATAATAAAACATGATACTACATAAATCATAACATATGTGTAAGAACCTGGGAAACCCAAAAAATGCAGATGATTACTTCCATTGCCTTCACTAAGCATTTCTTTCTTCTTAAAATGATTTACGGGAAAAAAGGGGAGTGTTCTTCTTTATTTATTCTACCAATAATGTAGAGACAACCTGTACACAATGTAACTTGTACACAAACCAAAGTGTACTGTTTACAAAATTTACCTTCCCCTGGTTTGTTTACATAACTCTGCCCCCTGTCCCTCTCATGCACTCATTCTTTCTTGGTATGGTACCTGCCGTCCCAACATACCAACTTGATTTTTCAAAAATACTACTCATCTCACCCTATTTTTTAAGGGAAGTAATGAGGAACGTATAAAATTTTTATCGCTCGGGGAGCTTAAAATCATAGAATAGTATGTGTGGGTGGGGTGGCCTGGTATGGTAGCCTGGCTGATCCCATACATACCCACTTGATTTCTACAAAAAATCTACTTGTCTCCCCCTAGTTAAACTATAAATATTTTAAGGAAGTAATGGTGACTGTGTGATTGTTCTTTTTTATTGTTTTTTGATGCCTGGTTCTTTTGTAACATAAATATTTTAGTGTAAACTTATCTAGTGTTTGTAGTTTTTGTAAAGGGGAAAAAAAAAAAAAGGGTGTTCCATTTACGGGGGTTTTCCGCTTTAGGGTGGTACCCGGGGAACCAAACCGCCTTTAAAGGGGGGCCCTCCTGTTTTTGGGGAGTTGATTTATCAGTGG
This sequence comes from Cherax quadricarinatus, assembly GCF_026875155.1. NCBI lineage: Eukaryota > Metazoa > Arthropoda > Malacostraca > Decapoda > Parastacidae > Cherax > Cherax quadricarinatus. The sequence goes on along the minus strand of NC_069414.1, from coordinate 39,816,043 downwards.
AGGGTTTTTTATAAAGGGATGAGGTTCGCTCAATACGCCGTATGCTGCGTCCCCCTTAAAAACCCAAACAGAAAAAGGGAAGAAAAGAAGAGGTTTAAACCATAAATTGATAAAGGGAAAAAAAAGGTGAGGGGTCATTGATTGTAATTTTTACCTGGAGTTTCCGGAGAGATTTCCCGGGGGTAAAACCCCCCCGCGGCCTGGTCTGGACCGGGCCCCTGGGGGGATCAGAGCCGATCAACCGGCGTTGCTGCGGGCTGACGAAAACCCAACGTACAGCCACAGCCCGGTTTGTCCGAATGATTTAGGTGCTTGTCCTCCCCAGTTGAAGACTCCCAGGGTTTGTGGAAACCCCCCTTATGTGTGCTGGGAGGCAGTTGAACTCTCGGGCCCCCCGACACTTTGAAAGGTCTCTTAACTCTGTACACCCTGTTTTTCTTGGGGGGGATGGTGCATCGTTGCCAAGCTTTTGCTTTCGTAGTGAGGTCTTCGTGTGCAAGTTCGGTACTAGTCCCTCTGGGATTTTCAGGTGTATATAATCATGTATCTCTCCCCCCCCCTCGTTCCAGGGAATAAGGTTTGGGAACTAAAGGGCCCCCAATAATTGAGGGTTTATCTCCGTATGCGGGGTTTGAAATTTCTTGTACATTTTCTAGGCGGCTTTCACCTGCCTTAAAAGGGTTGGTTAGTGTGCGCAAATTCCAGCCTAGAAAAAAAAGGGACCTGAAGAGGGGCTCAGGGCTTGGCCCCCCTATTTTAAAGGGTTTTCCTTTTTTCCACCTGTCATTTTTCTAGCAGTGCATTGATACAATGTTAGGTCCTTGAAGGTGAGATCCCCCGACATGATCATCCCGGTCTTTGAGTTGGTGTTTCTCTCTATTTTGTGGCCAGAATTTGTTTTGTACTTGATGAAGATTTAATTTTCCTCATGTTTCCCCTTTCTGATAATTGAAATTTTCTCATTGTTGAACTTCATATTGTTTTCTGAACTTTAAAAGGAAAAAACCGACGGTTGTTAGGTAAGAACCTATGAAAACAGTTAGGTATCTTTTTATAAACGCTTCGCCTACCAGTGGGCTTTTCGTCAATTACAAAAAAGTTGATAGAAGCAGAAGATACTTGAAGATATGTAATCACCCATCACCCTTTAAAATTTTTGGGGTTGTCAGCTCTCAGCTGGAAAAGAGCATTTTTCCCCATAAATAAAAAATTGGAAAAGAAGTGCAGGATGGAGTTTTTTATGCGCCAGAGGTTGAACGTAGGCCCACTGCAAACCCAAGGGTTCTTTAAGACCTGCAATCAACTTGAAAAAACTTCCACAGGGAGGGGCTGGATTTGAGAGGGACCTGCCCTCTCAACTCTGATTTTTATCCCCTAGGGGCCCTACTTTTCCCTCTTGACGCTATAAAAAAGCCCCATCCTGTCATTCTTTCCATATTTTTCATACTATGGAAAAATCCTTCTCCAACTGAGGGACTGACCACCCCCAAAATTTTAAAGGGGTGAGGATGTTTACATCGTTTTTAAGTATCTTCCTTCTATCAACTTTTCGTACTTGATAAAAGAAGCTCGGTACAAAAAGTTTCAAAATAAAGATCCCCTAACTTTGCTTTTGTTTTACCAAAACATATTTTTTTCTGCACCCCACTGAAAATTTGTTTGTGTCCCCCGGGAGCTTTCAGTGCTGAATGGAAGACACTGTCAGCAGATTCGGGGGTCACTGCAAAGGAAGACCGGTGCTGTGGCTGAACCCTTTGTCTATGCGGATTGGGGATGAGGAACAAGAGGGGACGATACTGTGCCTTGTGGAACAGGTTTTTCCCCCGTACTGCCTCGGCTTTACTCGTTGACGATACTCTCTGTGTTTTTTAGTGAGGAAATTATAGATCCACGACCGATTTTTCCTGTTTTCCCTTTGCACGCTTTTTGTGTGCTTTTACCCGGGGGTCACACTTGTCGAAGGCTTTTTGCAAAGTCTGTATAATTACATCGCATTCTTTTTGTCTTCAGTGCATTTAGGACCTTGTCGTAGGATCCAATAGTTGAGAAGACGGGGCCCTTTTCTAAACCCATGTTGCCCGGGGTTTGTGTAATGTGGGTTTCAGATGGGGGTGATCTTCTTCTTGGACCCTTTCAAGATTTTTATGATAGGGGATATTAGTGCTTTTGGGTCTGTAGTTCTTGCTGTTGTTTATGCCCCCTTTGGGAGTGGGGCTATGTTGTTGTTTTTAGTAACTGTGGGACGACCCCCTTTCCCCTGCCCCTCTCCATGGGATGGAAAAGGCTCGTGATGGGGTTCTTGCAGTTCTTAGAACCCCCAGGTTCCATGATCGGCCCCTGGGGCAGAGGGGGGATGTCATTTATCGCTTTCGAATCTTTTGGGCGTCGGGTAAATCGGATAGGCTTTTTAATCAAATTTTGTGGTCTCTCAAAAAAAAAAATTTTAAATTTTTTGATCTTCGACCTCAGTTGGTTAGCGGCTTGCTAAAAAGAGCAATTGGGCTTGGTAGCTCACTCTTTTTCCTTGCTGTCTCGGTGGCCCCATTTGTTTAAGTGGGGGCCCAATACTGGACGTTGTTCTCGTTTTTTGATTTGGCAAGGAGAAAAAATACTTTGAGTTTTTTTTCGTTCATTTAGGGCTTTTGTTTTTCCCGCGTTTCCTGACCCCAAAAGGGTTTCTTTTTGCTTAATTTCATGTTTGATTCTCGACCAGTTTTCCCCCTAGATTTCAAAAATTTTGCCCTCTTTAGCGCTCGTTTTTCTTTCCGTCGCCGGGTAAAGGGGGGCCCCGTTCTTTCTTTTTTACATCTACCCCTCCTTTTTCTTAGAGGAATAACCCTTGGGCATACATCATGACCATTAATTTTCTGGGCAAATTGGGGTCGGGTTTTTGCTTATATATCTTTCCCAGTTTTAATGGGTTTTAGGATTTGGTTTTTTGGTCCCACTTTATGTTTTTTTTATATTTGAAGTTGAAATTTTTGGGGTGAATGTTCTGATAATTTTTATTGGGGGGGGGTTCCCCCTTACCCCCCCCCCCCCCCTTTTGTTGTGTCGGGGGGGAAGGGTGACTTTTCTTATCAGAATCATTTTTTGTGAAGAGGGGTTTAGTGTATTCCCAGTCTAGTAGGCCTATTTTTTTGGGGTTTAAATTGAATTTTGTGAGAATTTAAAAGTCCGTAGTGTGTTTTTTTTCATCAAGCTCCCCTGGTGTTTTTACTGCAACAATATTATTTGCTAATTTCCTCCATTTTGGTGCCTTAATTGAAAACCCCCCCGGGAGAAAGATTTTTGGGGTGCGGAGCGGAGTTTTCCAGACTTGTAAATTTTTTTAACGTTTTCCCCTGGAAATTTTGGGGATGTTGCCCCGGGGGTTGTAACTCCAAAAGCTAGGTTTTGGTTTCGACCTTTTACTGCTAAAACTTCCACTACATCATTTGAGGCATTTAGCGTTCTGTGCAAAAAAGGGCCCTCTGCAAGTACAGGCCAACCCCCCCCTTTTGCCTGTTCACTCTGTCACATCTGAAAAGGGTTTGTACCTGGATCCATATTTCGTTTCCAAGTGACCCTTTATGGGGGGCTCAGTGAAAGCCGCGAAATTGCCTTTCCTCTGCAAGCAGCCACGGATAAAGGTATTTTTTTTGTTTGTTGCGGCTTTTTTGACCCGTATATTTTCAAAAAAGAATGTTATCGGACTGGTGGATTTTGGGACGGGGGGGGGGTTTTTTTTTTGTGGAGACAAAAATGTTATCCCGGGGCAAAGAAGGGAATGTATGAAAATACAGTGGTACCCAAAATCTTTTTTGGGTGTAAACTTGGGTTAAAGCTGCGCAAGGAGGCAGCTGGGGCGTGGAGATGTCTTGTCTAAGGGCTGTTGGTGTAAATATTATGCAGAGATTTGGGGGTGGAAATTTAAAGGTGTGGGGTTAATAAAAGTATTAGTCAGAGGGTGAAAAGGGGTTGTTGAGGGGGTTTTTGGGGATTAAGAGAGAATGGATCAAAGTCAATGACTTGGGGACATTAAATTTTGAGGGGGAAGGGAAGCAGGGTAGGGGGGGTCCTCGAAAAAGGTTGGGGGGGAGGGTTTTAAAAGGGGTCTTGTGGCGAGGGGGTTGGACTTCCAGCAACATGTGTGAGCGTGTTAGTGTTTTTGGGGCCTGACGAGCTGTTGGGGGGGGAAAAGGAAAAATTTTGTGAAGGATTCAGGAAAACCCCGGTTTGCCGGATTGGCCGGAAATGGGGGTACAATGTGTGCACTTTAAAGGAGGGTTTTGGGGGAAAATTGGGGAGTTTGGGGGATTTCTAAAATGGTCTATCTGAGCCCTTGAAGACAGTAATTTGTAAAGGTGAAAGTGTTGAATGATGTGAAAGTATTTTCTTTTTGGTCACCCTGCCTGGGGGAAAACAATTTTTGGGGCTTTATTGAGGTTTTTAATGGTCTTTGGTCTTTATATGTGGCATTTTTTTTCTATTAAAGTTTGGCATTTACATGTGGTTTTTGATTTATCTTAATTGAGGTCTTTATATATGGTCTTTATATAGGTCTTTATGTGAGGGCTTTATGTTTGGTCTTTATGTGAGGGTTTTATGAAGTCATATGTGAGTGTTATATTGGTCTTTAGGCTTTCTTGTCAATTAATAAAAATAATTAATTTGTGGTCATGGGAAAACCCCAAATCTTCATTGTCAAGGGGTGACTTTTGTCGTCTACCCCCACGCCCCGGGTAGAGCTTATTTTTTCCCAGCATGTTCGCCCCCCATGGTTTAGTGCTTCCCCCCCGAATACAATAACAACATTTCAAATTTTATTTAAAAATTTTTTAAAGGGGAAAAAATCGCAAAGTTTATAAAGAATACGGAAGAAAAAACTCCCTAGCTGCAATAAGTATGGACAGAGCAAGCTCCTTATGCTACAGTGCCAAAGGATAGGCCCAAATACCAGCTTCAAGCCCACAAAGATCTACTAATGGCTACGTACCCCAAGAACAGGTCATACTAGAGCTGAGTGCCAAGAACAGGTATATTATGATTGCAGTCCCGGGCAGGGCATATTATTGGTAGGCCCAAAAACGGGGATACAAATCTGCATACCAAGAACTTATACTGCTGTTACAGTGCAAGAACAGGTAATACTACTGTCTACAGGCCAAGAACAGGGATCTACGTCTACAGTGCCAAGAAAGGAAAAAAATATGTTTCGTGTCAAAGGGCAGGTTTTTACTGGCTACAGTGCCCAGGCCCCAATCACTATCGGCTACAGCGCTTTTGAAAAAGGTTACTATTGGTTCATGCTGATCATGTCACATGGTACAGTGCCAAAACAGGTCATTCTACGGGTGCATTCAAGAAAAAGTCTATTCGACTACGTGTTGAAAACAAACTTTCTACCAGCATGCCAAGGGCAGGTCTTTCAAACGCTTCATGAAAAGGGCGGGTCATACTACTACTAAGGTCAAGGCCAGGTCATTTCCGAGCTACTTGGTAAGGAAGGTCTTTTTCCCGCACAGTGCCCCAAAAAACAAGTCACATACCAGCTACAGTGCCAAGAACAGGTCACCACCACTGCGTGCTAAGGACAGGTCATACAAATTTGGGGGCATACTCCCGCCGAGTCAGAAGCCGCACAATGGCAAAACAAAAACCCCACAGAATACTGGATGGCCTTTTTAAAGGGAATGGGCCGACATGATGAAAAAACCCATAAGTGGAGACAGGTCTTCCAAGCTATTCTGCTGTGGCCAAAACCCATCGCTGGAAAAAGGATGGGACTGGTGGCTGTATTAGGTCTTGGTTCTTTTTCTAAGGGGCTGTTGGGGGAGGAAAAAATGATGCGAAGCTGGTAAGTCTCTTTTTACTGGGGATTTTTTTTTTTGTTGTTGTTGGTTTAAAAACCTACAATACACTGGGTTATTAAAATTACAATCACCTGTACAAAACTAGTCAGGTTAATTTTTTTACCGAAAAAGGATTATGGAAATAAGTCCTAATGTTTCCTGTACAAGTGCGATTTACTCTCATTATCTCCTTTTTGTGAGGGGCCTTTATTTGGGAATTTGGGCGTGCTCCAGTTCCCCGAATTTAAACCCAATCCTTCCACATCCCCCCTCCTAGGCGCTGTATAAACCCCGGGTTTAGCGCTTCCCCCGATTATAAAATAATAATAATCTCTTATCTCCAAAAGGTTTTATGTAAGCAAAGAGCAGAACCAGACCCCAGCCCAAACCCCTTCAAGGGGAGAGTTTTGGTCCTTGGCTTCCCCCTGAAAAATCTATCGACCCAAATTCTCCTGGAATTTAATTTCACTATTTTTAAAATTTTTAAAAAAGCCATATTATCTGCAAAGTTTCAAATTTTAAATTTTTTTTCTGTGGCTTGTACAAAAACAAAAAATTAAAAGATCAACGAAATAAAAAAATTTTTCCAGCGATAAATTTTTGGTGGCAGCATATTCATTTGTCTGCAAACAAGACTTTTATTATCAACGGGACTAAGGGTGTGCTCAAAAACACTATTGGGTGACAATCTTTCCCACATAACGGTGACACCCAACCCAAAGGGCCCATTATCTGGGGCACAACTGCAGAAGGTAGGTTCCCCTTCCCTGCTGTCCCCAGGGAAAGAAATTTCGTAGGTTTTTGAATCAAACATGTGAGACAACTTATAAAAAGATCCTAATAAAATAGCCACCAGGCTTTACCCCCTGGTATTACCCAGAGTTTACAATCCCATGTTAATAAACATGTAAATATTAAAAAATAAATTTTCACCATATATTATTATCTCGCTGCACTTTTCCCGTCTTCCGAATCCCTTCTGTTAAAAAAAAACGTCGTTTAATGTGTCAAAGGTGAAAACCACCTCAAAAAAGGATGAACATGACCAAACCCCCTTTAATGGCCCCAAAACACCCAAAAACAAGGATATCACATTATTATCCTCCCGGACTCCTTTGGGGCCCCCTGCATGGGAAGTTTGTGGATTTTGTTTGGTGACTTGTTTCCAGTTACTACAAAATAATGATTTTTTAAGTTGTGTGTAAATCACCTGAGGAAAAATAATTTTTTTTTTGAGAGTTTTTTTTGCCAGAGCATTTTTATCACCCTTTTCCGCTTTTGAACTAGAGCTTTGATATAATTTTCTTTATTTTTAATATTGAAGAGGGAGCACTAATCTTTTGGGGGATTAGCTCTTTGGGGAAAGGGAGGAATGGGGGGAACGAGGAAAGAATATTCTATTTTCCTTTACCCAAAAAACCCTTTTCCCCAAAATTAAAACACTTCACTTCGAAGGGTAAAAAATACAGATTAGATTTGATTTTGCCACCGAATGGGTGTTTATTGTGACCCCCTACCCTCCGGGACGGTAGCGCGGAGCATATGGATACAAAAAGGTAGGAACTGGCCCCAAAGGGGGAACGGGAAAATAGGATTTTTATCTCATATCTATAGTTCACTTTTTTGTTACAAGCAAATTTAGGGAAATTTTCTTGTATATTTGGTATTTATTTTTTATTAATAAGATATCTTGGGCATTCACATAGGTTATTATACTTCTGTCTCTGTATTCCTCAGAAGTGGACAATTAGCCAAAGGTTCAAGAAGTGACCATGTGCCTGATCACATAATTTAATTTGTTTGACACATCTGTGTGTCTCCCAAAACCGAGAAAAATACTTTTAACCCAAACCTAAGCCTGTCCCTACAACACAGTCAAATTGTTCACATTGCAAGTTGCTCCAAAACTCTTTTCTATTATGGTTTCATTTTGGGTTTATAGATCATCAGGCTTCTAACTGATTCCATAACAATCATTTTCTATTACTTCTCTCCTAAATTTTCCTAATGCTAGACCAGTTTTTACCAAAATTATATTCTCTTCTCCTTCTCGATACTCTTCTTGGCTAACATATCAACCCTTTTTCATGAAGGAGAAATCCAAAGTTGATGGTATGCAATTGTAATTAATTCCCCTTTTTCCCCAATTTTTGAGTAATACCTGGTTTTTCCCCAAAGATGTTGTTGGAGTATTTAGAGCCAAGAGCCCCCAAGATGCATAGAATCAGTAATGTGAAAAGAGTCAAGCTCATGTATAGGTTAGCTTTAGCGCCATTTGGGTTGCAAACAATCAGTTTTAGTGAGCGCCCATTGTTTTATTCTTTGCCTAAATCAACAAATTTATTTTCGTCCCCATGGGGGAACAAGTCAGATTTAAAATTTTTCCACCCAAATGGCTGTTTATTGTGCCCCATATCCACCCTGTGGACGGTAGGCAAGGCATTGGATACACAAAAGGCCTAGGAACTAGGCCCCCCAAAGGGGTTTAAAAGGAAAAAAATGGATATTATTACTTATCTATCTTATCTGTTACAAGAAATTAGGAAATTTCTTAGTATACATATTGTTGTGGGTGTGTATAAATCTTCACAACAAAACTCTCACACAAAAACCCAACCGTAAAATTCATATAAACTCTAATTTTCCCCCTTTTTTTTTTCCCCTTTGTTAATCATACACATATAACACTGAAAAGGTCGGAACTACGAGAACTACAAGGGTTTACAACACCAAAGGGGATAGACTGGAAACTCTGACCCCGGGGGGTTGAACGTGACCTGGTACCCCAAGGACACCCGGGAAAAAAATTTTTAGATGTACTCACCTTGTGCACTTTATTTATATTGTTGGGGTCGATTTTAATCCTGATACCCTCTTCGCTGCTGCATGGGTTCCCTCTTATACCCAGACTGGATTAGATTAGATTTATTATTTTTCAAATTACATGGTTTTACAGGGAAAATAATATTGGGTGTCACGGCCCCATTTTGCCCAAATAACAAAAAAAGGGACAATACCGTGACTGGGCGATCACAAATAACCCCTGACTTGTCAATGGTCCCAAATCGGACCAAACGTCGTCGTGAGCTTCTCTCTTTTTGTGGGGTTTTTTGTGTCCTATTATGCCTATTTTTAATTAGGTTTAGATCCTGCCCCCCCCACTTTTGTTGTAGTAAATCTTTACTTCCTATCATTTTAAGGCAAAAGAATTTTCCCGATTACCTGTTTCGTGTACCCGAGACCCGTTCAGACCACTCTTTCCACCATGTCACCCCCTTTTTGCATTTTCTCGCCCTAATGTGCCCCCCTGGCCCTTCTGGGTTTTTTTTTATATCATCAGGGTTATTTTTTTTAGCCCCCCACATAGCTTATACCCTTTAAATTTGAAATGTCCGTTGCAGACATTTACACTTTTTTTTTTTTTTTTGCTTTTTGACAACTTTCAGATGCGGTTCCAGTTTTCGCTTTTGCTGTGGGGGGTTATACGGTCGATTCGCCTCAGGCGATATTCTGGAATATTTTCACCTCGAGGGTTTTCCCCTTTTACGGGACTTGATCCTTTGCCCCGACTTATACTCTGTTTCAACCCTCTTTGCCCCCCCTCGATGGTCATAATTTTGCAGACTAGGAAATTCTAAAGCCATTTCAGCCATCCCGAAGCTTGTCCAAATCCGTAGGCTTTCCCCGGGCGCCTCTGTTTGTAACCTCACTAGTTTCAGGGCACTGCGAACTCTGTGTACTCTCTATTTGTACCACGTTTGTGTTGCGGGGGTTTGACTTTAGATCGTAGCCCCGCCCCTTAAAGGCTAAATTTCTAATCACTCCCCCATAACCTTGTGGCCATTAGTACCCAGCTTTAAAGTTTTAAGGCCCGGTGGCCTGGGGCAAAAACCCCGCTTTCACACAGGAGGGCCCGGGGGTTTGATTCCCGGCGGGGGGAACATTTTCGACACGTTCTTACACCCGTTGTTTTCACCCAGCAGAAAAAAGGACGGGGGTGTTAGTGACGGTGTGGGTCGCATCCCGGGGGGAAAAATTAAGGACCCCAATGGAAATAAGTTGACAGCCCCGATACGCATGATTTCTTGGGTTTTCCTGGGTCTAACCCCCGGGGTTTTAAAAATCCGAACGAAAAACTTATTTTCTTTAAAAATGGCAGGGGTGAAGCCTGACAGGGGTGGTATTTGGGGTGCACAATAAAAGCCCCTTTGGTGGCAAAAATAAAAAAAACCAAACCCCACCCCTTCCCCATCGGAATTCAATTTTTCGACCACTCGAAATGAAAAAAATTAAAGAAAAAAAAACACAAACCCTATGGAACAATACACAAATAACCCCTACAAAGAGAGAGGAGGGGGCTTACGACGATTTCAGTGACTTGCACCATTTACAAAGTCCCAAAACAGAAAAGAAAGGTTTGGTAAGGTTTGGGCAGGAAACGGACAATGTTTCTGACGGGGTCTTAATTTATGAAACCCCTTAAACCTTTTGGGCCCTCTGACCGAGGCCTTCCCCGGGTTACCTTCCACCCCCCCCCTGAAAAATTAGGGTTTTTGTTTAAACAATTTTTTTTTTTTTAAAAGAAAAAAAAGGAGGAACCAGTTAATAGGGAAAAATGGCAGGGATGGAGACCCGGAGAGGTTTTGGGGGGTCAAAGCCCCCCCGGCCCGGTCTGTGCCAGGCCTCCTGGTGGATCAGAGCCCGATCAAAAGGGGGTGTTTCTGTGGTGCCGCAAACCCAAAGTACAGCCCAGCCCCCCTGGTCAGGGAAACCCACTTTAGGTGCTTGTCCAGTGCATTGAAGACGCCCGGGGTCTGTTGGGATCCCCCTTTTGTATGCTGGGAGCAGTTGAAACAGTCTCGGGCCCCCGACACTTTTTGTATGGTCCTTTTAAAGTGTATGCACCCCCGCTTTTTATTTGGGGGGGGTTTTCACGTCTGCCCCAAATCTTTTGCTTTCGTATGAGTATTTTTCTTTTTGCAAGTTCGGTACTAGTCCCTCTAGGATTTTCCAGGTGTATATATCATGTATCCTCTCTCCTGCGTTCCGGAATACAGGTTCGGGAAACCCAAGGGGAAGTAGTGAGAATAGGGGAGGTAGTGGAAAGTAGTATGGTGGGTAAAGGGTGGAGTAGAGTTGGGTTAAGTAGGGAGGGGGTTGGCGGGACAAGAAATAAAAGGGGGGAGAGAAGGTAGGGCCAAAGGTAGCAGGGGAAAGGGAAATAAACATAGTGGAGTCAGTCAAAGGCCTGAAAGAGGAGGGACTGCCCGGGGAGCTAAAGGCCCACAAGGGGTAAGACCAAAAAAAACAGGGGGGATGGGGGTGTAAAGGATAAAACACCAAGGCGAAGAAAGGAAACCCAAAACAAGAAAAAGGAAAAAAAAAGGGAAAGGAAAAGAGGTAGAAAGGGGAGAAAAATAATTAGGTTAAGTCAGGTGTGTTCTGAAGTTTGGAGCAGTTTGACAATATAATGGGAAAAGGAAGGCATCTACAGAGACAAAACTAGGACTAAGGTTCATACAAGGAAAGTTATGTACATAAATAGTTCAGAGAACCGACAAGTTGATAAATCAGATACATGTACAACACTTGAGTATCTTTATTGATGAAACGTTTTGTCACATAGTGGCTTCATCAGTCCATACAAAGAAGAATGAAGAACACAAGGAGTTTGAGGTAATCAGTCCCTCAGCCTTGAGTCAATGTAATCAGTCACAGCCATATTCTGCATTCTTTACAATACTGATTGACATTGCATCGACTTAAAGCTGAGGGACTGATTGCCTCAAACTCCTTCTGTTCTTCACCATTCTTCTTTGTATGGACTGATGAAGTTACTGTGTGGCGAAACGTTTCCTCAATAAAGATACCCAAGTGTTGCACTTGTGTCTAATTTATCAAGGAAAGTTATGTTTTTGGTCTTACTCCTTGTGGGCTCTTAAATCTCCTGCAGTGCTCTTCTTTCAAGGCATTTGACTGGATGGAAATAAATGGTATAAAATATTGACACATTCGTCTCTCGACCTGCGGGGAGAGAGGACGCTTCTACAGTTTCTCTTGCACGCCACCTGGTGAGGAAAACATAGCATTAGCACCAAGATGGCGGACCGAATGAGCCGGCGCATAAATCCTGTCTGCATCGAGCTGATCAGGGGATCTTTAAGTAGCGCCACGATGAACGTTCTCCTGCCAAGCATTATCAAGGACGTTTATGGCATCCCCAATGAAGAGTTGTATGGTGTGGCGCTAAATGGTATGTCAAGGGTCTTCGTGAAGTTCATGAGGGCCGACTTCTACTTCAGCATCGTCGACGAATTTCAAGAAAGTGAGGAGGAGCGTCAATTTGGCAGTGGAAGTATGCTTGCATGATGTTTCTAAGTATTTTACTTGGGTGAAGGTACGGAATGTACCTTTTGAAGCGACAGCATACAGCCTACAGGATGTGTTCAGTGGTTATGGGACTGTACACTCGGCGAGCATGGGAATGTGGAGGGACGGCCCCTACGAGGGGCTGCCGGAAGGATCCTTCACACTGAGAATGACCCTGAGGAGGCCGATACCATCGTACGTCACATTGCATGGTTATAGAACTCAGGTTTTTGTACACTATGCAGGGCAGCGGAAGACGTGCCGTTTATGTGACTCTTATGAGCACATGGCGGCACAATGCCCCAGGAGACAGGGCCCTAGGGTTCCAGAAAAAGTTTCTGAAAACAAACAGTTAGAAGCCTTGGACGTTATGACAGGTGATTGGAAGGCCGGGGAAAGAGCCTATGGAGTGAGGAGGCTGAAAGAGCAGAGGTGGCCTTGGAGATGTGTGTTACACTACCAGAGGAAATGGGGGTGGGAATATCGCTGTCAGACAGACCGTTAGGTACTACAGATTCAGCTCAGGAAGGGATTTTGGAAGCTGTGCTGAAGGATTTTTTGGAAGAGTCGGACCATGGTGTGGAAGACGATGTGAGGTTAGGTGATGTCAAGGTGATGGACGATCAGAAACGGCGTAAGGAAGACTTGAGTGAGGTTAGGATGGAGAGCAATGTGGTGGTGGAGGTCCATCAAGAAGATGCGATTGAAGAAGATATGTGTAGAGGGTAGCTCCCGCAAGAGATCAGCGGGGGCATCAGACATGGATGAGGTCCTCACACCAGCTCAGCGGCCTGGGAAGAAGGTTTGGGCAGCTGTGGTGGAAACGGCGAGACAGGGAGGGGGGGGGAAGCAATGGAAAGATCGGCGGGAAGGGACAGGAAGGCAGGAACGAGGGATTGCTGGTGGACCGAGACCTATGAAAGGAGGATCAAGTAAGCCTCAGCGGCATAGGGGTAGGCTGCCATTCTTGTAATTTCAGGTGTGTAACTTTCAATGTAAACGGTCTTAAGACTGAGGCCAAGAGGGTATGGTTAGAGTGGTTTTTAAGGAGATTTAGTATTGATGTCTGTTTTTTGCAGGAACATAACCATAGGTTAGGATGTGAGTTGGTTTTGAAAGGTTATATTCAAATTCAAATTCAAATTCAAAGTTTATTCTCTATAAGGATTACAATGCTGGGTTTACAGAAATTTGGTTATTGTTTGGTTTAACATGTAGTAAAATTGAGATTACAGAGTGTACCACTAGAACGCTTAGCATGGCTAGGCATTTCGGGCATACTTAGTTTTATTCTTAAATGTAAAATATTACAGATTATGAGGTAAGTTGGTATTATGGCTAAGTGACTAAATACTATTTTGTGAGTTTAGCAGTGTGAATGCTTTTGTTTTGGCACAGTATATAGTTTCAGTATTGGAGTATCACAGGATTCATTATATTAAACTGAGATTATATTATGTTTATGGTCAATGAGTGTGCGAGTGTAAGTGTGAACCACCAGGGGGTATTCATGAAGTTAGTTGACGGGGTGTATCAGGGAGATAAGATGTTTTCTAAGGGTAGTTTTAAAGGGTGATGAATGTGTCTGCAGTTCTAGAGTTTCCGGGTAGGTATTCCAGATTTAGGGCCTTTGACATACTTGAATTTTTGTAAAGGTTTAGTCGGACACGGGGAATGTCGTAGAGATGTTGGTTTCTGGTGTTATGCCTGTGGGTTCTGTCACAACTATCAAGAAAGCGTTTAAGGTAAAGGTTGATATTAGAGTTTAAGGCCCTGTAGATATAGATTGCACAGTAGTAAGTGTGGATGTACTGAACGGGGAGTAAGTTTAGATCTTTGAAGAGGGGGGGTGTGCTCCCAGGGATGGATTTAGTGATTATTCTTACTGCAGCTTTTTGTTGGGTTATTTTTGGGCTTTAGGTGTGTTGCTGCAGTTGATCCCCAAGCACAAATAGCATAGGTGAGGTATGATAAAAAAGTGAGTGGTATAGTGTGAAAGGGCATTTTCGGCACGTAGTATCGTATCTTGGAGAGGATCCCAACCGTTTTGGATACTTTTTTGGCTATATGCTGGATAGGGTGCTGAAATTCAGGTTATTGTCAAGGTAAAAGGGCCTAAAAATTTTTCCCCCATTATTTCTGGTAATTGAGTGTTGTCAATCTTAATGTTAATTTGTGCATCTCCTGCTCTGCTACCAAACATAATATAGAAAGTTTTGTCAGTTTTAAAGCGTAAGTTTTGTTGGCTGTCACCCAAAGTCGATATTTTAATCTCTCCTCATTCACAATGGTGTTAAGGGGGTGGAAGATTAGGGTGAGAGATAAACATAAGTCGTGTCATCAGCAAAGAGAAGGGGTTTTAGGTGTTGGATACGTTTGGTAGGTCATTGATGTATATGAGGAAGAGCAGGGGACCAAGGACACTTCCCTGCGAACTCCAGTATCAAGGGCCGTGTTGCTGATGCTGTGTCTTTAATGGTGACGTACTGATACCTATTAGTAATGTAAGATTTGAAATAAGCAAGGCCATGGCCTCTTTACCGTAGTGGTCAAGTTTGTGGAGTAGGTTTTCGTGGTTTACTGTGTCAAAAGCTTTCTTAGGTCAATAAAAATTCCTAGTAATATTCCTTATTTTCCAGTGCTGTGTAAAGCAGATCTAGCATTTTTAATGTTTGCATCATTAGTGCTTTTATTTTTCCTGAATCCAAACGGGCAGGGGTTGAGTATGTTCTGAGCCGTTATAAATGAATACATCTCCTGTGCACAAGTTTCTCAAAGTTTTGGATAGCAATGGTAAGTTAGATATTGGCCTATAGTTTTTAAGTCTGAAAGGTCACCACCTTTATGTATTTGTGAAACCCTTGCCATCTTGAGTAGTTTCGGGAAGGGCTAGTCTCTATTGACTTGTTAAAAAGTAATGAATAGCATGCGAAAGGACAAGGGCCGCTCGCTTTTTACAGTAATGGTGGGACATGAGACAGATTCCCCGAGTTATTTTAAGTGACTTTATGATCTCAATGACTTCCGTGGGCTCAGTTGGTGCAAGATAAAAGGGAAATTTTAGGGAAATTTTTCCTTTATAGGTAGTCCCGGCATGGGCATTGGTATGTGGGATTTTACTGGCGAGATTAGATCCTATGTTTGAGAAGAAGTCGTTTATCTTGTTAGCTGTGTCAGTGGGATGTAGTGGTGTTTCATTAGGTTTAGTTAGGACAATATTCATTGGTTTTTCTCAGTTTGTGGGTCTCTAGAATCTGAGAGAGTGTTTTCCAGGTCTTTTTTATATCCTCTAGTGTCTGTGAATCTACTGGAGTAGTATAGTTGTTTGGCTTTTTTTATTACTTTGGTGAGAGCTGATGAATAGTGTTTAAGAATATCTTTGTGTATTAAGCCCTGTCTATATTGCTTTTCATATTGGTGTTTCTTGTCAATGGATTTCAGAATGGTGCTGGTTAGCCATGGGCAACCAAGCCGTTTGTTTGTGATCTGTTTTGTTTTTATAGGACAATGTTTGTTGTATAGTCTAAGTAATTTGTTAAGAAAGATGTCTGTCCAGTCATCAATACCATTGGCCTTGGAGAATTCTGTAGGCCAATCAACAGTCTCTAGGTCAGCTGTGAACTTCCTTACTGAGGCCTCGTCATGGAGTCTAAATGAGACTTTGTTGTATTCAAGTGGTGGTTTACTAATGTTTGTCAGGAGGAAGGTAGGGTAAGATAAGATAAGATTTCGTTCGGATTTTTAACCCCGGAGGGTTAGCCACCCAGGATAACCCAAGAAAGTCAGTGCGTCATCGAGGACTGTCTAACTTATTTCCATTGGGGTCCTTAATCTTGTCCCCCAGGATGCGACCCACACCAGTCGACTAACACCCAGGTACCTATTTGCTGCTAGGTGAACAGGACAACAGGTGTAAGGAAACGTGTCGAAATGTTTCCACCCGTCGGGAATCGAACCCGGGCCCTCCGTGTGTGAAGCGGGAGCTTTAGCCACCAGGCCACCAGGCCTGTAGTGCTATCTGTGATTATCCCTGATTTAAGGGGGGCTAGTATATTGGTCCATATGTGGTCTATTATGGTTGCACTTGTCTCAGTGAGCCTGGTTGGTTTAGTTATTGTTGGTATGAGAAGTGTGTTGTTCATATTGTTGATGAAATCAGTTACAGGCTGATCATCTAGTAAGCCAAGGTTGATGTTGAAGTCTCCAGCTAAGAGAAGGTTGTTTACCAGTGATACTTTGAGGTTGAAAGGAGGTGTGGCTGTGGCGGTAAAGGAGACCAGTCCTTTGCGTATCCTGGGTTTTGGGGGGAGGGGGGGTGGAGGTTTTTCAGGGTGGATTGGGGTTTTGGGGGGCCAGGAGGGTTTGTTTGTAGGTGTGTACATGCCAGCAACTAGTAATGCTAGGGGTGAAGGTGGATTTTGTACGCGATGTCTTGGTGTATATTTGAGAGGTTTGCCGGCTATTACAGTGCTTGGCGGGGATTGGAATTGTGTAATTAGGAATGGGAGTGGTTCTGAGGGGGCAGGTTGTGTTTGGGGCTCTGAGAGACGTTTTGCCGGATGTTGGAGTGGTAGATGTGGTGGGGAGTAGGGGATATGGAGTGGAGCACACTTTTATCTGTAGGGGGTATGAGGCACGGTTAGAAAAGAATTTATGTTTGGGAGGAATAGGTGTGGAGAGGGTGAGGACTATAGATGTGGGTTTTTCTGATCATCGTGCTGTTATAGCCCGATTTGAGGGTAAAATGGTATAGTGTGAGTTCATACGGGATACGGAAATTAAATGTGAGGGGTCCTTAGGGACGAGGGTGACACTACAGGATTTGAGGATTGGTGGAAATCCTTTTGGGAGACTAGGAATAGGGAGATGGATTTGCTGGATTGGTGGGGAATGAGGGCTAAAGTTGGAATCGTGAATTTTTTTTGAAGTACGGGGTAAGGAGATGGCGAGGTGGAGCTATGGGCTACAAAATTATCTTGAAGGTCAGTTAAATGACTGTTATGCAGAGGACCGAGTGGGGCAGAGTGAGGACATGGAACGTTTGTGAAATAGGTTGGCGGAAATCCATAATGAAAAGTTTGAGGCAATTAGAGTTAGGGCGGGGTTTGGAGGATGTTTTAAGGGGGGATAGCCATCGGATTTGGGACTCAGAAGTTTAAGGAAAGGCAGACCCAAAACCACCTTGGTGTATATAGTGGCAGGAACAGCGGGGGGGGGGATTTGAGGAGGGTCAAGGCCTATCCCACCGCAAACATATTAGGGTTTTTATGCCAATTTCTGGTTTAGGGGGAAATGGAGGGGGGTTGGTGGGGGAGTGGGTGAGGGACGTTTTTGGGGAAAGAGGGGTTTAATAGGGTTATAAGTGAGCAGGACAGTGACAGACTCGAGAGTAGTATTAGTGTAGAGGAGGTGGAGGAGGCAGTTTTTGGGCTGTTCCAGGGGTAAAAACCCCTGGGGTAGATGGGATACCCAACGATTTTATAAGTGTCATTGGGGGAGTGTACGGCAAATTTTCTGGTGGGGGTTTGAATTTTATGTTAGGTAGTGGGAGGATGGGACAATCGCAAAGAATGGTGTCACGGTTATTGCCCAAAAGAAGGAAAGCAGAGTTTTGAAAAGATTGCTGTGCAATTACGTTAATGTGCTTGGATTACAAGATTTTTACTAAGAATTTTTTGGCAACAGAATGAGGAAAAGTTGGGTTTAGTGTTACATAGGGGCAGTTGGGGGGTTCTGGGAAGAAGGATGAGGGATGGCATGGGTTTTTTTAGGGATTTTCTAGAGATTTATGGGGGGGAATACTAGGTTTAGATTGGGAGAACGCATATGATTGCGTGGACAGAGATTTCTTAGGGGTTTGCTTAGAGAGGTTGGGGCTTCGGGAGGGGGTAGTGAGGTGGGTAAACACCCTGTATGCTGAGGCGGAGGTGAGGGTACAGATCAATGGGAGGTTGGGTGAAAGTGTACCAATGGAGAGAGGTTTAAGGCAGGGTTGCCCGCTATTGCAGCTGCTTTTTGCGTGTGTGCAGAATCCTTTTTATGAGTCTGTTGAGCGAGTGATGGATGAACAGGAGAGGAGGGGTGCAAAGGGGGCATAGTTGGGTATGTGGATGATACTACTGTTTTGCTATGGGGTAAGGAGGAGCTAAGGAGGGTGGGTAGAGTGATTCAGATGTTTGGTATGAATACAGGGATGCGAGTTAATACGGTGAAATCAAGGTTACTAGAGGTGGGTAATTGGATAGGGGGAGGGGCTTGAGGTTGGGGTTAGGATGGACAGTGGTTGATAGACTCAGGGTATGTGGAATATGGTATATGGAGGGGATGCAGGCCTGCAGAAGGGTAAATTCGGAGTCTGTCCGGGGTAAGGATTAGGTAGACTGGAGGTTTAAATGCGGGGACCTACTTTACATCAAGGGTAGTGGTGGAAAATTTCACTTGTCTATAGCAAGGTATGGGGTGGCAGAGGTTTTTCCCTTAAAGTACGGACATTGTGGAAAGCAGAGGGGGGGTGAAATTTGTGTGGGGTTTTGGGGGGGCGGGGTTAATAAGGAGGTTTTTATGATGGATTTAAAAAGAGGGGGTTTATTTTTGTTGCCTTTAGGACTGAGAGTAATGGCTAAAATTTATCAAGCAGGGGTATATTAGGGGGGGGGTGTGAGGGGAGCTAACGAAAAGAGTTAGGGAGGGGGGGACGTAAATGGGGGATTGGAAGGACCTGCGGGTTTGTAAGATATGTTAAGATTTTTATTGACAGTGCAACTTTGGATAACATAAAAGAAAAAGGGTTGGGTGAGGTAGGGGGAGGTCGGGGAATTTTTGCAAGGGGTCCCCCGTGTTCCAACTTAAGTTTGGGGGGGTTATTTGGAAGGTTTTTATAGTTAGGTACGGCATGGAAAGAGAGGGAAGTTCCTTGGCCCTCTTCTCTTTCCCCTATACAAAATGAACCAATGTTTTCCAAATTCTCAAACCCCACTATTTGTGATGAAACAACATACGTCTTCTCCCACCGAGCCCGTCACGCACCAAACGTAAATACCGAATTACAAAAATACTACCGGGATATACTAACAAACTTACACTAAACATTGACAAAACCTCTTCATTCAGTTTGGTAACGAGCTACAGATGTCCCTTTAACATAAGATAAAGGCACCATACAAGCTAACAGGGGGGAAAATTCTTGGGAAATCCACCTTGATAAAGACTCAAATTTCATACAATTACAACAAATTTCAAAGAAAATTTCCAAGACTGTAGGCATACATTGAAGATAGGGTACATCCCACAGTCACCCTCCGGGCCCTATAACTCTCTTTTTTACCCCTACTCCCCTTTGGGAAATTTTGTGCAGGGGGGCTCAACAACAATTAACCATCTCGCCACAATTCCCCAAAAAAAGGTGCGTTAGAATGATAAAAAATTCCACTAAGGCGCACACTCCCCCAATTTTTCAATACACTCAACCTATCACCATAAAAACTCCAACTTTTTTAATGCACCTATTACATACATAGAACCCCAAACTTGATTTTAAAAAACCCTCCCCCAAACATCTCCTTCCCAAACCTCAACAAAACACATGCCCAAACACAAGCACAATCACTCTTTGAAATTCCTCGGTCCACTCACGCATGAAAAAAACTCAATGCACAAAAAAGGCCCAAAAATCGGGAAATTTCATTACCGAAAAAAAAAGAAACACTACCTGTTTTAAATTCAAGTCTCTTTCAAAGATCACTTACTCACCCAAAAACCAAATAAATCGAATAACGAACTTTAAATTGTATATTTTAAATGTTTCTCCAATTTTTTCACAAAAATTTTTTAAACCAAAAACCCAAATCTAACTTTATTATTTTTTAAAACACTACCTAAAAATACTCCATTCTACTAAATTTTATAACAATGACCTTTTTTTGAAAATACTCACTTGTGTTTTTAATTATCAGTTTACTTTAATTTTTTTCACTGATTTCTCATTGCTTTTTTAATTTAATTTAATTTTAACCCAGCCCGTAATCTATGCATGTATAAGGGGCTTTGGGGCATGCTGCTTTATTTTATTTTTTTTACCTCTGTAAGTGTGCTCAAAAAAAAATAAATAAATAAATAAAATAAAAAAAAACATGGGGATTCGGCCCCCAAAGGGAGGTGTTAAGGCGAGGGTTTTTGGTGGAAGAGGCTTTTTGCAAGATGATGTTGAAACGGCTTTCATGGGGGTCTTTTTTTGTCCCCCCTTGGAGGGGGGAGATCAGGGATGGTGGGGTTATCAGATTTTTGGGGGGGACGTTTGCGCTTTTTTAAAGGGGTTTTCTTTTAGTGTAAGGGGAGTGCCCAGGGATGTGGGACGGACTTAAAGTATGTCATTGTAGATTATCTGGATACTCATGGGGGGTGAGGGAATTAAGGAGTGTACAGGAAAAAAGGTGGGGGGCTAATTTATGGACAAAGTGTAGGAATATGCTGGTTTTTTGGGCATCCGGGGAAAAAAGTTTCCCGGGAAAGGGTTTTAGGAACCTCACTGTGGGTTCCCCCTTTTCAGGGTACCGAGGATGGGCAAAGGGGTTTTCTCCCTTTTGGGGGATTAAAGGGGGGTGGGGGTTTTGTTTGACACTGGATTTTTTTTTGGGGGTGTAAAAGAAGGAGTGGAGTTTGGTAGGTGGTAAGCTCTGTTTCACGGGAATGTTTGTCTAGTGAAAATAAATGGCTTACCAGGTTTTAAATTTTTCAAACCTATGGTTTGTTCATGTGTAAAAAAATCTTGGAATCATCGGAACTGTGGAAAAGGGGTTTACCTGGAGTTTATGGGAAAAAAAGGTTTTTGGGGGTAAGGGGGGTTGGACCAAAAAGGCTCCTTTGGATCACCCTAAAAAACCACTGTTGCTCTCTCACGCCCCAAACCAACGTACACCACAGCCCCCCTCAAAAGCTTTAACTTGTCCATCCATTAAACTGCCAGGGGGCAATCCCCTTATTTTGGCTGGGAAGTTAAATCTCGGGCCCCCAAACCCCTTTTTTTATGGCTTTAACGGCAATGACCCCCTGTTTTCTTGGGGGGGATGGGCATCCTGCCCCTCTTTTGCTTTCGGTGAGGGCGGTGAAGTTCGGTACTAGTCCCCCTAGGGTTTCCGGGTTTTTTATCCCCCCCTTTTGGGCCGGGAAACATTTTTGAAACCCCGGCTCCCCCTTTTAAATTTAGGTTTTTACTGTTTTGCCCCGGGTTTTTTTTGAATTTTCTGGGCGGCAATTCATGCCTTGGGAAAGGGCGTTAGGGGGCAGCAATTTTCCCCCTTTAAAAAACAAGTACCCCTTGAAGGGGTACAGGTTGGCCTCCTAGTTTTTGAGGTTCTCTTATCCATCCTGTCATTTTTTCTAGGTGATTTACTTTAGGTCCCTTAAGGGGAGATCCCCAATAACATCCCAAAAGGGCTTTGATTGGTTTTTTCCTCATTTTTGGCAAATTTGTTTTTTGATTGATAAATCTTTATTTTTTTCCCCATTTTCCAAATTGGTAAATTGAAAAATTTTTTTCACGTTGAACTTAAAAATTGTTTTCTGCAGCCCACTGAAAGATTTTGGTTTATTCCCCTGGAGCCTTGCAAATGTCTGCAAGGAAGACATGTCATGCAAATTTGGGTGTCATCTGCAAAGGAAACCGGGCTGTGGGGAAATTCCCTTTTTATGTCGGATATGGATAGGAACAAATGGGGGCTAGTACTGTGCCTTGTGGGAAAAGAGTTTTTTACCCTAGTGCCTCGGACTTTACTCTTTGACGACTACTCCCCTGTGTTTTTTGTTAGTGAGGGGAAAATTTTAGATCCATCGCCCCCTTTTCCTGTTATTTCCTTTTTCGCGCTTTTGGCGCTATTACCCATGGTCACACTTGTCGAAGGTTTTGAAAGTCTGATATAATAATCTGCATTCTTTTTTTTTCTTCTATGCATTTAGGGCCTTGTCGTATGATCCAGTAGTTAACAACAGGGGCGACCTGTTTTTTAAACCCATGTTGCCCTGGGTTGTGTAACGTGGGTTTCTGATGGGTGGTGATCTTGCTTTTTAGGACCCCCTTTAAAGATTTTTTTTGATATGGGATGTTAGTGCTATTGGTCTGTAGTTCTTTGCTGTTGCTTTACTGCCCCCTTTGTGGAGTGGGGCTATGTCTGTTGTTTTTAGTAACTGAGGGACGACCCCCGTGTCCATGCTCCCTCTCCATAGGATGGAAAAGGCTCGTGATAGGGGCTTCTTGCAGTTCTTGATGAACACAGAGTTCCATGAGTCTGGCCCTGGGGCAGAGTGCATGGGCATGTCATTTATCGCCTGTTCGAAGTCATTTGGCGTCAGGATAACATCGGATAGGCTTGTGTTAATCAAATTTTGTGGCTCTCTCATAAAAAATTCATTTTGATCTGTGGCGAGGTCTGCTGCTTGATGGCAGCACCGGTTAAGGGCGTGTGTGTCTTGGGGCGCCAGTTAGCGTGCACCTTGCGGGTGGGGCATGTGCCCAGTGTTAGGATGAAAGTGGCTTGATATGTGCTGTTCAGATGTGTCTGCAAATTGTGGAGTATGAGGAGTGTTAGGTCCTGTTTAGAGGTATTGCTGCCTACGCCTATGTGCGCCAAAGGTACGCTGGTGTGGTTGAGGTGGTGTATGCCGCTGCTGTGTGTATGAATCTTGGACTATTATGTTGTATAATATTATGGGGTGGGGTCTGTATGGTGGAGGTTTGAGGGGCGTCCTTATGTTCTATGTCAAGTATTGGGTATGTATTTTATACCTATGCATACACACTGTATAAAAACACTGGTAGTGTTAGTTGTGAGGGACCTGCTGTTATGAGGCCTCTTGTATGCACATGGACAGACCCTTTGTAATAAGAGGGAGTCCCAACATTCACTTTAGTATCCTAGTTATTACTTGAGGATGTTGTGAAATGGGCTGTGTATATACATGTACTGTATCAATGTGTTAAGATGTTGTATTCATTTTCTTTACTGAAGTTAGAGGTGCTGTCCTGGGAGACAGTAATGGTGACCTGGAGTTTACCTGGAGAGAGTTCCGGGGGTCAACGCCCCCGCGGCCCGGTCTGAGACCAGGCCTCCTGGTGGATCAGAGCCTGATCAACCAAGCTGTTGCTGCTGGCTGCACGCAAACCAACATACGAGCCACAGCCCGGCTGATCCGGAACTGACTTTAGGTGCTTGTCCAGTGCCAGCTTGAAGACTGCCAGGGGTCTGTTGGTAATCCCCCTTATGTGTGCTGGGAGGCAGTTGAACAGTCTCGGGTCCCTGACACTTATTGTATGGTCTCTTAACGTGCTAGTGACACCCCTGCTTTTCATTGGGGGGATGATGCATCGTCTGCCAAGTCTTTTGCTTTCGTAGTGGGTGATTTTTCGTGTGCAAGTTCGGTACTAGTCCCTCTAGGATTTTCCAGGTGTATATAATCATGTATCTCTCCCTCCTGCGTTCCAGGAATACAGGTTTAGGAACCTCAAGCGCTCCCAATAATTGAGGTGTTTTATCTCCGTTATGCGCGCCGTGAAAGTTCTCTGTACATTTTCTAGGTCGGCAATTTCACCTGCCTTGAAAGGTGCTGTTAGTGTGCAGCAATATTCCAGCCTAGATTGAACAAGTGACCTGAAGAGTGTCATCATGGGCTTGGCCTCCCTAGTTTTGAAGGTTCTCATTATCCATCCTGTCATTTTTCTAGCAGATGCGATTGATACAGTGTTATGGTCCTTGAAGGTGAGATCCTCCGACATGATCACTCCCAGGTCTTTGACGTTGGTGTTTCGCTCTATTTTGTGGCCAGAATTTGTTTTGTACTCTGATGAAGATTTAATTTCCTCATGTTTACCATATCTGAGTAATTGAAATTTCTCATCGTTGAACTTCATATTGTTTTCTGCAGCCCACTGAAAGATTGGTTGATGTCTGCCTGGAGCTTTGCAGTGTCTGCAATGGAAGACACTGTCATGCAGATTCGGGTGTCATCTGCAAAGGAAGACACGGTGCTGTGGCTGACATCCTTGTCTATGTCGGATATAAGGATGAGGAACAAGATGGGAGCGAGTACTGTGCCTTGTGGAACAGAGCTTTCACCGTAGCTGCCTCGGACTTTACTCTGTTGACGACTACTCTCTGTGTTCTGTTAGTGAGGAAATTATAGATCCATCGACCGACTTTTCCTGTTATTCCTTTAGCACGCATTTTGTGCGCTATTACGCCATGGTCACACTTGTCGAAGGCTTTTGCAAAGTCTGTATATATTACATCTGCATTCTTTTGTCTTCTAGTGCATTTAGGACCTTGTCGTAGTGGTCCAATAGTTGAGACAGACAGGAGCGACCTGTTCTAAACCCATGTTGCCCTGGGTTGTGTAACTGATGGGTTTCTAGATGCGTGGTGATCTTGCTTCTTAGGACCCTTTCAAAGATTTTTATGTTATGGGATGTTAGTGCTATTGGTCTGTAGTTCTTTGCTGTTGCTTTACTGCCCCCTTTGTGGAGTGGGGCTATGTCTGTTGTTTTTAGTAACTGTGGGACGACCCCCGTGTCCATGCTCCCTCTCCATAGGATGGAAAAGGCTCGTGATAGGGCTTCTTGCAGTTCTTGATGAACACAGAGTTCCATGAGTCTGGCCCTGGGGCAGAGTGCATGGGCATGTCATTTATCGCCTGTTCGAAGTCATTTGGCGTCAGGATAACATCGGATAGGCTTGTGTTAATCAAATTTTGTGGCTCTCTCATAAAAATTCATTTTGATCTTCGACTCTCAGTCTGGTTAGCGGCTTGCTAAAAACTGAGTCATATTGGGACTTGAGTAGCTCACTCATTTCCTTGTTGTCATCTGTGTAGGACCCATCTTGTTTAAGTAGGGGCCCAATACTGGACGTTGTTCTCGATTTTGATTTGGCATAGGAGAAGAAATACTTTGGGTTTCTTTCGATTTCATTTATGGCTTTTAGTTTCTCCCGCGATTCCTGACTCCTAAAGGATTCTTTTAGCTTAAGTTCGATGCTTGCTATTTCTCTGACCAGTGTCTCCCTACGCATTTCAGATATATTGACCTCTTTTAGCCGCTCTGTTATTCTTTTCCGTCGCCTGTAAAGGGAGCGCCTGTCTCTTTTCTGTTTTACATCTACTCCTCCTTTTTCTTAGAGGAATAAGCCTTGTGCATACATCGAGTGCTACCGAGTTAATCTGTTCTAGGCATAAGTTGGGGTCTGTGTTGCTTAGTATATCTTCCCAGCTTATATCGGTTAGGACTTGGTTTACTTGGTCCCACTTTATGTTTTTGTTATTGAAGTTGAATTTGGTGAATGCTCCCTCGTGACTAATCTCATTATGTCGGTCTGGGGCTCCGCGCATACATGACTGAACCTCAATTATGTTGTGATCTGAGTATATTGTTTTTGATATGGTGATATTTCTTATCAGATCATCATTGTTAGTGAAGATGAGGTCTAGTGTATTCTCCAGTCTAGTAGGCTCTATTATTTGCTGGTTTAAATTGAATTTTGTGCAGAGATTTAAAAGCTCGCGTGAGTGTGAGTTTTTATCAGAGCTGCCTCCTGTGTTATTACTGCAACAATATTATTTGCTATATTCCTCCATTTTAGGTGCCTTAAGTTGAAACCCCCCAGGAGCAAGATGTTGGGTGCAGGAGCTGGAAGGTTTTCCAGACAGTGGTCAATTTTTAACAGCTGTTCCTGGAATTGCTGGGATGTTGCATCCGGAGGCTTGTAACTATCACAATGACTGGGTTTTGGTTCTCGACCTTTACTGCTAAAACTTCCACT
Organism: Cherax quadricarinatus; assembly: GCF_026875155.1. NCBI lineage: Eukaryota > Metazoa > Arthropoda > Malacostraca > Decapoda > Parastacidae > Cherax > Cherax quadricarinatus. Next base: position 39,790,038 of record NC_069414.1, on the reverse strand, counting down.
ACATCATTTGAGGCATTTAGCAGTTCTGTGCAAACAAGTGACTCTGCAATGTACAGGCCAACCCCCCCCTTTTGCCTGTTCACTCTGTCACATCTGTATAGGTTGTAACCTGGGATCCATATTTCGTTGTCCAAGTGATCCTTTATGTGGGTCTCAGTGAAAGCCGCGAACATTGCCTTTGCCTCTGCAAGCAGTCCACGGATGAAAGGTATTTTGTTGTTTGTTGCTGGCTTTAGACCCTGTATATTTGCAAAGAAGAATGTTATCGGACTGGTGGTATTGTTGGTACTGGGGGGCTGGTGAAGCTGGAGATTTTGTCCAGGTAGTCGGGAATTATACGCAGGATGGAATGCATATAAATGACCTCATAGGGGACAGGAGCCGTAGTGGGGAAACAAGTGTAGTCAAAGATAAGATAAAACCAATACTGCAAACTAGAAATACCACAAGAAATAGCAAACAAGAGGACTCCACTAGCAATAGTGAGGATATGTTACCAAAAGCAACTGGTGGGAGCTCCATTGTTGGTGCTAGGGAGGGTAGGAATAAGACAGGTAAACATGCACCAACAGGGAATACAGTCACAGAAACCCAAGGCAAATGGAAACCAAGCCTGTGCACATACTATGCACTTGGTATCTGCAGACATGGGAAATCTGGAAAAACAGATGGGACGTGCAATTATGACCACCCTAGAAAATGCCATGCCCATATGACAACAGGAAAATGCAAACTCCCTTCCTGTAAGCTTTTTCACCCTGAAATGTGTACCTCTTCAGTACAAGAAAGACTGTGCTATAACTTAAATTGCCAGGCACACCATCTAAAGGGGACAAAAAGATACAAAACATCCAGGCCATGGGAAAACCTGGGTAGCCACAGCCACTCAAGAGGGAGAGGTTTTTTAGTGCCAGGAAGAAAAAAAACTGGCAGGAAATGGCAGAAATTGTACACCAAATCCAGTCATTCCTGGAGTGGAACCACAGTCGATGGCCTCCACTCCAAACCAACAGATACAGATACTAATGCCGGAAAAAAAATCCCCCCCCCCCAGTACCAACAATACCACCAGTCCAATGACATTCTTCTTTGCAAATATACAGGGTCTAAAGCCAGCAACAAACAACAAAATACCTTTCATCCGTGGACTGCTTGCAGAGGCAAAGGCAATGTTCACGGCTTTCACTGAGACCCACATAAAGGATCACTTGGATAACGAAATATGGATCCCAGGTTACAACCTATACAGATGTGACAGAGTGAACAGGCAAAAGGGGGGGGGGTTGGCCTGTACATTGCAGAGTCACTTGTTTGCACAGAACTGCTTAATGCCTCAAATGATGTAGTGGAAGTTTTAGCAGTAAAGATCGAGAACCAAAACCTAGTCATTGTGGTAGTCTACAAGCCTCCGGATGCAACATCCCAGCAATTCCAGGAACAGCTGTTAAAAATTGACCACTCTCTGGAAAATCTTCCAGCAACTGCACCCAACATCTTGCTCCTGGGGGATTTCAACTTAAGGCACCTAAAACGGAGGAATATAGCAAATAATATTGTTGCAGAAATAACACAAGGAGGCAGCTCTGATGAAAACTCACACTCACACGAGCTTTTAAATCTCTGCACAAAATTCAATTTAAACCAGCAAATAATAGAGCCTACTAGACTGGAGAATACACTAGACCTCATCTTCACTAACAATGATGATCTGATAAGAAATGTCACCATATCAAAAACAACATACTCAGATCACAACATAATTGAGGTTCAGACATGTATGCGCGGAGCCCCAGACCGACATAATGAAATTAGTCACGAGGGAGCATTCACCAAATTCAACTTCAATAACAAAAACATAAAGTGGGACCACGTAAACCAAGTCCTAACCGATATAAGCTGGGAAGATATACTAAGCAACACAGACCCCAACTTATGCCTAGAACAGATTAACTTGGTGGCACTCGATGTATGCACAAGGCTTATTCCTCTAAGAAAAAGGAGGAGTAGATGTAAAATAGAAAGAGACAGGCGCTCCCATTACAGGCGACGAAAAAGAATAACAGAGCGGCTAAAAGAGGTCAATATATCTGAAATGCGTAGGGAGACACTGGTCAGAGAAATAGCAAACATCGAACTTAAGCTAAAGGAATCTTATAGGAGTCAGGAATCACAGGAAGAACTAAAAGCCATAAATGAAATAGAAAGAAACCCAAAGTATTTCTTCTACTATGCCAAATCAAAGTCGAGAACAACGTCCAGTGTTGGGCTCTTACTTAAATAAGATGGGTCCTACACAGATGACAACAAGGAAATGAGTGAGCTACTCAAGTCCCAATATGACTCAGTTTTTAGCAAGCCACTAACCAGACTGAGAGTCGAAGATCAAAATGAATTTTTTATGAGAGAGCCACAGAATTTGGTTAACACAAGCCTGTCTGATGTTATCCTGACGCCAAATGACTTTGAACAGGCAATAAATGACATGCCCATGCACTCTGCCTCAGGGCCAGACTCATGGAACTCCATGTTTATCAAGAACTGCAAGAAGCCCCCATCACGAGCCTTTACCATCCTATGGAGAGGGAGCATGGACACGGGGGTCGTCCCACAATTACTAAAAACAACAGACATAGCCCCACTCCACAAAGGGGCAGTAAAGCAACAGCAAAGAACTACAGACCGATAGCACTAACATCCCATATCATAAAAATCTTTGAAAGGGTCCTAAGAAGCAAGATCACCACCCATCTAGAAACACATCAGTTACACAACCCAGGGCAACATGGGTTTAGAACAGGTCGCTCCTGTCTGTCTCAACTATTGGATCACTACGACAAGGTCCTTGATGCACTAGAAGACAAAAAGAATGCAGATGTAATATATACAGACTTTGCAAAAGCCTTCGACAAGTGTGACCATGGCATAATAGCGCACAAAATGCGTGCTAAAGGAATAACAGGAAAAGTCGGTCGATGGATCTATAATTTCCTCACTAACAGAACACAGAGAGTAGTAGTCAACAGAGTAAAGTCCGAGGCAGCCACAGTGAAAAGCTCTGTTCCACAAGGCACAGTACTCGCTCCCATCTTGTTCCTCATCTTCATATCTGACATAGACAAGGATGTCAGCCACAGCACCGTGTCTTCCTTTGCAGATGACACCCGAATCTGCATGACAGTGTCTTCCATTGCAGACACTACAAGGCTCCAGGCGGACATCAACCAAATCTTTCAGTGGGCTGCAGAAAACAATATGAAGTTCAACGATGAGAAATTTCAATTATTCAGATATGGTAAACACGAGGAAATTAAATCTTCATCAGAGTACAAAACAAATTCTGGCCACAAAATAGAGCGTAACACCAACGTCAAAGACCTGGGAGTAATCATGTCGGAGGATCTCACCTTCAAGGACCATAACATTGTATCAATCGCATCTGCTAGAAAAGTGACAGGATGGATAATGAGAACCTTCAAAACTAGGGATGCCAAGCCCATGATGACACTCTTCAGGTCACTTGTTCTATCTGGGCTGGAATATTGCTGCACAATAACAGCACCTTTCAAGGCAGGTGAAATTGCCGACCTAGAAAATGTACAGAGAACCTTCACGGCACGCATAACGGAGATAAAACACCTCAATTATTGGGAGCGCTTGAGGTTCCTAAACCTGTATTCCCTGGAACGCAGGAGGAGAGATACATGATTAATACACCTGGAAAATCCTAGACGACTAGTACCGAACTTGCACATGAAAATCACTCACTACGAAAGCAAAAGACTTGGCAGACGATGCACCATCCCCCCAATGAAAAGCAGGGGTGTCACTAGCACGTTAAGAGACCATACAATAAGTGTCAGGGGCCCGAGACTGTTCAACTGCCTCCCAGCACACATAAGGGGGATTACCAACAGACCCCTGGCAGTCTTCAAGCTGGCACTGGACAAGCACCTAAAGTCAGTTCCGGATCAGCCGGGATGTGGCTCGTATGTTGGTTTGCGTGCAGCCAGCAGCAACAGCCTGGTTGATCAGGCTCTGATCCACCAGGAGGCCTGGTCTCAGACCGGGCCGCGGGGGCGTTGACCCCCGGAACTCTCTCCAGGTACTCCATGTAGACCTCATATTCACTAACAATGATGATCTGATAAGAAATGTCACCATATCAAAAACAATATACACAGATCACAACATAATTGAGGTTCAGACATGTATGCGAGGAGCCCCAGACCGACAAAATGAGACTAGTCACGAGGGAGCATTCACCAAATTCAACTTCAATAACAAAAACATAAAGTGGGACCAAGTAAACCAAGTCCTAACCGATATAAGCTGGGAAGATATACTAAGCAACACAGACCCAAACTTATGCCTAGAACAGATTAACTCGGTGGCACTCGATGTATGCACAAGGCTTATTCCTCTAAGAAAAAGGAGGAGTAGATGTAAAATAGAAAGAGACAGGCGCTCCCTTTACAGGCGACGGAAAAGAATAACAGAGCGGCTAAAAGAGGTCAATATATCTGAAATGCGCAGGGAGACACTGGTCAGAGAAATAGCAAGCATCGAACTTAAGCTAAAAGAATCCTTTAGGAGTCAGGAATCGCGGGAAGACTGAAAGCTATAAAATGAAATCGAAAGAAACCCAAAGTATTTCTTCTCCTATGCCAATCAAAATCGAGAACAACGCCCAGTATTGGGCCCCTACTTAAACAAGATGGTCCTACACAGATGACAGCAAGGAAATGAGTGAGCTACTCAAGTCCCAATATGACTCAGTTTTTAGCAAGCCGCTAACCAGACTGAGAGTCGAAGATCAAAATGATTTTTTTATGAGAGAGCCACAAAATTTGATTAACACAAGCCTATCCGATGTTATCCTGACGCCAAATGACTTCGAACAGGCGATAAATGACATGCCATGCACTCTGCCCCAGGGCCAGACTCATGGAACTCTGGTTCATCAAGAACTGCAAGAAGCCCCTATCACGAGCCTTTTCCATCCTATGGAGAGGGAGCATGGACACGGGGGTCGTCCCTCAGTTACTAAAAACAACAGACATAGCCCCACTCCACAAAGGGGGCAGTAAAGCAACAGCAAAGAAACTACATACCAATAGCACTAACATCCCATATCATAAAAATCTTTGAAAGGGTCCTAAGAAGCAAGATCACCACCATCTAGAAACCCATCAGTTACACAACCCAGGGCAACATGGGTTTAGAAAGGTCGCTCCTGTCTGTCTCAACTACTGGATCACACGACAAGGTCCTAAATGCACTAGAAGACAAAAGAATGCAGATGTAATATATACAGACTTTGCAAAAGCCTTCGACAAGTGTGACCATGGCGTAATAGCGCACAAAATGCGCGCTAAAGGAATAACAGGAAAAGTCGGTCGATGGATCTATAATTTCCTCACTAACAGAACACAGAGAGTAGTCGTCAACAGAGTAAAGTCCGAGGCAGCTACGGTGAAAAGCTCTGTTCCACAAGGCACAGTACTAGCTCCCATCTTGTTCCTCATCCTCATATCCGACATAGACAAGGATGTCAGCCACAGCACCGTGTCTTCCTTTGCAGATGACACCCGAATCTGCATGACAGTGTCTTCCATTGCAGACACTGCAAGGCTCCAGGCGGACATCAACCAAATCTTTCAGTGGGCTGCAGAAAACAATATGAAGTTCAACGATGAGAAATTTCAATTACTCAGATATGGTAAACATGAGGAAATTAGATCTTCATCAGAGTACAAAACAAATTCTGGCCACAAAATAGAGCGAAACACCAACGTCAAAGACCTGGAGTGATTATGTCGGAGGATCTCACCTTCAAGGACCATAACATTGTATCAATCGCATCTGCTAGAAAAATGACAGGATGGATAATGAGAACCTTCAAAACTAGGAGGCCAAGCCCATGATGACACTCTTCAGGTCACTGTTCTATCTAGGCTGAATATTGCTGCACTCTAACAGCACCTTTCAGCAGGTGAAATTGCCGACCTAGAAAATGTACAGAGAACTTTCACGCGCGCATAACGGAGATAAAACACCTCAATTACTGGGAGCGCTTGAGGTTTCTAAACCTGTATTCCCTGGAAACGCAGGAGGGAGAGATACATGATTATATACACCTGGAAAATCCTAGAGGGACTAGTACCGAACTTGCACACGAAAATCACACACTACGAAAGCAAAAGACTTGGCAGACGATGCACCATCCCCCCAATGAAAAGCAGGGGTGTCACTAGCACGTTAAGAGACCATACAATAAGTGTCAGGGGCCCGAGACTGTTCAACTGCCTCCCAGCACACATAAGGGGGATTACCAACAGACCCCTGGCAGTCTTCAAGCTGGCACTGGACAAGCACCTAAAGTCAGTTCCTGATCAGCCGGGCCGTGGCTCGTACGTTGGTTTGCGTGCAGCCAGCAGCAACAGCCTGGTTGATCAGGCGCTGATCCACCAGGAGGCCTGGTCACAGACCGGGCCGCGGGGGCATTGACCCCCGAAACTCTCTCCAGGTAAACTCCAGGTAAACTGCTGTGATAAATGGTTTAAAACCGACAAGTTGAAGATTGAGACACTTCTGCAACGTATGGGAATCTTCAATAAAGAGTCCCATATGTTGCATAAGTGTCTCAATTTTCTACTACTACTGCTACTTCCTTCCCTGCTATCTTTGGCTCCTACCTTTTCTTTTGACTTTTTTTTTCTCTCTTCAATTTCTTGTCCCGCCAATCACTCTCCCTACTTCACACTACCGCTACTTCCACCACCTGCCTTACCTCTACTACTAGTAAGTTTATTCAGGTATACACAAATACAGTTACATAGATTATCATACATAGCAGCATATGTGTAGAGAACCTGGGATAACTCAAAAAAGTCAGACAGAGTGATTTATTTCCTCCCACCTCTCTTGACTCGTCCCTGCCAGCTTGCCTATAGTATATGCTGGTTCCTCTCCTTTCAGTTAGTTTGACTTTATAAATGGTCCAAGTCGGCCGAAACGTCGTCGTAAGCTCTTCTCTCCTATGTGTGGGTTATTTGTGAAGAAATATTCTCTGGCATCCCAGTGGTTCAGCTGTCTTTAGCTTTCAGCTTCGTTCCCAGGTTCCCGTTTTTCGCCATTCAGTCAACTTGTCTCTGTCCACCCTATCAGTTCCCTGAGCACTGTATTGTCTTCTTGTTTTCCCTGGTTCGTCTGTCCTCCAGTGTCATTAGATTTAATTCCATTATCTTCTCCTCGTAACTTATACCCCTTAGCTCTGGAACAAGCCTTGTTGCATACTTCTGCATTGTCTCCTGCTTCTTAACATGCTTTTTCAGATACAGGTTCCATATTAGTGCTGCATACTTCAAATGGGCCTGACGTATATTGTATAAAGGGCCCTGAATGACTTTTTTGTTGAGATTCGTGGTGTGTGTGTGTGTGTGTGTGTGTGTGTGTGTGTGTGTGTGTGTGTGTGTGTGTGTGTGTGTGTGTGTGTGTGTGTGTGTACTCACCAATTTGTGGTTGCAGGGGTTAATTCATAGCCCCTGGCGCCATGCGCACGTGCGTGCGTACGTGCGTCTGTGCATGAGTGTACCTATCTGTAAATGGTTGCAGAGATTGAGTCCCAGCTCTTGGCCCCTCCCCTTGCCCCTTGGCTGATTCACTCCCTTTTAGCCCTATCATACCTGTTTTTAAACTCTCTATTATCAGAACAAATTTCTTAAGATTTCTTTTAATTTTCATTACAGGTGACATAAATAAGGATTCTGGGGACATCTCCAGCAGCAAATGGTTGGCACCAAGTATTATTATCATACTAGTGTTGCTTCTGATCCTCATCCTAGTCCTCTGGTTTAGGAAGCTGCCAGGAAAGCGATGGAATAAAGTAATCTACCGTGCTTCATCAGGACACATATGCTTAGAATCTATCAACAGCAGGACTAACCCGAGCCACCTCTCTAACTCTGAGGATATGGGTGGCATCTCTTTAGAGGCGGCACCTCCTCCTGGGCATGTTCTGACACCCGTTTTACCCACAATGCGCCTTCCAGAACCCCTGCCACCCACTGTTTTACTCACGATGCGCCCTCCAGAACCCCTGCCACCCACTGTTTTACCCACGATGCGCCCTCCAGAACCCCTGCCACCCACTGTTTTACCCACGATGCGCCCTCCAGAACCCCTGCCACCCACTGTTTTACTCACGATGCGCCCTCCAGAACCCCTGCCACCCACTGTTTTACCCACGATGCGCCCTCCAGAACCCCTGCCACCCACTGTTTTACCCACGATGCGCCCCCGAGACCCCCTGCCACCCGCCATGGAAGAAAGCAAGTATGCCAAACTGATGGACGACAACCAGGAAGAACACTTATATTGTTACGTGGATTTGGAAGCTTTACAGAATGAACTTAAAAAAGAAAAGAAGACGTGTAAAAATAAAAGGGAAAAAGGAAAAAAGGAGTACACGAGAAACAAGGGAGATGGAGGCAATGAGGATGAAAATAATGAAGAAAGCAACAAGATGAACTTGTACCGCCACGATTCAGAAAATTCATGGTATGGTAAGTATAAGTGACAGCAGAACGAGAACTAGTCAACAACAAACGCTCGGAAAAATTAGCAACAAAAATCCAAAACAAAAGAAACAGTGCATTTTAGAAATATAAAGTAAATACAAATTTGAAAGTTAAGACTGGTGGAAGAGACTACACAGCACCGTGTCCTTTGCTGATGATACCAGAATTTGCATGACAGTATTATCCATCGAGGACACTGCAAATCTTCAAGCGGACATTACCCAAGAAAACAATATGAAGTTCAATGACAGTAAATTTCAATTACTCCGCTATGGAAAACTCAAGGAAATTAAAACTGTATCGGAGTATAAAACAAATTACTATCACAGAGTAAAGAGAAAAACTAATGTGAAAGACCTAGAAGTGGTAATGTCAGAGCATCTCACTTTCAAAGATCACAACAATGTGTCTACTACATCTGGTAAAAAAATGATTGGATAGATAATGAGAACATTCAAAATTAGAAATGCCAAGGCTGGAAAAATCTGCTCTAATCTCTAGGCTAGAGTTTTTCTGTACACTAACGGCGTCTTTCAAGGCAGGCGAAATTGCAGACCTGGAGAATATACAGAGAACTTTTACTGCATGCATAAGTACGATAAAGCACTTAAATTACTGGGAAAGGTTGAAGGACCTCGACCTGTACTCCTTGGAATGCAGACGAGAAAGATGCATGATAATATGCACTTGGAAAATCCTTTAAGGGCAAGTGCCAAAGCTACACCGAAATCACTCCCTACGAAAGCAGAAGACTCGGCAGGTGGTGCAACATACCCCCAGTGAAAAGCAGGGGCGCCAGAGTACGCTAAGGAGACAACACGATCAGTGCCAGGGGCCCAAGACTGTTCAACTACCTCCCAATACATTTTCAGCTGTTTTCAAGAGGGAGCTGGACAGACACCTGGGGCATCCAATGAATAATTAGTTACTTTACTAATTTTAAAGCCTTTCGATAAGACGAGGGTCATTAAGGGTTACATATCATCTGTACATCACTATTCAAGGATAATTTAACCCTTAATCATAGTGATTAGGGTTTACTCTGTTCACTCTTCCATGTGTATATACTGCTGCTCTCACTTCATATACATCAAGACAGATACTCAACATATATACAAACCTCAGACATCAGCTCCTCATGGGAAAATCCTTGATGCAATTAGTTTAACAGTTTTATCATGCACCCTAAACCCATCCTGTGGGCCATAGTCAAAATACAGAGGCACAGACTGTTCAACTGCCTCCCAGCACACATAAGAGGGATTACAAGTAGACCCCTGGACAGGCACCTAAAGTCAGTACCTGATCAGCCAGGCTGTGGTTCGTATGTTGGTTTACATAACCTGGAGTACCCTCCAGGTTACGTGCGGCCAACGGTAATAGCCTGATTGATCAGGCCCTGATCCACCATGAGGCCTAGTCACAGACTGGGCCGCGGGGGCGTTGACCCCCGAAACCCTCTCCAGGTATACATAATGGGTCCAGGGACTGGGCCTTAAAATTTTAAATATTAAGCAAGTTTAAATGGTATAACGCACTTACAAGTTTATGTTTTAAAAGTGATAATGAGTAATTAATGCAGACACGAATCCAGTCACAAATAAAACATGTAACTTGAATGTGGTTATATCTTATTTATAATAGCTAATATTTTAGCAAGGTATGAATATATTTAGAAAAGTTTAAGTTGTTATAAGTTATTTACAATATTAACTATAACAACCATACTAACACTATGCTTGTGGAAAATATATAGTATATTTTCCGAAAATAGTGTATTGGTATGTAAATTTATAAAATATATTGTATTTAATAAAAATTATGTTATAAAAAATGGGAAGCCTACGCAGACGAGACTCGCCATTGTGTTTTGAATGAGCCAAGAAAACGTTAGTGAAAATAAGAAGAATTTTCGTGCTCTAGAGGTTAAAATTGGGCTGACACCTCTCAAATAGGAGCCGAAATTGTTGGATGTGCATTCCTGCATAACTTGAGATATCAGGCGACTGGACAAGACAACTCCAGGAACCTCAGATAATTCTGTTAATGTTTAACTCTGGCCAGTGTTATTTTCATGTATAGACAGTGAGGTTTTCTGAGTATGATACACCTTGATCTCCAGTCAAATTGGTGAGTGATTTTAAGATATTCTCCTTCTGTTATGTAAATGTGTATATATAATCCTTTATTAATTTAATATACAGTCCACCAAATTTTATTTTTCAGAATTCTTGTTGATGTATCTTTCATTTGTAATTAATAGGTCTAGAGCAACTTGTAGATAAGACAGTTGTAGGTATCGAAGGGGGACATTTTTGCGACCTAGGTGTCCCAAATCCCTACTTGTCTATATAACTGATAAATAATAATTATCTTTGTTATCATTTACTGTTATGTACATAATGAGTTACATTCAGATGAATGCAATTTTCCACAATGCTAAATCATTTAACCAGTTTGAAACGACTTAAACCAGTGGTTCCCAAACTGGGGGTAAATTACCCCCTGGGGGTAATTTAACCATTTTTGGGGGGTACTGGAGGGGTGACAGAAAAAAAGTTATGAATTCTGAAAATCAAGAAAACAATGCGGTACCCGGTATGAGGATTATTGTTAACTTTGTCTTAGTATATAAAGTTGTAAAGTAAACCTATTATAAGTAAGTAATAAAGTTAAACCAAATAACAATAAACATCAAAAACTAATATACAGTATTAGAAAAGAAGAAATATATAGCTAAGTGTGTGGAAACCCAAAAGTATTTTGACAAGTATGCTTCAGGACAAAAGTCACTCAGTAGCCCCGATCGACCTGTCCAGTACACGTCACTCACTTCCTGAGGATGCCTCTATTTCACACTGTCAGTTTATCTGTGAGCATCAGCCGAGGTAGACATAAGCTGGTATGTATGTGTACTGCCCTGTGCAGTATATAGTTAGTATTTACCCACTGTTACTGTGAATTTGTAGCTATTATTAATTTTATATATAATGTATGTGTGGTTCTTACGTTTTCAATGGTTTTGCTAGGATTAGCAGAGTATGCGAGGCTGTATACGTTCACGTTTAGCCATATATATCAATAATAACAACATTTTGTGAAAGGGGTAACATGCTTTATGTGGCATGTTAAATTGGGTAACAAGCTGAAAAAGTTTGGGAACCACTGACTTAAACAATCCCCCCAAAATTACAATATCTTAATCAAATAAAACATTAATACATACATAAAATTATACTGTTGTATCATTGTAAATTGCACTAATTATAATGCTGTTATTTGTTATGTGCTGCATCACTACTATAAATCTTTCTGGCTACTTGACTGTAGTAATAAGGTAAAATAATCATTAAAATTTACCACTTTAACCTGTCTAGTTTTAAGTAGTGTGTAAGTATTAGTCTGCCAGAAATGTCCCGGCATGTTAGTCACTTTCTTTGTAGTTGTAAAGTAAAAGGACACAAGTGCAACTAATGTGACATTTATTGTGGCAACGTTTCGCTCTCCAGGAGTTTTATCAAGCCATTACAAACAATACATGGACACAGAGGGTATATAAAGGCTCAGAGTGAGGTGAATACTAGTGAGGTACCATTTCGATGTTCACTAGTGGTAGTAGTAGTAGTAGTAGTAGTAGTGGTAGTGACTACTACTACTACTACCACTAGTGAACATCGAAATGGTACCTCACTAGTATTCACCTCACTCTGAGCCTTTATATACCCTCTGTGTCCATGTATTGTTTGTAATGGCTTGATAAAGCTCCTGGAGAGCGAAACGTTGCCACAATAAATGTCACATTAGTTGCACTTGTGTCCTTTTACTTTACATATTGTCGGTAATTCTACCAACTTTATTACATTCTTTGTAGTTAACAACACTTTATTAAATGTAATCACATTGTAACCTTTGCAGAGAAATTTGTTTGTATATGTAAAATAAGAGAATATTTTCATTATGGCCGGTAGTATACAATAAAGTTATCCAAATATGACACATGTGTTTTATTAATCAACTTGCTTCACACGGTCAAGTCCGGGTTCAGTTCCTGGCGAGGGTAGAAACACTGGGTGTGTTTCCTTACGCTGGTTGTCTATGTTCACCAATCAGTAAAATGGGTACCTAGGTGTTAGTGGACTGGTGTGGGTCACATCCTGGGACAAAAACCAAAATTCTCAGCATAACAAGCGGCTTTCTGTACAGTAGTGTCACTGATGTCATCTATGATCTGTATACCTTGTATATGTACTTGTAGTAATAAGATATTATCTTAAGATATCCATCATCTCAGACTGGGCTCTGGACATGAACTCTACCTATTTATTTATGTCTACAATATATACAATATGTGCCCTCAGACCCAGTGTACAAATATATTATACTGTGTAAAATCATTCATACAATTCCTAAATAAAGCTTGTCTCATATTATTTAATAAAAGTATCACGTAATAGAAGTAAGTCATATTGCTTGACTTTTTTTTGTCTATCCTGGGTTAAATTCTTCTTAAATTACTATATAAAACCTATTCTTTCACAGTGGTTGTTTTGCATATTCTGATTCACCTGTTTACTGTGATCTTATTGCATAAAAACCTTTGTAAAAAAAATGAATTTAATATCTTTTTTATGCGCTCAATACCCATCTGTGGAAGCTAGTCAAGTATTAGAGAGATATATAATGGGTCCAGGAACTGGACCACAGATTTTATAGCTCAGTAAGTTACACAATTGTTCGCGGGCACGACCTACTTCCACATTGAACAAATGTGACACGACCTGTGACTGCTGCACCTCTCCTGCCATACGGTTTATAAGCTGCTTCTCCGGTGATATGCCGTATTCTATTCAAGATTGATGGACTGAACACATCGACTCAAGGTTGAGGGACTGATTACCTCATTCTCCTCCTGTTCTTCAAGTTTCTCCTACGTATGGACTGATGAAGCCACTGTGTGGCGAAACGTTTCCTCAATAAAGATACCCAAGAGTTGCATATGTGTCTAATTTATCAACATGTCGGTTCTCTGAACCATTCATCTACAAATATCGTGTACATGGCAGATGAGAGGGGAGGGCCGGAGGGTGAACTCAGAATTGGTGGTTAACAAGGCTTTAGATCGACTTCGGGGGCTAAGAGCTGGGGATGTATCTTTGCAGCAGAGGACAGTAGTGGTTAATACACTTGTTTATAGTAAAGTATGGGGTGTGGCTGAGGTGTACCCTTTAAGAGATGTGGATATTCAGGAACTGCAGAGAAGGGTCTTACGTTATGTTTAGGGTTTCGGGAGGGCTTGGTTAAGACGGGAGGTTGTCATGACCCATGTTCGCCGTGGGGGTTTAGGTCTCCTGGCTTTGGGGCCACGGGTGAAGGCCCTCTATGTTAATCAGCGGTTCCTCAGGGCGGGCGGTGAGAAGGGCATCCGGGTGGGTCGGGTAATGATAGAAATGCGTAAATGGTGGAGCGGCAGGGGATTAATCGAGTGTGAGGACATGCTACGTTTGTTATTAAAGTTGAGAAATGCATAACGGATTCGGGTGGGGCAAATGGTCAGCATATGTTGTCGTAGGGAAATAGTATAGGGATTGTCTGTTTTTCCGCGGTTAATTGGGGGGAATATGGGACGGGATTTTGTTTAAACTTAAGGTTGGCACCACGGGTTCGTGATTTAACCATACCCCCGGCAGGGGAATTTGTACCGCGGTATAGGTCTCAAAACTCCACACCCGTCGCGTTAGGCCACTAGACCCAGGTAGCCACAATTAAGATTTTCCAATAGGTATATATTCTACACCATAGGAAAGTTAGCACAGGCACCTCTGTTGTGACCACAAATGAAGTTGTACAGGACGAATATCCTCTTCAAGGAGGGCTCCTTGGCATGGTGAAGAAGAGGCTCTTGGTCTGAGGAATTAGCCCTGTCGGTTTCTTCTTCCTTAGACCCCGAAACCTATTCACCCCCCCATTCTTCCCCTACCCTATCCCCATCTCCCCATCTCCCTTTTTCCATTCCTCCTCCTCCTCATACCACCTCCCTTTTGCCTTCCTCTTTTTAGCCTTCGTGAATTTCTCCCTCAGGCGCGCTAGTTCCAGGTAGGGGAAAGGACACCGGGGTCCATCCCATTCCGTTGAGGTTTCTTGGCGGTGGCGTAGTTTGCGTGGAATCTGGATTGCCTAGGGATGTCCCAATCCTCTCCGGTATCCCGGAGTAGCTTTGGGTGTCTTTTGGGCGGAGGTGTATCTCTGGAGCGCCACCTTTCGGATTTCGGGGGGTGTGTGGTGGCTGAAGGAGGTATGCTTTGTGTCGGAATATCCGGCCCCCGCCCTCTCTTATATCACCAGGTTTCTAGCTCGGCAGACGGGAGGTTGCTATCCCTGATTGCTGGTTTTACTGGCATGAAGGGTAGGGTATGGCACGGGGGTTCATGCTGCATCTGCGCTACTAGCGTGTCGAGTCTCTTGGGCGTGGAGGGGGATTTCGCCCTTTTCATTCTCGGGGAACTATTCCTCCCCGCGATTCCCCCCTTTTTTTTCTTTTTTTTATTTTTATTTTAATTTCTTCATTCTTTTTTTTTCTTTAAAAACAAAAAGAATAGGAGTAACCTAACCCATGGCAGCCATAGTCCATGAAACCACTACCCCGGGCCCCTTCTTGAATTACGCACCCATTCTGACCCTGCCTTGTGTTTAGACCACTCTTCGGACACTTGATGACCCCTGTACTCCTTGCTGGTGCTGTTTCCTCACCCGTTAGGTACCGGGGCCTTCGACTGGACTCCTTCGATTTGTCTGAACTCGCTTCCTTTGACTATGCTTCCGGTTCTCCCTATACGGTACGGAATTTTCGAATCGCCCACCCCATTTCCTTGCCGGACCAACTCCGGTCATATCCTAAACGCCAACGTCAATCTCCTGATGCATTGCTCCGTCGTACCCTTCATTCTACTCGGAAACGACCGACACGTAAGCACTCCCTCTCCACGCTCAGTTTCGGACCACACAATGGGACTAAAATTCTTTACTTTAAGACCAACTTCTTTATATGCCTACCTTTCTGACCATAGTATTGCCAAAGCGCTCCTGCGTAATGTTGGCAGAGATATGTCAGTTCAAGCTCTCAAGAGCGGTACGCCGCATCTCACTGTCCAGAATGCTACCCAAGCTCCATGATTTTCTCTCCTTTCGAATATCGATACTACTCCCTATCACTATTAGAAAAACTCTTTTCTCTCATTCTTGTAGTGGTACTGTCATTTCTGCCCCATACATAGTCAACAGAATTTCAGTCATGTGGCATGACATTTTTCTGCGAAAAAGGCTGAACTCCAGGATCTCCCAATCCTCAAAGTAACACTTATGTCCTTCCTGCCGGGGGGCGGAAGACGTGACCCTTGCAATGTGGTCGTTTACTTTTGACAGCGAGAAACTCCCGCCATCTGTATATGTCGGGGACATCGAGGTTTCAAGTCGAAAGGTGATACCTACACCGAAACAATGTAGAAATTGCTGCCGTTTTGGTCACCCAGCGAAATATTGCAGATCTATGGCCGAATGCCCAGTCTGTGGTGCGACGACCATTCTAATACATCTTGCAGTCCAAACTCCATTTGCCTTAATTTAATGAAGTCACCCTTCGTACTCCCGCCGTTGCAGGTCTACTTAAATGAACGTGAAAATCGTTGTTACCTCAAAGAGGAGAAGGGTCTCCCTTATGCTTATGGAGTTACTCATCTCCGCCTCCAAGGGAGACTACACCATGTTTCTTATTCTAGTGTTTCCAAACGTCCCCCACTTCTGGGGGTCCATCTTCTGCAGCCCTCTGTTGTTACCCCTCCATAGCCACTACGGCAATTAATCTTTTGCTGTCTTGGCTCTGACGTCACGACTACAACTCAGTCTGTTCTCACATCTTCGCGTCCTTCCTCACAAGCCCAGTGCTCGAACAAGACCTGTACGACACCTAATTACCAATCGCCCCTTACTCAGAAGTCCAAAAAATCCACATTGCTCAAATCTTCTTGCCCCTTCCTTCCTTTTCCACCTCCACCACTTACCTTTCCGTCTACTGTACCTAGTTCTTCCCTAACGCTCTGGCTCTATTACAAGTGTGGAGATTCACCCTCCTCCTCGTACTATGCCTTCCACCACCGTCCCTCCCAAGTTTCTCCCTCGTCTAGTCACCTCCCAGGGGTTTCTACTCTTCTGTCCCCCCACACTGATCTCCAGTCCCTTACACTTTTCCCTCCCCCTCTACTTTGGTACAGTCCATTTACTGTCCCAATCTTTACTCACCCCCTCTCCTCCTATCTCCAATTGGTTTCCCATTACATCTTTGAATTCAGAAACACTTGAAGCCATTTCAGAATATTATTGCAGAGACTTAAACCTTCAATGGACATTGATTCACTTCCTGTTCTCCTCTTCCCTCTCCTCCTCTTAACAACCCCATTCTTCGCAATAATGCTTGTTCCTTCGCTACTTGAACATCTTCCAATGCCACCACACGTTGAATTTTCTAACCCCTCTTGTCGTAGGTGCCTTTACCTACAGATTCCGATAATTTTCTTATCGCCAATCATGGCCTAATTACAGTGGATATCGAGGCATCAGGGGTAATAGGGAGTGAGCTTCAGAGTTGCATTCAGGTTTTCCCCTTCGTTGGTGCTTGCTTTTACAAGAACCAAAATTACACTCGGCTGTTTTCCCAAACCTATCTCAGGCATATAATTTGATTGTATTCTTCGGATCTTTCTCAGATGGGACCTTTTAATGAAAGTGCCCTTCTTCTACGCAATGGATATTCCGTTTCCCCTTTCACTATTTGCCATTACCTCGCGGATTTCGATGCAGCCCGTATCCACTTGAATAAAGTGGGTTACAATATGTTCTTTATATCTCTCTCCTTCTGAGCATTTTCTATCCCAGACTTTGCCTTTCTTGTTTCATCCTTTTTTTTTACCACCACCACTTCTGTACTGGGTGATTTTAAAGCCCCACCATTTCCTCTGGGGGGGGTCTCATTGGACTCACCGTGGCATTCAGTTGGAGGGCTTTTTTGCCTCTCACCCCCTCCATGTTTTAAATACGGGTACTCCCCCCCATTTTGATCCTCGTATACTCATACTCTCTCTTGGCATCGATCTATTCTGCGGCCTGGCTCTTCTCCAGGTGCACATAGACTTCACCTGTGTCTGTTCTACCAGACTTACAGACAGCGGATCATTTTCCGATCATTTTACTCTCCCTTCCAATACCACCTTTCCTAGCCCTCGCTGGCAATTGATCGGGCATAATTGGGATCTTTACTCACACCTCACTGCTTTTAGTGAGGGTTCCTTCTTTCATCCTCCATGATGATGCCTACACATCTTATCGACATCAGTTTATACCGCAGCCTTCCTCTTTCTTTACCCCAAACCTAGGGCAGGCCTTCCTCAGAAGTGCGTGCTGGTGGTTCTCCTGCTCGTGCTCGTGCAGTACGTTTGAAACGTGACCTGCATGGGGCAGGTACCGGTACAATAGAACCGCTGTGAGACTTGTTGATTTTAAGCTGAGGAAGCGTGCGATGCATCGCCGTCTCATCCGTGAAGATAAAACGACTTGTTGGCCGGAACTATGTTTCCACCATCACCTCTGCTTCGTCTCTAGTGTGCTGTCTGAGAAAACAAAAAGTGAGGAAATAGTGTGGTAAATACTCTCCTGTCCCGGCTCCTGTTTACGGGTCCCACTGGTTGTTGTTAGACCAAACCCTCTCGACGTTGCCATTGAACTTGGGCACACATTGGTCCGTATTTCCCGAGGGCTCCATCTATGACCCTCGTTTCTTTTCCTCAAAGTCTGCAGAGAGTTAGTACCCTTGGACTTTTTTCTTCTCTCGGAGAAGAACAGGTATAATGTGCCTTTAACTTCAAGAATGGAGGCAACGCTCTCAGCTGCCGATCCTCGGAGCTGGGCCGGTGCCATTTCATATTCGTATGATACAACATTTACATCGGCAGCCCTTGTAGTCTCTTACACATCTTCAATCTTATTTGGGCACAAGGAGTTCTTCCAGATGTGAAATCTGCCATTTTCTCCCTTTCCGCAAACGGGGTACTACTGGACATGATGCCTCCCCACTATCGCCCCTCGCTCTTACAATGCGTTTGCAAAAGTGATGGAACGCCTCGTAAATCGACGTGTAATGTGGTATTTTCAGAGTCTCAGAAACAGTCTCTCCGCTAGTCAATATGGCTTTCGTAAGGGTCGTCTACCATAGACCCCTTACTACGATTGGATACGTATTTTCGTAATGCCTTTGCGATAATCACTAGTTATTGCCATATTTTTTTGACTTGAGAAGGCATATGACACAACTTGGGAGGTATAATATTTTGGCCTGGCCCATTCCTTAGGCCTCCGAGGGCAATCTATACCTTCATTCCTTAAGCAAACTTTTTAACTGACGGAATTTCAGTGTTCGAGTCAATAATGTTCTTCCCCGGACTTCGTCCAAGTGAAGGTTTGTCCCTCAGGGATGTGTTCCTAAGCACAAACACTTTTTCTCCTTGCTTAAATGATTTGGGCCTCTGTTTCTTCCAAACAATATTGGTCATCACTCTATGTTGATGACTTCGCTATTCTTGTGCGGCGACTGACTGTCACCTTATTGCTAGTTATCTCAGCATGCGGGCGAACCCGTGTTTCCACTTGGGCACCACAATCGGGTTTAAATTTTCAAAGTACCAAAACTACCAAAATTACTTTCACTAGACGCGGGGGGCCCTCTGTTATCTCCGATATCCTTTGTATCTCTATGGCTCCCGTTATCCCCGGAAAGTTATACAGTCAGGTTTCTAGGCTTCTCTTTGACCGTCGGATAACTGGAAAACCTCACATTACTCCTCCTGAAGGCAATTGTTCACAACGGCTAAACCTTCTTAAAAAACCCTTGACTCATCTTTCCTGGGGATGCTTGCATCGTTCGAATCTGCTTCTCCTACATTCAGCCCTCGTTTTATCGTGAAACTCGATTATGGTGACCAGAGTTATTCCGCGGCCTCTCCTGCTACCTCTTCTTTAGCCTTAACTCTATCCATCACCAACAAGGCTTACGTTTGTGGCCCTTGGTGCTTTCACTCTTCCCCTGGAGAGCTCTAACAGAAGCATAATGTTTCAATCCTTGTCTGATGCCGTGATGCCATTGCCTTCGTTACTATGTACGCTCTCACGATCTAACAAATCCATCCATTTTTAGATTGGTCACCGATATTAGTTGTCATTCTTTATTCGTTCGCCGCCCTGTTTGCACCGTCCCTTTTCACTTCGCCTACTTTCACTCTTGTCCTTCCCTTCACGTTACCACCTTATATGTTCATGTAGATCTCACTTTTCCCCTTACCCCCTGGGAAGTTCAGCTGTTGGGTCTGTTCTTTCTGCACTCCTTGCTCGAAAGCTCAACTGCCTACGGTAGCTTCCCGCTCCCTTTTTCTTGATCACTTACACACCATCTCATGCCACCGCTGTGTACACAGATGGCTCTAGTCCTTCAGACGGCGTCGGTTTTCGCAGCAGTGTTTCCAGGACAGTCGTCGTACGAGGGCATTTACTATCTTCAGCTAGCATTTTTTACTGCTGCACTGTTTGCCATTCTTGCAGACTTATTGTAATCGCATCTATGCCTGTGTCGATCATTTGTAGTAGTCTCAGGACTCCCTTAGTGGGCTCTCAGGCTATTCGAAAATTTGATAATCTCATCCCCTAGTTCTCGATCCAACTTTGGCTACGCCGTATCTCTTACCATACACTAAAGATATTGTTTTTTATTGGGGTTCCCTGGTCATGTCGACGTACAGGGCAATGAACAGGCGACACTGCTGCGCGGTCAGCAGTATTATGACCTTACAATTTCCTATCGAGGTGTTCCAATTTCTGACTATTTTGCTGCAATAGTACCACACCTTCGCACCCGTTGCAAACAACGTTGGTCAACGCTGATCGTAACAACATTCATTCTATTAAACCGAGCATAGGGTTACTGGCGTCTTCTGTCATCAGTGCCGAGGTTGGGGAGACCACCTCTCTCTCCCGCCTTAGAATTAGGCCACACTGTTTACTATGGGTTATCTATGGAGAGGCACCCTGTTCCACTCTGTGAGCAGCAGTGTCAAGTTCCAGTATCGATTATCCACATTTCTGTTAGGACTTGCCCTCTCTATCAACGGCACGCAGAAGGAATTTACCTCCAAACGTCGTTCTTCGTTCTCCTCTCTCTCTTTACCTTCCCTTCGTGCTGATGGGACCCTCCTTTAATCAGGACTCTTCATTGGAATTCTTGACAACGACTGATTACTCCACAAACTCTGATGATACTTTTCGCACTCCCCTCAGCCCTTTCTGGTTCAGTCTCTTGCTGCCCTTTACCCTTTCACCATCCACTGCCCCGCTGTTATCCGTAACATGTTGCTCATCCATCTCCCTTTTGCCACCTGATGCCCTCGCTTCCTTCCTGCCCTGCAGCGCTGTATAGTCCTTGTGGCTTAGCGCTTCTTTTTGATTATAATAATAATAATAATACAGACGAATCTCCAGCTAGCGTGGCCGTGACGAACTCTAGCTCAAGTCCCTTCACTGCCGTCAACATGACTCAAGAAATCGTAATGACACGATTGCTTTGCAATCGTGTCATTACGATTTCTTGAGTCGGGTTCGTGAATTGGTCTACAGATTTGTCATGGGGATTTTAGCATCAAAATCGGTCTTAAATAGGATGGGTTTGGTAAGGGAGGCGGATTGCTTACGTTGCGGTCTCGAAGAAACAGCTTTTCAGGGGACATCTAACGTCAACACATGAACTTTTTTATTTTTCGTTCGATTTCTTTCATTTTTTTTTGTACGTAAAGAAGCACCTTTCAATAGTAATGTGACCAAGTTTCAATAAGATAACTCAAAAAACAACTGAGAAAAAAATGATTTACTAATAATCATACATATTGAACAGTAACTTCGTAATGGGACTTGGAGAAGCTGTTTTGGCATTATCTAAGCATAAAACAATGCTAAACTGTATTTCTAGTGTTTAGCCTTTCTGTAATTTATCCTTTCTTCATTCTTAAAAAAAATAAATTTTGTATGGTTTTGACTTTCAGCCAAATATCTGACTTTTGCCCTCACAAAAATAAAAAACAAATTATGATATCTCAAAAAGCAAACCATTAGCTTGTAAAACAATCTTTCCTTTATGTTCTCTGTGAATTTCATTACATTCCTGCTATTATTAACGAATTTCGTGGCTCATATATGTGAATAACTTACTTCCGAGATAATCCGCGAAACAGCCGGACCACCGATTTTTTTTTTTTCGAGAAAATAACATTTTTCTCAGTCTTATACTGCATTACGAGTGTATATCATAGTTACCAATGTTCGTTTTCTTTAATATAAGGACCCTGGAGGTGAAAGAAAGAGAATGGAAGCCCCTCTCTGAGAATGGGAATCTATTATTCCCGATGGAGCGCTCTGAGAATATGCCATATAGTATTCATTCTGGAGTATTTACCATATTTATTTGTTATTTATATTGTTTATTATGTCATATTAGATCAATTGTGATAGATAAATAAGCCGTAGAAGCTATAATAGCGTTATATTGAGCCATATTCCCCGGCCACCCCGAGACTGGAATTTTCCATGACGTCAGCAAAATGGTGTCGGGAGGTTCCTGGTTGGTTGGAACTCTACGTATAAGTCCCACCCACTGTATTATGATGCCAAATCGTCAATTATTATCTTAGAAAAAATAATACAATAAATACACGAAAAAAAACGGAAAAAAAAAATTGACGACAGGTGAGCACACCTGCCGCGGGTGGTGACGTAACCCTAGGTGTTTTAAATGACCATAATTCCTTGTAGGAATGTCGTAGAACAATGATTCTGGTACCATTGTGTTGCCAGAGAGTTAAGCTATTTTTCTATAAGATTAACTCAATTTGTGAATTTTTTTTCGACAATTTTTCGTTCGCGCTGAGTAGATGCTGATTACCCCTTCATGCTGTCTACTTTTGTGATACTTTGGACGAAGTTCGTTCGTGGGTGGGGCGGGTTTTCGAGTTTCTTAGTGGGGGAACTATCTCAACCTTACGAGCCTTAACACCATGTTTCAAGTTCAAGAGTCATGTGGGTTTCTGATAGTAAAGGACCCCAATGGAAATAAGTCACTCTGTCTGACTTTTTTGTGTTATCCTAGGTTCTCTACACATATGCTGCTATGTATGATAATTCTATGTAACTGTATTTGTGTATACCTGAATAAACTTACTTACTTACTTACTTACTTACTTATAACCATAGTACTAGTGAGTGTGTAATGTATTAGTTTATATGATATTGTTTTTGTATATAAAATTTTTATGTATACATAGTACCAATGAATGCGCAATGCATTAGTTTATAGGACATTATTTTGTATATAAAATTTCATACACAATATGAATAAGACTGTCAGGTTTGGTTATATATTTATTTGGTGTTTAAGGTATGTTCCGGTAGTTCTTTGTTTAGTTATATATATTGTTGTTGCTTTACATAAAGTTTTCACGGTTCTTGGTTTAAAATCAATTTTGTATACCACACATGTATACTGTGTTTTAAGTCAATTATGTATAACATACATGCATACTGTGTTTTTTAAATAAAAATATATAAAAAAAATTAATTTACACTGATGGTAATAAACTATTTACATGTTTATATCTAGTTCCAATTCGTAATGGGTTATTTATTCAGACATAGATTCACAAATATATTACAGAGCACCTTATATCTGATTTAAATTAAGGGTAAGCTTAATCTAAGTGGTAATGCGTTATTTATACCTGGAGTTTACCTGGAGAGAGTTCCGGGGGTCAACGCCCCCGCGGCCCGGTCTGAGACCAGGCCTCCTGGTGGATCAGAGCCTGATCAACCAGGCTGTTGCTGCTGGCTGCACGCAAACCAACATACGAGCCACAGCCCGGCTGATCCGGAACTGACTTTAGGTGCTTGTCCAGTGCCAGCTTGAAGACTGCCAGGGGTCTGTTGGTAATCCCCCTTATGTGTGCTGGAAGGCAGTGGGTAGTCAGTGTATTTTTACTAAATGGTTGGCAAGATACCACTCTGGATAAAATATTTTGACATGTCTTGAACATCTTTAAGTGAATTGTCTCTTAATTCATTAATTTAAGTAAGTAAGTAAGTAAGTTTATTCAGGTATACACAAATACAGTTACATAGAATTAACATACATAGCAGCATATGTGTAGAGAACCTGGGATAACCCAAAAAAGTCAGACAGGGTGACTTATTTCCATTGGGGTCCTTTTACCTTATTATTATAATATGAAGGTTATAATATTTTCTTATTATTCTACAATGAAGATAACATCTTATTATCATACTAAAAAGACTATCTACTACACGAGAGTCATTAAAACTATCTACAATACGAGGGTTATTACTAGGAATAAGGTGAAATTACACGTGTTTGCTAAAAAAAAAATAATTTCCCTCCCTTTCTGTAGTTACATTCATCAGGCACCTTTTGGCACTCTTCTTGAACTGGTTTATGCTATGACTGGCTTTGACATGTGCAGGCACTCTGTTCCATTCCTTCATTGCTGTACAATAAAAGGTGTTTGAAGCCTGGCCACTGACTGTGGGTACTACAAAGTTGTGCTCTCTCCCCCTAGTACTATGATTGCTTTGGTTCCCAACCTTGACAAAATTGACAGCAAGATATTCTGGACATTGTGAGCAATTTTATAAACATGATTTAGCTTCAGTTGTTTTACTCTGTCTTCAACATTCAGCATATCCAACTGCTGTAATTCATCCTGGCCTACATGTTCTCTTGGTCCCAGCCCCAGGATGAATCTTACGATTTTGTTCTGGGTGATTTGCAGTCTATCTTTCAGTTTTTTTGTCAAGGCAGAGTACCAAGAAGAGCAAGCGTAATCCATATGGCATTGTATAAGGGCTAGACATAGGGTCCTGCGAGCCTCAGTAGGTAGACACTGTGCTTGTCTATACAGGCATTCGCTTTCTTTACTACACTGTTCCCCATCAATTCTCCTGACATGCATGGGTCAAAGGGGATTCCCAAATATTTTACTGATGAATTTGATCGCATTCCAGCACATAATGACGCAACGAGTGATAATTGTTCATCTGGTAAAGTTTACATTTTAGTTATAAGCACATGAACTGGTAGTGATGATAGAACCTGCCAGATATATTGCCAACCCAGCCAGAGCTGGATGCTAACTTTGATGCAATATACATATATGGCTCCTCATACATGATATAATGATAGATGGACAGAATGGTGTCAGTCTTCCTCTGTCTCAAGTCAATGAAGTTATTTTCACACAGTTGCTCTCAAACTGGGTAGCCCAAAATTGTAATTTACCCCCTCCTTGCAGACATGTCTTTGCTAATTCATCAGTTCTATCAGGCATCTCAACACCAATGTGAGATGGAATCCACAAATACATTTTTTTTTTTATTTTTTTTATGCGGTTCAAAATAATGTAGTTTGCTTGTAATAAAACATTAG
This sequence comes from Cherax quadricarinatus, assembly GCF_026875155.1. NCBI lineage: Eukaryota > Metazoa > Arthropoda > Malacostraca > Decapoda > Parastacidae > Cherax > Cherax quadricarinatus. Next base: position 39,764,886 of record NC_069414.1, on the reverse strand, counting down.
TAGGCACAAAAGAAAGCTACTACTATGCAATACATGTCGTGCAGACTAAATATAATGTTTAAAAGTTACTGAAGATTTAGACATAGACTATTAAGTAGAATTTCTTACAGAGTTAAGAAGAGTCATATGTACACTACACCAGTCATACCATACTTGTGTCTGGCTTCTGACAACCATCCCATAATTGACACTCATGGAGTTAATAACATATTTATGGAGTTACTTTAATATGTTTATAATGCATCCCATACCCATATTTTTAGATTATTATATATGAGAACAAAGTCGAAATTTTTAGAGGACCCTAACATATGCCCTGTGTCATATAACTCAAATTATTTTAATTTACTGAGTTATCCTGGGTCAATACACACATACATCACCACATAAAAAGTTGTAAAAAATCTAAACTTGTACAATGAACCGACATAATAAAAAAAAAATCATAATGTAGTATTGTAAGTGTTCAGCAGGTGGCAGTGTTGTTGTAGTGTTGTGATTGCTGGCTCAGCTGTCACCTTCATATATACCCTCACTACCTCCATACACTCGTCAGTACCTCACTACCATCTACCTTCCTGCCCACTCAACACCATGTAGTGCCCACTACCCAAGAATTGAGGGAGATTTGCCTCTTTTGTGGGTCAAGGCTGAGAATGACTTGGGTGTGTTGACGTGTGTTGTGTGCGTGGCTGTCTACACCAGCAAGTTGACACCATTTTCCTAGTTTATTGCCTAAACCCAACCTCTCTTACCAGTTATTAATACAACGTAAAACCTAGAAGATTGTTGAGAGTTTGCAGATAACCGAGGAGTGTTTAACATACAATTATTTTTAGGTGGAAGGTGATATTGCGGAGTTATTGTAGAGGGAAGTGATATGCTGGAGTTATTGTAGGGGGAAGGTGATATTGCTGGAGTTATTGTAGAGGGAAGGTGATATTGCTGGAGTTATTGTAGAGGGAAGGTGATATTGCTGGAGTTATTGTAGGGGGAAGGTGATATTGCTGGAGTTATTGTAGGGAAGGTGATATTGCTGGAGTTATTGTAGGGGGAAGGTGATATTGCTGGATTTAAATGTAGGGGGAAGGTGATATTGCTGGAGTTATTGTAGGGAAGGTGTATTGTGGAGTTATTGTGGGGGGAAAGGTGATTTTGCTGGAGTATTGTGGGGGAAGGTGATATTGCTGGAGTTATTGTAGAGGGAAGTGATATTGCTGGAGTTATTGTAGGGGGAAGGTGATATTGCTGGAGTTATTGTAGAGGGAAGGTGATATTGCTGGAGTTATTGTAGGGGGAAGGTGATATTGCTGGAGTTATTGTAGGGGGAAGGTGATATTGCTGGAGTTATTGTAGAGGGAGGTGATATTGCGGGAGTTATTGTAGGGGGAAGGTGATATTGGCTGGAGTTTATTGTAGGGGAAGGTGATATTGCTGGAGTTATGTAGGGGGAAGGTGATATTGCTGGAGTTATTGTAGAGGGAAGGTGATATTGCTGGAGTTATTGTGGGGGGAAGGTGATATTGCTGGAGTTATTGTAGAGGGAAGGTGATATTGTGGAGTTATGTAGGGGAAGGGTGAAAATTGCTGGAGTTATTGTAGGGGGAAGGTGGATATTGCTGGAGTTATTGTAGGGGGAAGGTGATATTGCTGGAGTTATTGTAGGGGGAAGGTGATATTGCTGGAGTTATTGTAGGGGAAGGTGATATTGCGGGAGTTATTGTAGGGGGAAGGTGATATTGCTGGAGTTATTGTAGGGGGAAGGTGATATTGCTGGAGTTATTGTAGGGGGAAAAGGTGATATTGCTGGAGTTATTGTGGGGGGAAGGTGATATTGGGTGGATTTATTGTAGGGGGAAGGTGTATTGCTGGAGTTTTGTAGGGGGAAGGTGATATTGCTGGAGTTATTGTAGGGGGAAGGTGATATTGCTGGAGTTATTGTAGGGGGAAGGTGTTTATTGTGGAGTTATTGTTAGGGGGAAGGTGATATTGCTGGAGTTATTGTAGGGGGGAAGGTTATAGCTGGAGTTATTGTAGGGGGAAGGTGATATTGCTGGAGTTATTGTAGGGGGAAGGTGATATTGCTGGAGTTATTGTAGGGGGAAGGTGATATTGCTGGAGTTATTGTAGGGGGAAGGTGATATTGCTGGAGTTATTGTAGGGGGGAAGGTGATATTGCGGAGTTATTGTGGGGGGGAAGGGTGATATGCGGGAGTTATTGTAGGGGGAAGGTGAAAAATTGCTGGAGTTATTGTAGGGGGGAAGGTGATATTGCTGGAGTTATTGTAGGGGGAAGGTGATATTGCTGGAGTTATTGTAGGGGGGAAGGTGATATTGCTGGAGTTATTGTAGGGGGGAAGGTGATATTGCTGGGTTATTGTAGGGGGAGGTGATATTGCTGGAGTTATTGTAGGGGGAAGGTGATATTGCTGGAGTTATTGTAGGGGGGAAGGTGATATTGCTGGAGTTATTGTAGGGGGAAGGTGATATTGCTGGAGATATTGTAGGGGGAAGGTGATATTGTGGAGTTATTGTAGGGGGGAAGGTGATATTGCTGGAGTTATTGTAGGGGGGAAGGTGATTTTGCTGGAGTTTATTTAGGGGGAAGGTGATATTGCTGGAGTTTTGTAGGGGGAAGGTGATATTGCGGGAGTTATTGTAGGGGAAGGTGATATTGCTGGAGTTTTTGTAGGGGGGAAGGGGGATATTGCTGGAGTTATTGTAGGGGGGAAGGTGATATTGCGGGAGTTATTGTAGGGGGAAGGTGATATTGCGGAGTTATTGTAGGGGGAAGGTGATATTGCTGGAGTTATTGTGAGGGAAGGTGATATTGCTGGAGTTATTGTAGGGGGGAAGTGATATTGTGGAGTTATTGTAGGGGGGAAGGTGATATTGCTGGAGTTATTGTAGGGGGGAAGGTGATATTGCTGGAGTTATTGTGGGGGGGAAGGTGATATTGCTGAGTTATTGTAGAGGGAAGGTGATATTGCTGGAGTTATTGTAGGGGGAAGGTGATTTTGCGGAGTTATTGTAGAGGGAGGTGATATTGCTGGGTTATTGTAGGGGGAAGGTGATATTGCTGGAGTTATTGTAGGGGGGAAGGTGATATTACTGAGTTTATTGTGGGGGAAGGTGATATTGCTGGAGTAATTGTAGGGGGGAAGGTGAATTGCTGGGTTATTGTGGGGGGGGAGGTGATATTGCTGGGTTATTGTAGAGGGAGGTGATATTGCTGGAGTTATTGTAGGGGAAGGTGATATTGCTGGAGTTATTGTAGGGGGAAGGTGATATTGCTGGAGTTATTGTAGAGGGAAGGTGATATTGCTGGAGTTATTGTAGGGGGAAGGTGATATTGCTGGAGTTATTTTTTTTATATTTTTATTTAAAAAACACAGTATACATGTATGTTATACATAATTGATTTTAAAACAAGAACCGTGAAAACTTTATGTAAGACAACAACAATTAATGTAACTAAACAAAGAACTACCGGAACATACCTTAAACACCAAATAAATATATAACCAAACCTGACAGTCTTATTCATACTGTGTATGAAATTTTATATACAAATGAATGTTATATAAACTAATGCATTGCACATTCAATGGTACTATGGATATATAAAAATTTATATACAAAAACAATATCATAGAAACTAATATATTGTACACTCAATGGTACTATGGTTATATAAAATAACTATCGGAAAATTACATGGACTTGAAAATTGAAACATGGTGTTTTCTTTTTTCTGGTTTTTGCATGTATTGAAAAAGGAATCAAAATATACAAAAAGCCTTTAATAATTAACATAAGACTTTTACAGATCTAACATGTATGATTACATACAAGGAAATACTAAACACCTAAACCCCGACCAACCCCATATTTAGTTTCTCAAACTAATTATAAACCCCCAATAAATTACCTTACTTGTATACAGTGATATTAGTAAGGGGCTTAATTGAACATCAGCTGACTATATGCACCATAATGATAAAAAAAATACATGTGATATCACTGGGTGTCAGAACAATAATCCCACAAAAGCTGCTGCCCAAGGGAAATTAAATGCCCAAAGATTACAATATAGGACATTATACATTCAACCCCCCCCTCACATAGGTGACCCCCTACTACCTTCAAACAAAACTTAGGCCAATGAAACTTTTGCCCTTCATCAAAAGTTTACAACTATCACCAAAGGTCTGCTTATGAACATTCCCCTTAAAGGGCAGTATAACATGTACTTTTAGCGGTGATATCAGCGAGGCTTCTGCTTACAAATAACTAAACAAAACCTAACGGGAATCCCAGGAAAGACCCAGCATACTTCACCAAGCCCCGGCCGTAGTCGGGAACCGGTTCAGCCTTGCAGAGGCTGGAACATGTACTGAAATATTGCTTTTTATCTGTATTATCAAGATGCATGACCATATTAGGATTAATCCAAGATCTCAGTTCCACACAACGCCACAACCATACACACACAGACGCACGGAACCATTCATAATACATACACGTCACTCCCCAAAACCCGCCCTCTACCCTGAAGTCCCGAACCCAAACCCTTTGGGGCTACCACGGGGGGGAGTCCACCCCCTGTTGCCTTACCCCACCCCAGTTGCAGCAACCTTTGAACAGTAAGACTTCGATAGTTTGCAGGAAAACTATTATCCAACTTCTACCCTATATGAGTTTATTTCTGCAATACGTTCTGTAGATACCTGCCGCAATTGCCCTATCCCAACTGTTCTCCCGGTTTCCCGAATACCCATGATATATAAAGAAATCAGCCACCCCGTACATTATTGCTCTTCGTACCTCACTTTATACTCCGCTAACGTCTAATGTTAGGCTCGTAAGGTTGAGATAGTTCCCCCACTAAGAAAATCTAAAATCCCCCCCAACCACGAAATGAACTTCGTCCAAGGTATCAAAAAAAGTAGACTGCATGAAAACAGTGTTTCTTCAAGACCGCAACGTAAGCAATCCGCCTCCCTTACCAAAACCCCTCCTATTAAGACCGATTTTGATGCTAAAATCCCCATGACAAACCGTAACCCCAAATTTACGACCCTTGGTGCCAACTTAAGTTTGCAAAAAACCGTCCCATATTTCCCCCAATTATACAGCGGAAAAAAAAGACAATCCCTGACAAATTTCCCTACGGACAACATATGCTGACCATTTGCCCTAAACCCGAAACCATTTTCGCATTTCTCAACGTTAATAACAAACGAAGCATGTCCTCACACTCGATTAATCCCCTGCCGCTCCACCATTTACGCATGTCGATCATTACCCGACCCACCCAGATGCCCTTCTCACCGCCCGCCCTGAGGAACCGCTGCTTAACATAGAGGCCTTCACCCGTGGCCCCAAAGCGAGACCAAAACCCCCCCACGGCGAACATGGGTCATGACAACCTCCCTGCTTAACCGAGCCCTCCCGAAACCCCAGACATAACGTAAGACCTTTCTCTGCAGTTCCTGAATATCCACATCTCTTAAAGGGTACACCTCAGCCACACCCTATACTTTACTATAAACAAGTGTATTAACCACCACTGTCCTCTGTTGCAAAGATACATCCCTAGCTCTTAGCCCCCGAAGTCGATCTAAAGCCTTATTAACCACCAATTCTGAGTTCACTCTTCGGCCCTCCCTCTCATCTGCCATGTACACGATACCACATATTCTAAGTTGCACCACAACTGACCACCCATACCTTTTGCCCAACCCTCCCCCCCCACCCATGTACCCACCTCCAATAATTTCGATTTTGCTTTATTGATGCACATGCCAGACTCTGTCCCAAAAAACTCAACCATCCATCCCACAATCCGCAAATCCTCCTCCCCTTTTAACAAAATCGTGGTATCGTCTACGTACCCGACCACACTCGCTGCATGGTCACTGCTCCGCGTCCCACGCCTCGAACCACCATCCACCAGCTCATAAAAGGGGTTTTGCTTACAAGCAAAAAGCAGCTGGGAGAGGGGGCACCCTTGCCTCAAACCCCGTTCCATACGGACCGGCTGCCCCAATTTACCGTTTACCTGTACGCGTATCATAGCCGAGACATACAAGGTATCAACCCATCTTACAATCTCGTCTCCAAAACCCTGCTTTAATAAAATAAGCCTCAATAAATCTCTATCAACACAGTCGTAAGCATTTTGCCAGTCAAACCCGAGGACACCCCCCCCTTGACATTCCTCCAAAAATTCCCTAATACGTGCATGCCCGTCCCTCATGCTCCTACCTGGTATGCCTAGCTGTCCCTCGTGAATAACCAATCCCATAACCTTCCTCATTCTATTTCCTAAAACTTTTGCAAAGATTTTATAGTCCGAGCACATAAGAGATATAGCTCTATATGCACTCAGACCCCTCCCCCCTCCCTTTTTGGGCACCAACACAACTACCCCCGTACTTTGCGACATACCTAACCTCCCCTCCGCGAGCATGCAATTCAGTACATCAACCAAACAATGCTTTATACTTCCCCAATGCACCCTATAAAAATCATTCGAAATGCCATCTATACCTGGTGCCTTTCCTTTACTCATACTAAAAATCGCCTCCTCTACCTCCTCCACTCGAATTCTACCTACTAGTACCGTTCTATCCCTGTCACTTACAACTTTTCTGAAATCCCTCCCCACCAGGCCACCCGCATGGACCCCCCCTACTCCCCGCAGTAGCTTTTCCCCAAACCATAGATCAGCATAAAAACTCATGCTGTCTGTGGTGAGGAGTACTTGACCCGGCAGGTAACCACCCAAACCCGTGCATTCTTCCAATTGCAATAGGGACGTTGCCTGTTGTCTGACCCTGAACTTGCGCAAGACACAACCGGAAGGTTTGTCGCCCCAGAGCACTTCTTCCATACCTGCTCTGACTCGAACCGCATTAAAACGTTCATTGTGAATATCTGCAAGTCGACTACGAAGATGTTCAATGTCGTCATACCTACTACTTCCACCCTCCACATAGTCATCATTAAGCTGTGCCTCCAAATAGTTTTGTAGCCCAAACCTCCACCTTGCTTCCTCCTTTCCCCGCTTCTTATAATATCGCGCTATTCCGGGTTTGGCACGTGTTTCCCACCATTCCAACAAACATTCATCTGCCCTCCACATTTCCCAAATATTTTTCCACCAATCCTGAAAAGCGGACCCATCCCCTTCCCCCTCCAAGAGCCGCCCATTCAGTTTCCAATACCCTGAATAAACCCTGATCATTCCATCCCAGTCCAAGTCCGCTAGCACTGCACGGTGATCAGAAAACCCCAGATCAAGGGTCTGCACGTGCCCAACTCGAATTCCTTGTGTTGCATAAATCCTACCCAGTCGGGCCGCGTAACCTCTGCGCACAAGCGTATGTTTCACCCCCACCCACCCCTCCCCACTACATCATAAACCCCTACATCCCCCAGCAGATTTCTTAGGACAGGTAGAACGCACTCCGCCCCCCTTGGCTCAACATCCCTATGGCGGATAATGCAATTCCAATCCCCACATAAGACCGAAATTAAAGGTAAACCCCGGATGTGAAACGTTAAAGCCTCCCTCACAAAGTCTATTTTAACTTTAGAGTTACTGTCTGCTGGCATATAAACTCCGATAAAACAAACTCTAACCCCACCCCAATACCCATCCACCCTTACCACCCTTCCATCTCCCCCCTCCTCCCATCCCAAGATGCTCCAAGGGCTGGACTCCTTCACCGCTATAGCCACCCCTCCCTTTAATTTTAAAGAATTACTCGCATACATTCAGTAGCCTTTCAACCATAACTCTCTACCAAATTTATAATTATGTTCTTGCATAAAACATACATCCACATCGTAACGATGCAAAAACCACTCCATCCACACTTTTTTAACTTCAGTCCTTAAGCCATTGGCATTGATAGTAACACACTTGAATTTATAAAAAAGGTGGTTTACCTCTGTTTTTGGGTCTTTCCTGTTCCCACTCGCACATTAGACTGCCCATCTTTGTCATTCGGCTTCTCGAGACCCCCCCCCTCCCCCGCACTCTACCCTTATGCTGGGACCTTGAAACTATCCCTTCTGTGACAGGCGGCTCAGCCACTTTCGCCCACGATTTCCTCCCTGGGCGCTGTCCTGGTGTCAAGACATCGTCCATATCCGACGCTCCCGCCGAACGTTTGCGGGAGCTGCCATCCACATGCATCTCCTCGCTGGACGAAGCCTCCTGGTGAACCTCCACCACCACCTCATGCGTCCGTATGAACGTGGTTTTGTCCTGCATTTCCATGTTTGGGGATTCCTCAGTCGTTAACTCACGACACGCCGTCGAAACAACAGGACCATGTTCTGTTCCATCTAGAAGGTCCTGCAACACGTCTTCCAGCAACTTATCCTGTGGCAAAACCTCAGGCCCCACAGGATCCACTGTAAGCGTGGGCACGGTCAATGCATCCACAGACAGGGTGGCACACATCGTAGACTGCGTGTCCTCCTGTTGCATCTCATCACTCCATAGCTTGGGAACTTGCCCAGCCGAGGTACCAGGCTCAGTCACGAAAACCTCAGCCCGTAGGCCCACAGGTGACTGGTCCCGGGGGTGGCCAACCAGTCGACGGGGGCACACTGGGTAGCCATATGCTCAAAAAGTTGCATAGTCTGCAAGTCTTCCTTTGGCCTTGTGTGAATGCAACACAGACCGTGTTAACTCTCCTGCCTTGTTGGTCCGCCATCTTGTGACTTGTAGTGGTCTGTGAAAACTGCACAGAAATCAGTTGAATCAGGAGCTACTGCGCAGCCTGTCCGCACGGCCCAATAGCGATGTGAACAATTACTGGAGTTATTGTAGGGGGAAGGTGATATTGCTGGAGTTATTGTAGGGGGAAGGTGATATTGTTGGAGTTATTGCAGGGGGAAGGTAATATTGCTGGAGTTATTGTAGGGGGAAGGTGATATTGCTGGAGTTATTGTAGGGGGAAGGTGATATTGCTGGAGTTATTGTAGAGGGAAGGTGATATTGCTGGAGTTATTGTAGAGGGACGGTGATATTGCTGGAGAGTTATTGTAGAGGGACGGTGATATTGCTGGAGAGTTTTGTAGAGGGAAGGTGATATTGCTGGAGAGTTTTTGTAGAGGGAAGGTGATTATTGCTGAGAGTTATTGTAGAGGGAAGGTGATATTGCTGGAGAGTTATTGTAGAGGGAAGGTGATATTGCTGGAGAGTTATTGTAGAGGGAAGGTGATATTGCTGGAGAGTTATTGTAGAGGGAAGGTGATATTGCTGAGTTTATTAGAGGAAGGTGATATTGCTGGAGTTATTGTAGGGGGAAGGTGATATTGCTGGAGTTATTGTAGAGGGAAGGTGATATTGCTGGAGTTATTGTAGGGGGAAGGTGATATTGCTGGTGTTATTGTAGGGGGAAGGTGATATTGCTGGAGTTATTGTAGAGGGAAGGTGATATTGCTGGAGAGTTATTGTAGAGGGAAGGTGATATTGCTGGAGAGTTATTGTAGGGGGAAGGTGATATTGCTGGAGTTATTGTAGAGGGAAGGTGATATTGCTGGAGTTATTGTAGGGGGAAGGTGATATTGCTGGAGTTATTGTAGGGGGGAAGGTGATATTGCTGGACAGTTATTGTAGGGGGGAAGGTGATATTGCTGGACAATTATTGTAGGGGGGAAGGTGATATTGCTGGAGAGTTATTGTAGAGGGAAGGTGATATTGCTGGAGAGTTATTGTAGAGGGAAGGTGATATTGCTGGAGAGTTATTGTAGGGGGAAGGTGATATTGCTGGAGTTTTATTATAGGGGGAAGGTGATCTTGCTGAAATTACTGTAGGTAAATGTTTTAGGGATCGAGATGAATTATTGTGATTATTATGCAAAATATAAAATAATTCACTGGATTCATTTTGTATACTTGTGCTTACTATAATAATACATGGATATCTGCATATACAGCAACGTGCATGTGCAGCTATAGGCATGCATAGCTGCATGCGTAGCTGCGTGCACATCTCCATGCGTAGCTGCGTGCACATCTCCATGCGTAGCTGCGTGCACATCTCCATGCGTAGCTGCGTGCACATCTCCATGCGTAGCTGCGTGCACATCTCCATGCGTAGCTGCGTGCACATCTCCATGCGTAGCTGCGTGCACATCTCCATGCGTAGCTGCGTGCACATCTCCATGCGTAGCTGCGTGCACATCTCCATGCGTAGCTGCGTGCACATCTCCATGCGTAGCTGCGTGCACATCTCCATGCGTAGCTGCGTGCACATCTCCATGCATGTATAGCTTCTGAAGCAGAGGCATAGTCATTGGCCTCCACTTCAGAATAGATATTAAAGCCAGCAAATAAAGCCCCTTAAATTACATCAGTATAATGACTGTCTTTGCAAACATGCAAGGTCTAAAGCCGTCAACAAACAAAAAAATCCCTTACATCAATGGACTGCTCACGGAGTCGAATGCAATGTTTGCAGCTTTCACAGAGACCCACATAAAGGATCATTTTGACAACAAAATATGGATCCCAGGTTATAACCTATTCAGATGCGTCAGACTAAACAGGCAACAAGAGGAAAGGCCCCCCTCAAGGGAGGTTCCTTGACACTGGTGAGGGGCTCTTGATCTAGGGTATTGGATATGTGTTCCGGTTCCCTGAATACCTTACATCCCCCCCCCACATGAGATGTATAATCCTATGGGTTTAGCGCTCCCCATGATTATAATAATAGCAAATGGGGGGGGGGGTTGTATGCCAGTCTCTCATTTGCTCAGAACTACTAAACACCTCAAATGATGTAGTTGAAGTTTTGGCAGTAAAGATTGAAAACCAAAACCTTGTCATTGTGGTTGTATACAAGCTTCTGGATGAAACTTCTCAGCAATTCCAGGAGGACTTCACGAAGCTGGGTACCAGACGAAAGAAATAGCGGAGAATGTAGTGTGTGTGAGCGTTCAGTGAGGAACTGGGTGCAGCGTTTCAAGGTTGATGGTGGTGTTGAGTTAGCATCTGCCAAACCTCGGCCTGGCCCCTCCAAGATGATGTCTGTTCATACCTTAACTGTGTTAAAGAAGCAGTTACTCTCTAACTGCTTCTTTAACACAGTTAAGGTATGAACAGATGTCTTCTTGGAGGGGCCAGGCTGAGGTTCGGCAGACGGTAACTTGACACTGCCACCAGCCTTTAAATGCTACACCCAGTTTCTCACTGAACGCTCACACACACAAACATTCTCCTCTGTTTCTTTCGTCTGGTGCACAGCTTTGTGAAGCCCTATAATTTGAGCTATAGTATCAAGTGTTAAAGACTTCCTTTTAACCATAATCCAAGATGTATAGCCACAAAACCAAAGGAAACGCTGGACAAAAGAAGGGACGGATGAGACAAAAGTGCAACACTTCCTCTCACCACGGCAGCCATGCGAGCAATGAGAAGTCACTGTGAAGTGTGGTGGCAGGTTGTGACATCATGCTAATGGCTGCTACCCGACAGAATGCACTGACGAAAAAAGATCCCCCTGTATGGTAGGCCTTTGATTTTCATTATGCCGTGGTGCTCACCTGGCATAATGCTGTGATGAGCACTGTAATTACTGTCTTTGCAGTGTCACTCAGATATGACAGTTTAGATGTCACTCCAAACAACCAATATCCCAAACCCCTACTTTAAAGTGCAGGCATTATACTTTTCACCTCTGTGACTCTAGCTTGGCTAACATGCTCACATATACCTGCTTTATGTTCAAAGCCTTTGCAAACAAAACCTCTTATAGCCCCTCCCTCCATCCTTTTCTAGGATGACCCTACCCCTCCTCCCCTCCACTGCAGATTTCTACACCCTCCAAGTCATCCTATTTCACTTCATTCTCTTTAAATGATTAAACCACCTCAACAACCCCTCCTCAGCCCTCTGAATTATGCTTTTATTAACCCTTAAACGGTCCAAACGTATATATACGTTCACTCGCGTAGCACCCCAAATTTTTTGAGGAAAAAAGAAATCTTTTCTTTTAAAAGGAAAAAAGAGCATATGGTACCCAGGCATCCCCAATTATTTTAATATGGAACACGGTGAGTGCACACACCCATTCTCTCATGTCTAGGTGACTCAGGCTTAGTGGCAATGTTGAATGAATGACAAAGAAAACGTATATATACGTTTGGGGCGCTACGCGCGTGAACGTATATATACGTTTGGACCGTTTAAGGGTTAATACCAAACCACCACCTAATTTCCACTAAAATTCATCTGCATAATATTTACACTACACATTGCCCTTAGACATCTTTAGACATGACATCTCCACTACCTCTAGTCTCTTACTTGTTGCGGCATTTACAACCCATGCTTTACACCCATATAAGAATGTTGGTACCATTATACTCTTGTACATCCCCTTCTTTGCCTCCATGGATAACATTCTTTGTCTCCACAGATACCTCGATGCACCACCCACCCTTTTTTCTTCATCAGTTCTATGGGTTTTGTCCTTCATAAACCCAATGTGTATGTGTGCATATATACACAGCCTCTCCTCAATGATGGAGTTCAATTCAATTCAATTCAATTCAAGTTTATTCTCTATAATGGTTACAATGTGGGGTTTACAGGTTTTTGGGTATTTTGTGGTTTACGTGTTTTAAAATACTAACATGGTCATAAGACCATGTCAGTCAATGAATTTGTCGCTAAGCAAGAATCGTACTATAATGGTAGTGGGTTTGTGTTAACCATCTTTGATATTATTGTAGTGTCACATCTGCACCATTTATAACATTTTTAGTATGTATATTTTTAAATGTTTATACAGTACAGCCTCTCCTCGCTTAGCGACGTATGTACTCATTTACTGACAACTTGGACTTACGAAGGGCTCTCTGACCAGTATGCATACCTAAATAATGTACATGTATATTAGAGCTGATTTCCTCTATTCTGTTTATTACGATATACAGTGAACCCTCGGTTATCGGCCGTAATCCATTCCAGAAGGTCGGGCTAAAACCGAAATATTTCCCCATAAGAATTAATATAAATCCAATTAATCCATTTCAGACATCCAAAAATATTAGCAAATAATGCATTTTTTAAAGATTAAGTACAGTGGACCCCCGCTTAACGATCACCTCCAAATGCGACCAATTATGTAAGTGTATTTATGTAAGTGCGTTTGTACGTGTATGTTTGGGGGTCTGAAATGGACTAATCTACTTCACAATATTCCTTATGGGAAAAAAATCGGTCAGTACTGGCACCTGAACATACTACTGGGATGAAAAAAGTTCGTTAACCGGGGGTCCACTGTATATAGTTTTACATTCAGAAAACGATGAGTACAGTGGAACCTCGGCTTACAAATTTAATCTGTTCTGTGACCTTGGTCATATCTTGATTTGTTCGTATGCCGAGTCAGTTTTCCTCATTTAAATTAATTGAAATGACATTAATCCATTCCAGCGGAATTCCTGTTCTTAGGAGGCACAACAAAATACTTCATTATGATGCTGATATCAACTCTACATCTTATTTATATATCACAATTCATCTAATTTCACCATCACTCAAGGAATGCACAATAGGTCCATCAGTGTTCAGCATTTCTTCGATATCAGCTTCCTGTAACTCCATTAGCACACAGTCAAGATGAGTAAATAGAACTGTTGACGCTTATTGCTTGGGTAGCGTTTATTCTGTTAGTAGGCTGGATTTGTGAAGGACCTGCCGAGTATGGGCCAACAGGCCTGCTGCAGTGTTCCTCCTTTTTTATGTTCTTATGTTGATGAGTGGAACAATCTGCCTAGTATGGTTATTGAGGCTGAAACTTTGGGTAGTCTCAAATTTGTGTTGGATAATTACACGAGTGAGAGTGGTTGGATGTGATTGGGACTTGCACATGAGTAAATAGAATTTTCGAAGCTTATTGCTTGGGTAGCATTGAAAATTGAGTAGGACAAATATTCTGTTAGTGGGATGGATTGTGAAGGACCTGCCTAGTGTGGGCCAGCAGGCCTGCTTTGGTGTATTTATTATTACGTATATATTATAATAATTTATTATTATTATTATTTTAGGGAAGTGGAGCACAGATCCAATTCCCTTGATCAAGAGCCCCTCACCAAGGGACCTCCCTTGAGGGGGAAGTTTGCATCCTGAAATTTCTTTCATATCCAGAAGCAAAAAATCAATTGAGTGACTGTTCGTATCCTGAAAAATTCGCATGATGGGGCATTTGTAAGCCGAGGTTCCACTGTATATTCATTACTTACCTTAAAATATTTGTAGTCTTAATGTAGAGCAAGAGGTGAGTAGTATTTATTTATAGGAAGTCAGTGTAGGCAGCGGTAGATGTAGGTACAGTACACGTATGTAGCCCCCTTTGAGCTACACTACACAGCCATATTATTACCATGTTCACTGAGTTCAATCATTTCTAACAACTGCCTTTAGATGCCATCATAAACAAAGGGAGAAGTAATGAATAATTCATGCCGAGAATTGTAAACAAATGCATGTGAAGGGCGGTTACTGGGCGAGATGCCAGATTCAATTTTCTCTAATGCTGAATCAGAGAAAATGTAATGTTTGCTCTCCACTCAATAGCATATAAACATGCAATGTTTATATGCTGTGTGCTATTTAACGTGGTTTCTTTTATAATTTTGAAGAAAATATCATATATGGATTAATGAAAATGTCTATATTAACCTAAAATAAGACATTTAATTGCCCAAGAGTGATTATTATTAAACATACATCGCATATAAACATTGCTACACTCCCTGCCTTCCTGCTACACTCCCTGCATGCCTGCTACACTCCTTGCCTCTATGCCTGCCTGCCTCGAATTCTATCGTGTTTCTCACTTTCTTTACCAAAGGAACTTTACTAGGAACTTTCTTTGGGGCCATGGTTACTTATTTCACAGTTGCACTTAATCAATAATCACCAAAAACAATGGATTATAGTGAAATGTTTGGATGATTGAGCAGAAGCTTCCTCACTCGCCCAGACACACAGCCATGCTGACTCAGGAACAGGCAAG
Source organism: Cherax quadricarinatus (assembly GCF_026875155.1). Lineage (NCBI taxonomy): Eukaryota > Metazoa > Arthropoda > Malacostraca > Decapoda > Parastacidae > Cherax > Cherax quadricarinatus. The sequence goes on along the minus strand of NC_069414.1, from coordinate 39,749,833 downwards.
CTGCTTGTGGTGGATGCACCCAGTATGGCCTGTAAGTAAAATAACGGCCGATAACCGGAAGCCGAAAAACCAGCTGATAACCGAGTTGGCCGATAAGCAGAACTACCGATAACCTAGGGTCCACTGTACAGTACACTGCTGTATAAACATTTAAAAATATACCACAAATGTTATAAATGGTGCAGAAGTGACATTAAAACATTTTCAAAGATGGTTGACACAAACCCACTACCATTATAGTATGCTCCTCACTTAGCGATGAATTCGTTTACTGCCATGGTCTTAGGAATGGAACTCTGTTGTTAAGCGAGGTGAGGTTGTAGTGTACTGTATATTGTAATAAGCAGAATAGAGGAATTCAGCTCTTAATATACATTATTTAGGTATGTATACTGGGCAGATAGCTTGTTGTAAGTCTGAGTCGTTGGTAAATTAGTACTTCACTAAGTAAGGAGAGGCTGTATATATCATACACATAGGTTTGCATGTGTCGTAGGAGGGGTTCTTGTAATATAAATTAGAGATGGAGTAATACACACCTGCTCGGCTCGGGGTTTGAGTAGAAATTGTGTCATTTGCCGGTACAACCTGTCTCACTGTTGCCTACACCATAACTGCCCCATTCCCATGGGTGGTGCTGGGGTATGAAGTTTCACAGGTCAGCATCACTGATATATAGTGACTCAGTCTTAACCATCGCATTCCTATGACACTACACGAGGTAATAGTATCATACTTAACGTAACATTGATGTGACATGTCCATGTATATAGGGGGAGGATTAAGAACCCCAGTGGAAATAAGCCACACTGATGACATCGCTTTATTGGATTTTCCTGGGTTACTGATTCTCCAGGTTAATAATCTGATGAAAATCTTCACACACACACAACACACACACACACACACACACACACACACACACACACACACACACACACACACACACACACACACACACACACACACACACACACACACACACACACACACACACACACACACACACACACACACACACACACACACACACACACACACACACACACACACACACACACACACACACACACACACACACACACACACACACACACACACACACACACACACACACACACACACACACACACACACACACACACAGAGGTTGGTCAAGAAGTGGAATGATCTTAATGACAAAGTAGCAGATGGCTTCATACACATTAATGCACTCATTCTAGTTCAATTTTTTTTTAAACTGGTCGTTATCCACCAGTGTAGGGTACTCAAAGATGAAAGATACTATACATACCATATCACTCGTGCCAGAAGTTTGCATACCTTGATACACAGGGCCTCGCCCCATTTGCCCCAGCAATGTTACTGTACTCTGGCAGTTAGAATCAGGCATTTACCTGGAGTTTACCTGGAGAGAGTTCCAGGGGTCAACGCCCCCACGGCCCGGTCTGTGACCAGGCCTCCTGGTGGATCAGAGCCTGATCAACCAGGCTGTTACTGCTGGCTGCACGCAAACCAACGCACGAGCCACAGCCCGGCTGGTCAGGAACCGACTTTAGGTGCTTGTCCAGTGCCAGCTTGAAGACTGCCAGAGGTCTGTTGGTAATCCCCCTTACGTATGCTGGGAGGCAGTTGAACAGTGCTAGTGACACCCCTGCTTTTCATTGGGGGGATGTTGCATCGTCTGCCAAGTCTTTTGCTTTCGTAGTGAGTGATTTTCGTGTGCAAGTTCGGTACTAGTCCCTCTAGGATTTTCCAGGTGTGTATAATCATGTATCTCTCCCGCCTGCGTTCCAGGGAATACAGGTTCAGGAACCTCAAGCGCTCCCAGTAATTTAGGTGTTTTATCTCCGTTATGCGCGCCGTGAAGGTTCTCTGTACATTTTCTAGGTCAGCAATTTCACCTGCCTTGAAAGGTGCTGTTAGTGTGCAGCAATATTCCAGCCTAGATAGAACAAGTGACCTGAAGAGTGTCATCATGGGCTTGGCATCCCTCGTTTTGAAGGTTCTTATTATCCATCCTGTCATTTTTCTAGCAGATGCGATTGATACAATGTTATGGTCCTTGAAGGTGAGATCCTCTGACATGATCACTCCCAGGTCTTTGACATTGGTGTTTCACTCTATTTTGTGGCCAGAATTTGTTTTGTACTCTGATGAAGATTTGATTTCCATGTGTTTACCATATCTGAGTAATTGAAATTTCTCATCGTTGAACTTCATACTGTTTTCTGCAGCCCACTGAAAGATTTGGTCGATGTCCGCCTGGAGCCTTGCAGTGTCTGCGAGGGAAGACACTGTCATGCAGATTCGGGTGTCATCTGCAAAGGAAGACACGGTGCTGTGGCTGACATCCTTGTCTATGTCACATATGAGGATGAGGAACAAGATGGGAGCGAGTCCTTGCCTTGTGGAACAGCTTTTCACCATAGCTGCCTCGGGCTTTACTCTGTTGACTACTACTGTGTTCTGTTAGTGAGGAAATTGTATATCCATCGACCGACTTTTCCTGTTATTCCTTTAGCACGCATTTTGTGCGCTATTACGCCATGGTCACACTTGTCGAAGGCTTTTGCAAAGTCTGTATATATTACATCTGCATTCTTTTTGTCTTCTAGTGCATCTAGGACCTTGTCGTAGTGATCCAATAGTTGAGACAGACAGGAGCGACCTGTTCTAAACCCATGTTGCCCTGGGTTGTGTAATTTATGTGTTTCTAGATGGGTGGTGATCTTGCTGCTTAGGACCCTTTCAAAGATTTTTATGATATGGGATGTTAGTGCTATCGGTCTGTAGTTCTTTGCTGTTGCTTTACTGCCCCCTTTGTGGAGTGGGGCTATGTCTGTTGTTTTTAGTAACTGTGGGACGACCCGTGTCCATGCTCCCTCTCCATAGGATGGTAAAAGCTCGTGATAGGGGCTTCTTGCAGTTCTTGATGAACATGGAGTTCCATGAGTCTGGCCCTGGGGCAGAGTGCATATGCATGTCATTTATCACCTGTTCAAAGTCATTTGGCATCAGGATAACATCAGATAGGCAGATAATGCATGAATATTTCCTGAATGTGTATTTCATAAGTCCCTTAACAGTGGTGAGGCCTCTTGATGCAAAGAATTATATCTGCTCTCCACCTAATTACTTCAATCTTCAGGTGTTGTATTAACCTTTGTGGTTAGAGATACAGTATCTTATGAATTTAATATTAATGGTAAATCATTGATGTTTTGAAATCATAAAGATGTTAACATTTATGGATCTTTTCAGATGGTGTCAGGGATAAGGGTGTATGTGGGACACCCAGAGAGATGAACAAATGTTATGGCCAGCAGGTGAGCACTGCACAATTCAACTTTTAGGAGCTGTAAGAATGGGTAATACATACTGCTAGGCATGTAACCTTTGATATTATATATTCATGCTCAATCAGACTTATTAGCATTTAAGAAATTTTGAGTTTCCCTTTGTAAATCATGTGGTAAATATGTGCAACAGTTTCACTTTAAGTGACACTGTTGCACAAATTATATACACAGTACTAGTAAAAACCTTGTTTTAATTCTGTTCATTTTTTCCTGAAGCTGCTCTAGAAGGAATTAGATTTATCCATACATATTTGTGTGTGTAAAGGTAGAAAGTTGAAAGTGAACATAGAAAAGAGTAAGGTGATGAGGGTATCAAATGATTTAAAGATAAAGATAAATTGGATATCAAATTGGGGAGGAGTAGTATGGAAGAAGTAAATGTTTTCAGATACTTGGGAGTTGACGTGTCGGCAGATGGATTTATGAAGGATGAGGTTAATCATAGAATTGATGAGGGAAAAAAGGTGAGTGGTATATGTGGTATATATTGAGGTATATGTGGAGACAGAAAACGTTATCTATGGAGGCAAAGAAGGGAATGTATGAAAGTATAGTAGTACCAACACTCTTATATGGGTGTGAAGCTTGGGTTGTGAATGCAGCAGCGAGGAGGCGGTTGGAGGCAGTGGAGATGTCCTGTCTAAGGGCAATGTGTGGTGTAAATATTATGCAGAAAATTTGGAGTGTGGAAATTAGAAGAAGGTGTGGAGTTAATAAAAGTATTAGTCAGAGGTCTGAAGAGGGGTTGTTGAGGTGGTTTGGTCATTTATAGAGAATGGATCTTCATACGTATAAGCTTCTAAACTGTTGTGTTCTGAGCACCTCTGCAAAAACAGTGATTGTGTGAGTGAGGTGAAAGAGTTGAATGATGATGAAAATGTTTTCTTTTTGGGTCACCCTGCCTCGGTGGGATACAGCCGACTTGTTAAAAAAAAAAATTAAAAATTAAATTGGGAATTACCAACAGGTCCCTAGATATTTTCAAGAGGAAACTTAAATTCCTCATGTTAGTTTTTCAGCCAGACTGTAGTTCATAAGTTGGACTGCTTTTAGCTATTATCAAAGTGTCCTTGGCCCTCTTCTCTTTCTCCTATTCATAAATGACCTACCAAATGCTTCACAATTACTCAAACCCACACTATTTGCAGATGACACTACATACGTCTTCTCTCACCCGAGCCCAGTGATGCTAGCCAATGCTGTAAATACCGAATTACAGAAAATGTCTACCTGGATGGGACTAACAAACTTACACTAAACATTGACAAAACCTACTTCATTCAGTTTGGTAACAGAGCTACAGATGTCCCTCTTAACTTAATGATAAACGGATCACCTATTACAAAGCTAACAGAGGGAAAATTCTTAGGAATCCACCTTGATAATACTTAAATTTCATACACATATACAACAAATTTCTAAGAAAATTTCCAAGACCGTAGGCATACTATCGAAGATATGGTACTATGTTCCACAGTCAGCCCTCCTGGCCCTATATCACTCTTATTTGCCCCTATCTTGCCTATGGAATTTGTGCATGGGGCTCAACAATAATTAACCATCTCAGACCACTAATTACCCAACAAAAGGCTGCAGTCAGAATGATAACAAATTCCCACTACAGGCAGCACACTCCACCAATATTCAAAACACTAAACCTACTCGCCATACAAAACATCCATACTTATTACTGCACCTATTACATACATAGAACACTTAACTCTGATATTAACCATTCCCTCAAACATCTCCTTGCCAACCTCAACAGTACACATGACCATAACACAAGGCACAGATCACTCTTTGATGTTCCTCGTGTCCATCTCACGCTGTGCAAAAACTCGATGCACATAAAAGGCCCTAAAATCTGGAATTCATTAACTGAAAATATAAAAGAAACACTACCTGTTTATAAATTCAAGTCTCTTCTCAAAGATCACTTACTCACCCAAAACCAAATAAATACTGAATAACTGAACCTTATAAATTGTATATCTTAAATGTTTCTCACAATTATATCGCATAAATGTTAAACCTGAGACCCAATCTAACTTTATTTTTTAAATACACTACCTAACAGAATACTCCATTCTACTGAATGTACAGCAATGCATGCAACCATATGACCTGTGTTTGTAATACTCATTTGTGCTTTATTGTTATCTGTTTACAATAATGTTTTATCACTGATTTCATCATTGCTTAGTTAATCTTAAGTTAATTTTAAGCCTGCCCGTAATGCTATGCATACAAGTGGCTTTGGCACGCTGCTCTTACCTGTATTTTTTGTACCTCTGTATGTATGTTCAAATTATTAAATAAATAAATAAAAATAAAAATCAGGCCATCCCCTGGGAGGCCTTGTCTGGGACTAGGCCATAGGGTCATTGAACCCCTGAGCACACACTGGATAATCTCTTCAGGTAGTCCATCTTGTTAGTACTGGTGGTACACTAGTTTATTTCAGCATTGCAGTAAGTCATTGGTTTTCTTGAATGTTTATTAATTACAACATCTGACAGAATAGAATGTCTAAGAGGGTATAGAAATTTAGGGTAGAAGGAAGGAGTGGTAGGGGTCATCCCACGATCAGGGTAAGTTGCAACATGATTTTTATGGCTTGATATGCTGTTGGAGTATGAGTAAGGTAACATTTACGAAAGGGCTCAGGGAAACCAGTTAACCAGACTCAAGTCCCGAAAGAGGGTCATCTGAGCTGTGAATTCAGTGGACTTTTGACAAGGCAGCCATTGAATAAATAATGGCGAGTGGTTTTTTTTTTTTCGGATGAGGTGGGGAGTCCCCCTACTTTTGTTGTATTTAAAAACAACTTTGTTTAGTATCCAGTACAAGAGCTCTAGCAACTGTTGTACTGTTATGTATGTTCTTGGATTCTTTACTTGCATTACTATATAATTAAAGTTTTCCTTCTGTCATTTTTGTAGTATTGTACAGTAGTTTATTTACAGAGAAAATACAGTACCCTGTAATTTAATAAAGCTTCACCATGTTTAAATCTTATTAGGTAGAAACAGAATAGTGTTAAATTTTTCAGTTTAATAACATTGAAAGTTAGAATAATCATACTGGTAAATAATTTATTTCAAGGAAGTTAATTACAGAGATACCACAGCTTTTAAAAATTAAGTTTTGCAGATTGTACTTATGTTTGTGAATTAGCAAATAACAGTGAAAGCAAAACATTTGTGTGTTGAAAGAAGAAAAGAAAATAATCATTGGTGTTGTGCCCAGATACAGTATAAGAACTAAGCATTAAGCAGTATAATGCTAGTAGGCTTTGAGCTAATTGATGTTCATATTGCACAATAGCTGTTTAATATTTTAGATTTGTATTATTGTGTATATTCAATATATGATCAGGGCTGAAGTTCTCATTTCTTGATATAATAGGTTCTGTTTCTTATTTTTGATATATTCAGGGGGGTGATTGTGTAAATTGTGGAGTTAGCACATCTGCACTACGAAGTGAATTAGAGGTGCTGAAGCGACGCTTGCTGGATCGTGACGTAGCTATAGTACAACTGGAAGCGCAGATGGCACAAGACAGGCCTGATCATTACCCACAAGGTCAGGTGACTGTCCTGAGAGCACAGTGTGATCACTGGCAGGATAAATATGATAGGTAAGAATAACCTTATCTTGTTAATTAGGGGGAAACCCCTTTGTATTGAAAGCTCTTGATCCTCTCCACATACACAGATTATCTCTGTTTATGCTGATACTTGTCAAAGTCACTCAGATGTTTATTTCACACTTAATTCTTAAGACAACAATGACTACATTAAAGGCTTCAATAATGGTTTTGAAAAAATTTAATTTGATTTTTTTTTTTTTTCCACATTTATGTAGCTGATAGTGTAATCATAGAAATAAGGTTCATGCTCATGGTTTTTAATGTATTTATTACCACTTCCATCTCATTGTTTGATATGGTTTTTAATTCTCATAGTGCATTGCAAGATATCCACTTTTTTATTATTATTCCCATCCCTTTATGATTACCTACGTGTAGTTACAAGAATGTAATAATGTTGGTAGAATTACCGACAATATGTCAAGTAAAAGGACACAAGTGCAACTAATGTGACATTTTATTGTGGCAACGTTTCGCTCTCCAGGAGCTTTGTCAAGCCGTTACAAACAGTACACGGACACAGAGGGTATATATAGGCTCAGAGTGAGGTGCAATACTAGTGGTAGTAGTAATAGTGACATAAGTTGTAGTAGTAATACAATAGGGTAGAGCAATTAAGTCGTACATGAGTAAAAGGATATAAAAGCTATTACTTGGGTAACATAAAAATAGGTTAGACAAATATAGACTGGATAGAGAAGGCCTGTTTCAGTGTTCACTCTCTGTAATGTGCTTTGTGTAGTATTAACAGGAGAGACTATGTGATGGCAGGGTTTACTGTTTTCAGGAGGATTCTTGCTAAGACTTCAGAGATGGTGAAGCTGCCTTTGTTTTGTTTAATCCTATTCGAAACTGCGATTAGTGCTGACTCGAGGCACTTGCGTCTGCAGAAATTAGTTTCTTTGATCACTAATTGGGCGTCCCTGAATTTCATGAGATGATTGGAGGAATTTCGGTGTTGTACACAGGCGTTCAAGTTATCGTTCCTACATGCGTAAATGTGTTCATTGAGGCGGGTGTCGAGGTTTCTTGCTGTTTCACCTACATAAATCTTGTCGCAGCCTCCACAGGGTATAGTGTAAACTCCTGCATTGACTGGTTCGTGGTGCTTTGATTTTGTCCTGGTCAGATCCTTTATTGAAGTCAAGATACTAAGACCAAAAGAGGCATCATCATCGGGTTTTTCCTAAGAGCATACCGAATTTGTAGTCCTGAGTTTCTCGACGAGGAATGTACATACCTGAGTTACATTTTTCTTCCTTTTTCATCAAAGACTGCAAGAAAAGAGCTCTTCAGATCATTAATTCTCCACGCACCAGCACCACTCCTAACAAAGTTATAATTCTTCCCAACAGCCAGGTTGCACTGAACGTTTCTAAAGTAGTACTTTCACAAGCTAACACCAGAGTCGCCATCGCTTCCAGCACTTCAGTGAAGGATCTGACCAGGACAAAATCAAAGCACCACGAACCAGTCAATGCAGGAGTTTACACTATACCCTGTGGAGGCTGCAACAAGATTTATGTAGGTGAAACAGCAAGAAACCTCGACACCTGCCTCAATGAACACATTTACGCATGTAGGAACGATAACTTGAACAACGCCTGTGTACAACACCGAAATTCCTCCAATCATCTCGTGAAATTCAGGGACGCCCAATTAGTGATCAAAGAAACTAATTTCCGCAGACGCAAGTGCCTCGAGTCAGCACTAATCGCCGTTTCGAATACAACTAAACAAAACATAGGCAGCTTCACCATCTCTGAAGTCTTAGCAAGAATCCTCCTGAAAACAGTAAACCCTGCCATCACATAGTCTCTCCTGTTAATACTACACAAAGCACATTACAGAGAGTGAACACTGAAACAGGCCTTCTCTATCCAGTCTATATTTGTCTAACCTATTTTTATGTTATCCAAGTAATAGCTTTTATATTCTTTTACTCATGTATGAGTTAATTGCTCAACCCTATTGTATTACTACTACTACTACCACTAGTATTGCACTTCACTCTGAGCCTATATATACCCTCTGTGTCCATGTACTGTTTGTAACGGCTTGACAAAGCTCCTGGAGAGCGGAACGTTGCCACAATAAAATGTCACATTAGTTGCACTTCTGTCCTTTTACTTTACACAGTTACATGAATAGAGCTTTACTCATGGTGTTGTACCCCAGTATTGAGATTCATATAATTTTTTTCAGTAGTTTATTACTCTGTAAAAAAATACTACCTAATATTCTTTCATCACTTTTTTTTTTTTTTACCATTATGGCTCTCCTCTTCTTTGTTTATAGTATACTAATAAGTTATCTATCCATTTTTCTAGTATTCTTGTATGATGGATGCACATTTTCTCATAATGTACTTTTGTGGGCCTTGTGTATTAGACCGTGAAAGTAAATTTGTCTGCATCCCTTATGATTCTTGGTTAAAAATTTGCATCTACTATTTCAATTCACTAAAGGGAAAACAGCTGTCAAGAAAACAGACTTTATGTTCATTTCTAACATTTGTTGAGTTTGAAATGTTGTCATTGTGGTGCTATTAGTGTCATAAAAGTGAAATGAAGTGGCATAAAAGATTATTTTATGGTTTGATTAATTTGAGTCCTTTTCAATATTTTTTAAAATTAATAAGTCTTAATGGACTGACAGTAAAACATAATTACCTGTAATTTATTGCTGGATTAGTCATTTTAATTACTTTTAAAAAATTTTCATAGGTCTTGATTTATATAAGACTTGATTTGAATAGTGACTAGTTTTTGCACTGCTCAACCTGCTGCATTTGCAAGAAGCTGCGTGCTAGATAGCTAATGAATAGATAGCTAAAAAGTATTTTTGTTAAATTGTAGATCAACTTTTATTACTTTGGATTGTTCAGTGAGTTACTGCACCACAAAACAATTTGTTTAATATTAGGTTCAGTGCTGTTGAAGTTCAGAAAATTATATTAGGTAAAAATAATTTGAATTTGTTGGTAATATTAGTATTAGAAAATACAGCACTAAAAACTTGACTATTTCTTTCTTTCCTAAATCAGATTAAAATGTCATTTCTCTTCATAAAACTGGTTGAAACGGTATAATTAGCAGCTCGTTATTAACCTACAGTTTAGAGCGGAAACCTTGTACAATGCTTGGGTCGACCCTGAACCATTATTATAATCATCAGATAATAGTCCAAGATGAACCCAAATATTATTTAAATTTTTTCTTTCCAAATTGTGGGTTAATGGTGAATTTTTCCAGTCACAGTATGTATTGTGACTTGTACTTCATCATAAGCATAATTTTCAAAGTAAATTAAATTTAGCCAGTCGTGACCAGGGCTTGGTTAAGTTTCCAGGTCTCATACCAGTTATGACCTTGAGAAAATTATTGGTGTCTGTAGATGTCTGGTAAATAATATGAATGAATATATGTCCTTTTGAAAAGTAATCTGTTTCTTCAATTTCATAGAGTTCAGATTAATAAATAATGATTATGTCACCAGGTTAACAGGATTTTAAAGGTAAGGTTTGCTATTACCTCCTTCCTCTATTTGTTTTTGTATTTACCCCATTTTTCTAAATTAGGATTTTAATAGATATTAATTAGACAATTTTCTCACCCTTTAACTTTTTTTTTTTTTTTTTTTTTTTTTTTTTTTTTTTTTTTTTTTTTTTTTTTTTTAATTTGGAGGTTAACTGTGCCTCAGATTTTTTTACTAGCTAAAGCCCTGGTCTTGACAAATACTTTACATATTTTTACTGGACAAACAATATCCCAGAATGTAAGATAATCTTTGAATTTTTTTTTTTTTTTTTTTTTTTTACAAGATAGTTATTGTGCTACATTTATCAATACACATTTCTCTCCCTGCATATGTACTTATATATTTGTCTCAAATGGTCCGTCACTCTTGAGCCTCCCAATAAAGGTGGGCATCACCTGCTTGCGTACACACACGTACACACGTGCACACACACACACATACACACACCACACACACACACACACACACACACACACACACACACACACACACACACACACACACACACACACACACACCACACACACACACACACACACACACACACACACACACACACACTCACTCTCACACACTCATGCACTCACTCTTGTTACATTTATTTTAATTACTAAATCATTTCCTATTTTTCTTTAACATCAGTCTTCCTATGCATTTCACTCTTTTTTATTATATATCTTTATTATGTGCTGTGTTTTATCTAGTACAGTATCACTGTATTAAACTTGGTTAATCATTGTGGTCATCATCATGCATTATTCTGATGCCTCTTTGACACACATTGCTATTGTACACAAGACACTTTTTAACAAATACATAATTCAGAAACAGCAGTTTGCCTTTTTTTATCACTTCATTAAAGACACTATAAAAAGTAAAAACTCCTAGAAGCCCCTTGTTATTACTGCCAAATGTTGATACAAATAATGAAAATAATAAGCAGCACATGGAGACACATTTAGTTATTTATAATCTGAATTTCACTTGAATTTACACAGGCATGGCAACTACTCGTTGCATGGTAAATGTCTTTTTGTATAGATCCCATATTTGGATTTCAGAATGTTAGTACAGTATTGTGATATAAATCTGAAATGTAGATTTAATAAGAGATTAAAGTGAACTTGTGCAGATGCTTAAGCTCACTAAATTGTATTTGTATCAGGAAGTTTATTGTGAAGTGGTTGCATTTTAGTCACTCTGAGTCTGGCTTTTCTTAATCCGCAGGCTTCTTGAGGCTCATAAGCGACTTCAGAAAGTGAACCAAGGGCTTGAAGACAAGCTTTTGCGTCTGGTGGATCGCACCGAGAGTGAGAAGTCCACCTTGGCTGCTGATACAGCCAGCCTTACTACAGCCCTCACCACTGCTGCACAGGCTATCAATAGGCTTAAACAGGAGAATGTAAGTGTGATGTAAAATGATAATTATTTTTAGACAATTTTTTTTTTTTTTCAACAAGTCTGCCGTCTCCCACCGAGGCAGGGTGACCCAAAAAAGAAAGAAAATCCCCGAAAAGAAAATACTTTCATCATCATTCAACACTTTCACCACACTCACACATTATCACTGTTTTTGCAGAGGTGCTCAGAATACAACAGTTTAGAAGCATACACATATAAAGATACACAACATATCCCTCCAAAATGCCAATATCCCAAACCCCTCCTTTAAAGTGCAGGCATTGTACTTCCCATTTCCAGGACTCAAGTCCGACTATATGAAAATAACCGGTTTCCCTGAATCCCTTCACTAAATATTACCCTGCTCACACTCCAACAGATCGTCAGGTCCCAAGTACCATTCGTCTCCATTCACTCCTATCTAACACGCTCACGCACGCTTGCTGGAAGTCCAAGCCCCTTGCCCTCAAAACCTCCTTTACCCCCTCTCTCCAACCCTTTCGAGGACGACCCCTACCCCGCCTTCCTTCCCCTATAGATTTATATGCTTTCCATGTCATTCTACTTTGATCCATTTTCTCTAAATGACCAAACCACCTCAACAACCCCTCTTCTGCCCTCTGACTAATACTCTTATTAACTCCACACCTTTTCCTAATTTCCACACTCCGAATTTTCTGCATAATATTTACACCACACATTGCCCTTAAACAGGACATCTCCACTGCCTCCAACCGTCTCCTCGCTGCTGCATTTACCACCCAAGCTTCACACCCATATAAGAGTGTTGGTACTACTATACTTTCATACATTCCCTTCTTTGCCTCCATAGATAACGTTTTTTGACTCCACATATATCTCAACGCACCACTCGCCTTTTTTCCCTCATCAATTCTATGATTAACCTCATCCTTCATAAATCCATCTGCCGACACGTCAACTCCCAAGTACAGTGGACCCCCGCATAGCGAACGCCTTGCATAGCGAACATTCCGCATAGCGAACGCTTTGATCGCTAAAATTTTGCCCCGCATAGTAGACAAAAACCCGCTCAGCGAACTTCGTCCGAGACGCGTCCAATGTGGGCCCTCAGCCAGCCTCACATGTGCCGCCCGTCCCATTGTTTACCAGCTAGCCTCCGCGGTAACATTCAAGCATACACTCGGAATATTTCGTATTATTACAGTGTTTTCGGTTCTGTTTGTTGAAAATAAGTGACCATGGGCCCCAAGAAAGCTTCTAGTGCCAACCCTGTGGTAAAAAGGGTGAGAATTAGTATGGAAATTAAGAAAGATTTTGAAGGGTTTGGGGCTAACCCTGAGAAGCCTATGCCAGTTGTGGAATCCATTGTGCCTACTTCAAAAATTAAGGAAATGTGTGCACAGTGGGTTGAACTGCAAACCTTTATGGATGAAAATCACCCTGACACAGCTGTTGCAAGGCGTGCTGGTGACTATTTCAATGACAATGTTATGGCCCATTTTAGACAAATCGTAAAGGAACGGGAGGTACAGAGCTCTATGGACAGAAAGAAGTCCAGTGACTCTGAAGCTGGTCCTAGTGGCATTAAAAGAAGAAGGGAAGTAACCCCGGAAAAGGACTTGCCTCCTCAAGTGTTAATGGAAGGGGATTCCCCTTCTAAACACTAACACTCTCTCTCCCCTCCTCCCATCCCATCAATCATCACCAGATCTTCAATAAAAGTAAGTGTCATGTAATTGTGCATGCCTTTTTCAGTTTGTGTGTACTAAAATTAACATTTTTTTGTGGTAAAAAAAATTTTTTTTCATACTTTTGGGTGTCTTGCACGGATTAATTTTATTTCCATTATTTCTTATGGGGAAAATTAATTCGCATAGCGAACATTTCGCATAACGACCAGCCCTCTTGCACGGATTAAGTTCGCTATGCGGGGGTCCACTGTATCTGAAAACATTCACTTCTTCCATACTCCTCCTCCCCAATTTGATATCCAATTTTTCTTTATCTAAATCATTTGATACCCTCATCACCTTACTCTTTTCTATGTTCACTTTCAACTTTCTACCTTTACGCACATTCCCAAACTCATCCACTAACCTTTGCAGTTTTTCTTTAGAATCTCCCATAAGCACAGTATCATCAGCAAAAAGTAACTGTGTCAATTCCCATTTTGAATTTGATTCCCCAAAATTTAATCCCACCCCTCTCCCGAACACCCTAGCATTTACTTCCTTTACAACCCCATCTATAAATATATTAAACAACCATGGTGACATTACACATCCCTGTCTAAGACCTACTTTTACCGGGAAGTAGTCTCCCTCTCTTCTACACACCCTAACCTGAGCCTCACTATCCTCATAAAAGCTCTTTACAGCATTTAATAACTTACCACCTATTCCATATACTTGCAACATCTGCCACATTGCTCCTCATATACCTTTTCTAAATCGTAAATGCAATAAAAACTTCCCTGCCTTTATCTAAATACTGTTCACATATATGCTTCAATGTAAACACTTGATCTACACATCCCCTACCCATAAATAACAAAAAAGGCACAATACCGTGACTGGAACGATACACAAATAACCCGCACATAAAAGAGAGAAGCTTACGGCGACGTTTCGGTCCGACTTGGACATTGACAAAGTGTGACTTTGTCAATGGCCCAAGTGGGGACAAAACTCGGTAAGCTTCTTCTTTTATGTGCGGGTTATTTGTTACCCCCTACCCACTCTAAAAACCTCCTTGTCTCCGAAACCCTACATTCTGTCTTACCTCTAATTCTTTAAATTTAAAACCCCTACCATACATTTTTCCGGGTTACCAGTAAACTTTTCCTCTATAATTTTTAAGTCTTTTTGCCCCCCTTTCCCCTTTAATAAAGGATATCATCTCTCTCCCAAACCCCCTAGTACCTTCCCTTTTTCATACTTTTATTAAACAAAAGTCCCAAACCCGCCCCAACCTGACCCCCCCCCTGCTTTTAACATTTCTGTCATGACCCCCATCATTTCCCAGCTGCTTTTACCCCCCTTTCATTCTACGAATGCCTCCGTACCCCCCACACTTCATTCGCTCTTCTTACTCTAAAAGATGGTATTCCCCCTCCGTGATAAAAATTACTGCCCCCCCTTTTCCTTAAATTTTTTAAAAATTTCCCAAAAATATTCTTCGCCATTACCAATACCTCCACCCCCCCATTACTAATCCCCTACTCTGTTTTTAACTGACAAACCATATTTTTCCCTAGGCTTTCTTAACTTGTTTAACTCACTCCAAAATTTTTTCTTATTTCATTAAATTTCTCGACAGTGCCTCCCCCACTCTTCTCTGTCCCCTTTTTGCCCTCTCCCACTCTCTTTCCCTTTCTTTTACTCTCCATTACTTGCTCTTTTAAAAATACTTTGCTTTGAAAAACCCCCTTTCAAAGCTCCCTTTTTTTCTTTATCACACCCCTTAATTTTTCATCTTCCAAAAACACTCCTCTTTCCTCCTGCCCCCACCCTCCTATAACCAAAAAATTTCTCCCCCCCACATTCAAATACGCATTTTTTAAAAAATTTTCCAACCCTTTCAAAACCCCCCCATATCATCTTTGCACTAGCCCACCTTTCTGCCCAAAGGCTTATATCTCGCCTGAATTTCCCCCTCCTTAGTTTATACACCTTTTACCTCCCCCTTTTTTGTTTTGCCACCTTCCTCTTTTCCCATCTACCTTTACTCTAACGTAGCTACAAAATAAATATTTATTATTTTTTTTTTATTATCACACCCCCGATTCCCCCCAAGGGAGGGTGGCCCAAAAAGAAAAACTTTTACCCTCATTTACTCCATCCTGTCTTGCCAGAAGGGTGCTTTACACTCAGTTTTTAAACTGCAACTTAACACCCTCCTTCAGAGTGAGGCACGTACTTCCTCCCAGGACTCAAATCCGGCCCGGGTTTTTCCCGAATCCCTTTTAAAGTTACTTTGCTCACACTCCAACAGCAGTCAAAATATTAAAAACCCTTTTTCTCCATTCATTTCCCACAAACAGCTCACGCATGCTGCGGAAGTCCAAGCCCCCCCGCACACAAAACCTCCTTTACCCCCCTCCCTCCAAAAACCCCTTTTAGGCCGACCCCCACCCCCGCCTTCCCTTTCCCCTACAGACTGATACACTCTTTAAGTCATTCTGTTCGTCCATTTTCTCTACTTCCGAACCCCTCAAAACCCTTCCCCAGCCCTTGGCAAAAGTTTTGGTAACCCGACCTCCCCAACTTCCAAACTACGAATTTTTTTCTGCTTATATTTACACCACACATGCCCTCAGACAGACATTCCACTGCCTCCCCGCCTTCTCCTCGCTGCAAATTATCACCCCGTTACACCCATATAAGAGCGTGGTAAAAAAAATACTCTCATACATTTCCCCTCTTTGCCAAGGACAAAGTTTTTGTCTCCACAGACTCCTAAGGCACCATCACTTTTTTTCCCCTCATAATTCTATGTTTCACTCATCTTTATAGCCCCATCCGCGACACTCCACTCCCAAAATATCTGAATCGTCCCCTCCTCCAACTCTCTCCCCCCAATTATATTCAATCTTTCATCACCAATCTTTTTGTTATCCTATAACCTTCTTTTCCGTTTTCCCTTTAATTTTCTTCTTTTGACACCTACCAAATTTCCACCAATTCTGCAACCTCTTCAGAATCCCCCAAGAGCACAGGTATGGGCAAAAGAGCAGCTGTGACAACTCCCACTTTGTTGGATTTTTTACTTTTAACTCCACGCTCTTCCCAAGCCCCTCGCATTTACTTTCTTACAACCCATTAAAAATATTTTAAAAACAACCACGGTGCATCAACATCCTTGTTAAAGGGTATTTTTACGGGGAAAAAAAATTTCCCTTTTCCTACATATTTAAATTGAGCCCACTACCCCGTAAAAACCTTCACCTTTTCAAAACCACCCCCTCACCATACACTTGAAAACATCTGCCACATTGCCCCCCTTCCCCCCTGTCATACCCCTTTTCCAATCCATAAATGCAAAAAGACCTTTTTTTACCCTTTATCTAAAATGTTCACTTATTGTTTCACGTAAACACCTGGTCCACACCCCCCCTCCCTTTTCCAAAAAGCCTCCTTGTCATCTGCATCCCATTCTCCGTTTTACTTTAATTTTTTCAATTATTCTACCCTCCTTTACCAGGTACATAACAACTTATCCCCTATAATTTTTTTAATCTCTTTTTCCCCTTGCCCCTTTATACAAAGGAACTATGCATGCTCTCTGCCAAACCCTAGGTACCTTTCCCTTTCCAACTTTATTAAATAATTTACCCGCCACTCCAAAACTTATCCCCCCTGCTTTTAACATCTCTATCTTTTTTCCCCCTCAATCCCGGCTCCTTTCCCCCTTTCTTTTTTCCTCTGCCCCCACGAACTTCCCCCCCACTCACAAATGCTCTTCCTCACCCTACAAATGTTATTTCCTTGCCCTAACACGAAATCACAGTTCCTATCTTCATCAACATTTAACATTCCTCAAATATTCCTTCCATCTTCCAAAACCCCACCTCTCATTTTAAAAACTCTCCTTCCTTTTTTTAATACAAATCCATTTGTTTCTAGGGTTTTTTTAAATTGTTAAACTCACTCCAAAACTTTTTCTTATTTTCAACAAAAATTTGTTGATACTTCACCCACTTTTTCATTTGCTCTCTTTTTTCATTTCTTCACCCCTCTCTTAATTCTCTCTTTTTCTCCATAACTTCCCCCCTTGCATCACTTCTACTTGTAAAAACTTCCATATTAACTTTTTTTTCCCTTATACTCTCTTTACCATCACCCACCAATCGCTCCTCTTCCCTCCTGCACCCATTTTCCCTGTAAACCCAAACTTTGCTGAACACTCAACACTACTTTTTAAAACCCCTACCCCATACCTCTTCGACCCCATTCCCTATTCCATTAGCCCATCTATCCTCCATACGTTTATATTTTAAACCCTAACTGCCCCCTCTTTTAGTTTATAAACCTTCACCTCTCTCTTCCCTGATGCTTCTATTCTCCTTGTATCCCATCTACCTTTTACTCTCAGTGTAGCTACAACTAGAAAGTGATCTGATATATCTGTGGCCCCTCTATAAACATGTACATCCTGAAGTCTACTCAACAGTCTTTTATCTACCAATACATAATCCAACAAACTACTGTCATTTCGCCCTACATCATATCGTGTATACTTATTTATCCTCTTTTTCTTAAAATATGTATTAACCTTAACTAAACCCCTTTCATACAAAGTTCAATCAAAGGGCTCCCATTATCATTTACACCTGGCACCCCAAACTTACCTACCACACCCTCTCTAAAAGTTTCTCCTACTTTAGCATTCAAGTCCCCTACCACAATTACTCTCTCACTTGGTTCAAAGGCTCCTATACATTCACTTAACATCTCCCAAAATCTCTCTCTCTCCTCTGCATTCCTCTCTTCTCCAGGTGCATACACGCTTATTATGACCCACTTCTCGCATCCAACTTTACTTTAATCCACATTAATTCTTGAATTTACACATTCATATTCTCTTTTCTCCTTCCATAACTGATCATTTAACATTACTGCTACCCCTTCCTTTGCTCTAACTCTCTCAGATACTCCAGATTTAATCCATTTATTTCCCCCCACTGAAACTCTCCTACCCCCTTCAGCTTTGTTTCGCTTAGGGCCAGGACATCCAACTCTTTTCATTCATAACATCAGCAATCATCTGTTTCTTGTCATCCGCACTACATCCACGCACATTTAAGCAACCCAGTTTTATAAAGTTTTTCTTCTTCTCTTTTTTAGTAATTGTATACAGGAGAAGGGGTTACTAGCCCATTGCTCCCGGCATTTTAGTCGCCTCATACGACACGCATGGCTTACGGAGGAAAGATTCTTTTCCACTTCCCCATGGACAATAGAAGAAATAAAAAAGAACAAGAGCTATTTAGAAAAAGGAGAAAAACCTAGATGTATGTATATATATATATGCATGTGCGTGTCTGTGAAGTGTGACCAAAGTGTAAGTAGGAGTAGCAAGATATATCAGTTGCCCCTCTATAAACATGTGCATCCTGGAGCCTACCCATCAACCTTTTATCCACCAATACATAATCTAATAAACTACTTTCGTTACGTGCTACATCATACCTTGTATATTTATTTATCCTCTTTTTCATAAAATATGTATTACTTACTACCAAATCTCTTTCTACACATAGCTCAATTAAAGGCTCCCCATTTAAATTTACCCCTGGCACCCCAAATTTACCTACTACTCCCTCTATAACATTTTACCCACTTTAGCATTGAAATCCCCAACCACCATTACTCTCACACTTGATTCAAAACTCCCCATGCATTCACTCAACATTTCCCAAAATCTCTCTCTCTCCTCTACACTTCTCTCTTCTCCAGGTGCATACACACTTATTATAGCCCACTTTTCACATCCAATCTTTGTTTTAGACAATACTGTCTCTTAATTCTATTTATTATACTGTCCCCATCCCTTTATCCGAAATTCTGAAATTCAAAAAGTTCCGAAAA
The DNA here is from genome assembly GCF_026875155.1 of Cherax quadricarinatus. Lineage (NCBI taxonomy): Eukaryota > Metazoa > Arthropoda > Malacostraca > Decapoda > Parastacidae > Cherax > Cherax quadricarinatus. Next base: position 39,730,304 of record NC_069414.1, on the reverse strand, counting down.
CTGAAGTTTTTCATGGAGTGTGGAGCATCAGTCTTCTGTACAAAACTCCAATGCTGTCAGTTGTCACAAGACCATAAGTTGGCCCATAATGCCAAGGCATAATAGAGGCTCTTTGCATTGCATCCCACTATTGTATATACACAATCTCAATGTACTGTTTGCAAAGACATTAAATAAATAAAATAAATAAATAAGAACATAAGAAAGGAGGAACACTGCAATAGGCCTATTGGCCCATACTAGGCAGGTCTTTCATAAATCTGACCCACTAACAGAATAAACTCTACCCAAGCAATAAGCTTTGACAATTCTATTACTTGGGTAGAGTTTATTCTGTTAGTGGGTTAGATTTGTGAAGGCCTGCCGAGTATGGGCCAACAGGTCTATTGCAGTGTTCCTCCTTTCTTATGTTCTTATGAGTGAGAGGGGCTGGATATGAGTGGGATTTGCACTTGAGTAAATAGAATTTTTTTTTTCAACAAGTCAGCCATCTCCCACCTAGGGAGGGTGACCCAAAAAGAAAATCCCCAAAACGAAAATACTTTCATCATTCAACACTTTCACCTCACTCATACATAATCACTGTTTTTGCAGAGGTGCTCAGATACAACAGTTTAAAAGCATATATAAAGATACAATACAAAAAGTGACCGAAAATAAATTTCAGATTACAATATCAGGGCCCCAATTATATATACATGTATACTGTCCTATTACACTTCCCACCAAACTGCAAATATCCCAAACCCCTCCTTTTCCAGAACTCAAGTCCAGCTACATAAAAATTAACCGGTTTCCCTGAATCCCTTCACTAAATATTACCCTGCTCACACTCCAACAGCTTGTTAGGTCCCAAAAGCCATTAGTCTCCATTCACTCCTATCTAACAAGCTCATGCACGCTTGCTGGAAGTCGTCCAAACCTCTCGCCCACAAAACCTCCTTTACCCCCTTCCTCCAACCTTTTCGAGGACGACCCCTACCCCGCCTTCCTTCCCCTACAGATTTATACACTCTCCATGTCATTCTACTTTGATTCATTCTCTCTATATGACCAAACCACCTGAACAATCCCTCTTCAGCCCTCTGATTAATACTATCATTAACTCCACACCTTCTCTTAATTTCCACACTTTGAATTCTCTGCATAATATTTACACCACACATTGTCCTTAGACGGGACATCTCCACTGCCTCCAACCGCCTACTCGCTGCAGCATTTACAACTTGAGCTTCACACCCATATAAGAGTGTTGGTACCACTATACTTTCATACATTTCCTTCTTTGCCTCCATTGATAATGTTTTTTTGTCTCCACATATACCTCAATGTACCACTCACCTTTTTTTCCCTCATCAATTCTATTGTTAACCTCAGCCTTCATAAACCTATCTGCTGACACATCAACTCCCAAATATCTGAAAACATTCACTTCTTCCATACTCCTTCCCTCCAATGTGATATCCAATTTTTCTTTATCTAAATCATTTGATACCCTCATCACCTTACTTTTATCTATGTTCACTTTCCACTTTCTACCTTTACACGCCCTCCCAAACACAGTTTCATCACCAAAAAGTAACTGTGTCAACTCCCATTTTGTATTTGATTCCCCATAATATAATCCCACCCCTCTCGCCTAGCATTTACTTCTTTTACAACCCCATCTATAAATATATTAAACAACCATGGTGACATTACACATCCCTGTCTAAGACCTACTTTTACTGGGAAGTAATCTCCCTCTCTTCTGCACACCCTAGCCTGAGGCTCACTATCCTCATAAAAACTCTTTACAGCATTTAGTAACTTAGTACCTATTTCATGTACTTGCAACATCTGCCACATTGCTCCGCTATCTACTCTATCATATGCCTTTTCTAAATCCATAAATGCAATGAAAACTTCCCTACCTTTATCTAAATACTGTTCACGTGTATGCTTCAATGTAAACACTTGATTTACACATCCCCTACCCACTCTAAAGCCTTCTTGCTCATAAGCAATCCTACTCTGTCTTGCCTCTAATCTTTCAATAATAACTTTTCCGTACACTTCTCCTGGTATGCTCAATTAACTTCTTCTTTCTTTCAACGTACCAGCCGTATCCCACCGAGGCGGGGTGGCCCTAAAGGAAAAACGAAAGTTTCTCCTTTTAGATTTAGTAATATATACAGGAGAAGGGGTTACTAGCCCCTTGCTCCCGGCATTTTAGTTGCCTCTTACAACACGCATGGCTTACGGAGGAAGAATTCTATTCCACTTCCCCATGGAGATAAGAGGAAATAAACAAGAACAAGAACTAGAAAGAAAATAGGAGAATACTCAGAGGGGTGTGTATATATATGCTTGTACATGTATGTGTAGTGTGACTTAAGTGTAAGTAGAAGTAGCAAGACATACCTGAAATCTTGCATGTTTATGAGACAGACAAAAGACACCAGCAATCCTACCATCATGTAAAACAATTACAGGCTTTTGTTTTACTCACTTGGCAGGACGGTAGTACCTCCCTGGACGGTTGCTGTCTACCTACCTACTACCTAGGCTCAATTAACTTATTCCCCTATAATTTTTACAATCTCTTTTCTCCTTCCCATTATATAAAGGAACTATACATACTCTCTGCCAATCCCTTGGTACCTTCCTCTCTTCCATGCATTTTTTAACCCTTTGACTGTTTCGGTCATATATATACGTCTTACGAGCCACCGTGTTTGACGTATGTATACTCATAAATTTTAGCGGCTTCAAATCAAGCAGGAGAAAGCTGATAGGCCCACATGTGAGAGAATGGGTCTGTGTGGTCAGTGTGCACCATATAAAAAAAATCCTGGAGCACGCAGTGCATAATGAGAAAAAAAAACTGACCGTTTTTTTAATTAAAATGCCGACTTTGTGGTCTATTTTCATATAGTATTTATGGTTGTATTCTCGTTTTCTTGGTCTCATTTGATAGAATGGAAAACATATTATAGAAATAGAGGTGATTTTGATTGGTTTTACTGTAAAAAGAACCTGGAAATGGAGCTCAAAGTAGGGGAAATGTTTGATTTTTGCTGATGTTCAAAAGTAAACAAATGATGTCATTGTCCAATAAATGTCCAACTAGCCATTCTAATATGCAGTCATGAATGGGTTCACATTATTTGTACAATTATTACAGTAGTCTGCATAACAGTAAATCTTCTATTTTTTGTTTGAATAAAAATTCAAAATAGAAAGCAAGAGTAATATCAGAGGGGCCTGGAGATGTGACTGATGAACAAAGAAAATGTTATTTTAGAGCCAGGAATGTCTGCATTGTTCATTCTGAACCTTATTTTGAAATTGTCATGTTTTTAATTTTCGTGAAATTGGCCAAATTGCAAATTTCTGACCACGTTATTGAGTAGTTGAAATCGGTAAATGGGCAGTTTCTTGTACTCAATTGATAGGAAAAACGGAATTCTAAAGAAATAGCTACGAGTTTGGGCGACTGGAACAATGGAATTAGCCGAAAATAGGGCTCAAAGTGGGGTGAAATTGCTGATTTGCAAATATCGCCAAGGTCGCTTACTTCGCGAGAGCGTAATTCCGTCAGTTTTCCATCAAATTTTGATCTTTTGGTGTCATTACAATCTGGAAAAGATTCCCTATCATTTCATAAGAAAAAATAATTTTTTTTTTTATTGAAATTTTGCCACACCAGGAGACACCTCAGGATTGGGGGTTGCGACAGTCAAGGGGTTAAAGTGCAGGTATTGTACAGTGGACCCCTGAGTTTCGTGATTAATCTGTTCCAGAGAGCCTGCCAAAAGTCAAAATTCACGAAACTCTAAACCATTTTCCCCATAAGAAATAATGGAAATAAAATTAATCCGTTCCAGACGCCCAAAAATATTAAATTAAAATATTTTTTCAATTTAAATAAAGATTTACATACTGAAAACAATGAGAAATCAAGTACATGCATATAAAAAATAATAATATTACACTTACCTTTACTGAAGACCTCTGGGTGGATGGAAGATGGGAGGAGGGGATAGGAGGAAGGTGTACACTATTGTTTGGAAGGAGAATCTCCTTCCATTAGGACTTCAAGTATAAAGTCCTTATCTGGGGTTACTTCCCTTCTTTGTTTTTTAAAGACACTGGCACTGGGAACAACTTGAATCACTGGAACCCTGTCGCACAAAATATCTGTCCAGAGAGCTCTTTCTGGCATTTCTTTAAGATTTGTCTGAAGTGGGAAACAACACTGTCATTGTACGTGTTGCCAATACGGCCTTTAAGAGCTTTGTTAGGGTGAAGTTCAGCCATAAATGTTTGCACTTCAGTCCACTTTGCACATATGTCCTTAATCTTTGTGACAACAGCACACTTTATATCCTTTCCTTTCGCCACGATCGAAGTGATGGTTGAATGGGGTTTGCCATACATCCTGGCAAGCTCTGTAACATGCACTCCACTCTCGTATTTTTTCAATGATTTCCTTCTTGAATTTGATCGTGTTCCTCACTTTCTTTACCAAAGGGCTTGCACTAGCTTTCCTTGGGCCCATGGTGACTTATTTAGCAGTTGCAATCACAAAAAACAATGGATTATTATGTATGAACCCATGGGGTGATGGTCACGTATTGGTAAACAATGGCACACTGAGCGTGAATGGCGTGGGAGACTGGCTTTGTGTGCACGGTGACAGGCGGACTTGTGCTGGACGGTCGCTGAATCACAAGTCTAATCACGGAACGCGAGGCCAAATTTTGCCGAAAAAACTTGCCGAAAGTCGGATTTCACAAAAGTCGATGCCGCCGAAACACGGGGGTCCATTGTACTTCCCATTTCCAGGACTCGAGTCCGGCTAACTGGTTTCCCTGAATCCCTGCTCACTCCAACAGCTCATCAGTTCCCCAAAACCATTCATCTCCATTCACTCCTATGTAACACACGCACGCTTGCTGGAAGTCCAAGCCTCTCTCCCACAAAACCACCTTACCCCCTCCCTCCAACCTTTTCAGGGTTGATCCCCTACCCTGCCTTCCATCCCCTACAGATTTATATGCTCTCCAAGTCATTCTACTTTGTTCCATTCTCTCTAAATGTCCAAACCACCTCAACAGTGATTTATATTATTACAGTATACACCTACCATCCAACTTACGACCTTCTCGACATACGACCACTCGACTTATGACCGTGTTTTTTATGCCAAATTTCTGGGAAATAACCAACTGTTTGTGTTGTACACAGTGTTTATCCTAAACCTTACAGTATAAGATGCAGTACTAACAGCATAAAAAGTAAAGTAAAAAATGGAATACCAAAATAAAACAATAAAATAGTCATTTCAAAAATGTGATGTTGATATTCACTAGTAAAGTTCGACTTACGTCCATTTTGACTTACGACCAGTTGGTCGGAACCAAGCTCGGTCATAAGTCGGATGGTAGGTGTATTTTGTTATTATTAGCACATCGGCCGATTCCCACCAAGGCAGGGTGGCCCGAAAAAGAAAAACTTTCATCATCATTCACTCCATCACTGTCTTGCCAGAGGGGTGCTTTACACTACAGTTATAAAACTGCAACATTAACCCTTAAACGGTCCAAATAGATAGACGTTCAAATCCGTAGTGCTCCAAAAGTAGATCCGTTTTTTTTTTTTTTTACATATTTTCAAATATAACAAAAAAAAATGTACATTTTTTTACATACTTTCAAATGTTGAAAAAACGTATATATACATTTGGACCATTTAAGGGTTAACACCCAGGCCAGACTCAAGTCTGGGCTGCCAGTTTCCCTGCATCCCTTCATAAACGTTACTTTGCTCACTTTGATTTATATATTATAAAATATTGTTAGGCAAAAAGAAAGCTAATAACATGCCTGAGCATTTTGGGCAGACTAATAGTAATGCTTACACAATACTTAAAACTAGACATAGATAATGGAGTGGCAAATTTTAATTGTTCATCTTACATTATTACAGTAGAGAAGTAGCCAAAACTTTTATAATTGATAAGATTTATAGTAGAGGGATAGCAAAGAACAAATAACAGTATTACAATTAGTGCATTTTGCTGTGTTACGACAGTACAATTTTTAAGCATGTATTAATATTTTAGATTGATGTGGCAGTCCTAAGTTTTTTGGGATTTCGTGAGTAGTTTCAAACTGGTTAAATGATTTAGTATAGTGTTAGTATAGTTAAGTTTGGGAGATGAGGTTTTTTTAATTATAGCCCTAAATTGATTGACAGACATGGGATCTTTAGTTTGTTCAGGCAGTAAATTCCAGATCGTAGGGCCCTTTATGTGCATTGTATTTTTGCATAGGATGAGACAGACACAAGGGATACCAAAGAGAGTTTAATATGTTAGAGAGTTGCTGTCCACTTAGATTTGCAGAACAAAAGTCCTCACACCCATGCAGTGATAATTCGTCAATTATTAGTGTAGAGGATTATGAATTGTCAAGGAAAATATTTTAGTATATTTGTTAAACACATGGACCATCTTCCACTGAGCTAGAGTCCCCTGAAAAAGAGAGAAAAGCTCACTATCGCTGTCTTGACAGAGGCATGCCAATACTGCAGTTCAGATGCCCCTGCAAGTTGTAAATATCCCAACTACTTCAGAGTGCAGGCACTGTATTTCCTACCTCCACGACTCAAAATAACAGGACAACTACATAACTCCTCTACCTAAAGATGCAGTTTCAGAGAAAGTTTACATTCGGTTCCCAAATACAAAAGTAGGCAGAAACAAGATATGGGGTGACTTAAAGTGGCATTTAGGAATATACTCTACACTCGTAATACAGCCTTTCCTCACTTAGCAACATACTCGTTTACCGACGACTCAAATTTCTGCTTCAGGTACATGAAGACTTCCCGAATTTTGTATAGGTCATTTATGTTGGGCCTATTCCTGTCTGAGAAATGCAATGTTCATAGCAACAGAGTGAATCTGTTGCAGGGAAGGAAGTCACTGAAGACAGGAGTACTGATGAAGTAATCTGTGGACCAATACTGTGCTATATTGTGCTTGTACATATGAGGCGTAAGCACGACAGTACCAAGGAATAAACACATTTTGGCCAGAGTTGTATCTTTCCATCTTCACAGCCATGACGATTCTGCAACCTCTGCAGTTGTAGTTGTTCATCTGGGTGATAGAGTATAACTGGGAAAAATCTAACTCTGTAGACTCATTTGTGATGGGACATTCTGAGAGGATGTCACTTCCACTGGCATCAAAATCAAAAGGATGTGGCACAAATGTTGTACGTTGTGTCCAGTTCCATTCATGATCAGTTAGTGCTGGGTGGACCTGTGGCATGGGGTGTGGGGGAACAGCAGGAGGAGGGATTGGAGTGGAGGCAGCACATGGTTGAAGGAGTGCTGGGCTATCCTTTGTCTGCCCGCCCACCGTGCCATGCGGCCCAGGCACCATGCTTCCCACCACCACCACTTCTTCCTCCATCCCCGCATATTCTCCTTCATGATCAGTATCACTATCAGTGGCTGGGGGTTTTTGATCGTGACCTCCCACGACCCTTGGGGACTGCACATGGCACACTGCCTGAATGTAGGTGACAACACCTAAAGGTACGCTTCACTGGGGAATAATGTATATCACTATCACTCGAAAAATTCTCTAAGGGCATAAAATCAGTCTCATTGTCACTTATATCACTTTCATTATCGTCATCACCAAAACTGACAGAAAATGATAATTTCTGCATTTTAGTTGCTTCTGAGTAGTAACACTGGCCACCCCCAGAGGTGCTTGGCCGACAGTCTGGTGTGGCCACACTGGCCACCTGAGAGGTGCTTGGCTGAGGGTCTGGCATGGCTACATTGGCCACCCCAGAGGTTATGGGCTGAGGGTCATCTGGGTTATTGTCAATATTTTCACTAATTCCTTGATCATTAGTGGGCCACATCGGTCTCAAATCCACTAAACTCGTGTTCTATCACTTTACTCAAATAAGTGTTAATACAATGAGGTGTGAGTGAATCGTGGGGATTTGCCATGATGTTGATCCAAGATGGAGCTGAAACTAACTAGTGCTACCATGCGGTACTGCAGGGTCCTCAATTTTTTTCATACGGCACACCGAATGCGCAGACCCATTCTCTCGTGTCTTGGCCGGTCAGACCTATTGCGCCTAATTTGAAGGCAGGAAAAATTAAACATTGATCCACAATCAAAGAGCTAGCAGTAACAATGTAGATCTACATTTGGACAGTTAAAGGGTTAAAACTTAATGTTATGCATGGGTGAAGCAACCTGTGTGCAGCCAATATGGCTGTTGTGAATTATGAGAGCTGACATAATTGTTATACTGTTCTTTAATTCTTAGCTGAGACAAATTAAAACAGAGGCTGTTGCTTAAATGACATTGGGAAACCATGAGAGAGATGATGTAATGGAGGAATTTTCATAGGCAAATGAGTTTCCAGACAAGGCACCTGTCATGATTCAAGAAATGGGTCTTGGTAAAAATAATTTATGCTTATTTTGCAGATATGTTTTGACGGCTAATTATTCTGTATCTTGTTATATTTCAGGATCGGTACAAGAATGATCTTAATTTGGCCATCCAACTTCTTCAGTGTAATCCATCCAAGTATGCTTCTCACAAACTGGACTCCGTAAGTACTGTACTATACTGCACAGAATGCTGTTGCCTTGATATAATGTATTACTGTAGTGAGAGTAGGCAGTCCAAAGTGTTACCTTTACAGGAGGCCCTCCACATTCGCAAGGGTTAGAGGATCAAGAACCTCGCGATTCTTGAAAATTTGCAAATGTTTGGTGTGCAAATATGATGTAGGGAAATATAATAATGCTGTACTGTAGTGTTCGCGAATGTTTTGATGTGTAAATATTTTTTTTTTCTTAAAAGTCGGCCATGTCCCACCTAGGCAGGGTGACCGTAAAAGAAAGAAAAAATCCCCAAAATGAAAATGCTTTAACCCTTTCAGGGTCAAAACTGTAGATCTACGCCATGAGCTCAGCTCACTCTGATAAGCTGTGAGCAGTAAATTTTGGCCTAGATATGAGAGAATACATCTGTGGTATGTGTGCACTACATAAAACAAATCCTGCAGCACACAGTGCATAATGAGAAAGAAAAACTGAGACCGTAATTTTCGATTAAAACAGTGACTTTGCAGTGTTTTTCGTATGTTTTTTATAGTTGTATTTGCAATTTCTTGGTCTCATTTGATAGAATAGAAGATATCCTACAGAAATAGAGATGATTTTGATTGGTTTTATTACTGGAAATGGCTTGAAACTGAGCTCAAAGTAGCAGAAATGTTAAATTTTTGCCCATGTTCAAGAGTAAACAAATGACCTCACAAGTCTAATACATGACAGCTGGTGGATCTAATATACATTCACAAATGTGGTGATATTATTTATACAATTATTACAGTATTGCATAACAGTAAATCTTCTATATTTTGGTTTGAATAAAAATTCATTATATGAATAAAAAATCAAAATGGAATTCACTTGTAAAGCCTCAAAACGTAACTAATGAACAGAGGAAATGTTAGTTTAGTGCCAGGAATGCCTGCATTGTTTATTCTGGACTCTGTTTTGAAATGGGAATATTTTGAACTTTGCATTAAATTGGCCAAATTACAAATTTCCGGTCACTTTATTTTGTCGTTGAAACGGTTGACTTGGCGATTTCTTGTGCTCAATCAATAGAATAGAAGTAATACTAGTGAAATAGCTAAGAATTTGGTTGACTGGAATATGATAATTGGCCTTAAATGGGAGTCAAAGTCGGTAAAATCGCCGATGCGTAAATATCACTGACACATCAAAATTCACATGAGCATAATTTTGTCAATTTTCCATCAAATTTTGTACTTTTTGTTTTATTACCTTTAGAAAAAGATTCTCTACCATTTCATAAAAGATAACAGTTATTTTTTGAAAATTCTTGGACCCTGGTGCACACTTTGAAATTTGGCCTCAGGACCCTGAAAGGGTTAATCATTCAACACTTTCACCTCGCTCGTACATAATCAGTTTTTGCAGAGGCGCCCAGATACAACATCTTAGAAGCATATACAGTGGACCCCTGACTTACGATGTCCTCAACCTATGTTAAAACCGACCTACGATGCTTGTCAGCATAAAAATTTGACCCCGACATACGTTGAAAAACTCGACTTGCATCATTCGTCCCATAGCGTCCACGCGTCTGTCTGGCCTGAGTGCCTCAGCTGAGCTAGTGTGACGTTTACAAGCCGGGGTGGACACGGTTGCACGCGTACATTCGATAAATTCTGTATTATTCCAGTGTTTTTAGTGCTTGTAACTGCTAAATAAGCCACCATGGGCCCAAAGAAAGCTTCTAGTGCCAACCCTGTGGTAAAAAGGGTGAGAAATACTATCAAAATACTATTGTACCACGGTCAGCTGCTGCTGCACCACGGTCAGCTGTACTACTCGAAGATGTGGAGAGACTGTTATTGGTGTGGCTTATCGAGAATACCGAGAAACGATTAACCCCAGAGGGTTAGCCACCCAGGCCTCTTCAAGGGGGGCTCCTTGGCGTGGTGAAGAGGCTCTTGGTCTGAGGAATTAGACCTGTCAGTCTACTTCCTCAGACCGAACCTAATTACCCCCCAATCCCCCATTCCCTATCCCATCCTCCCCTTTTTCCTTTCCTCCTCCTCCTCCCCACCCCTCCCTTTTGCCCTTCCTTTTTGGCCTTTTTTTTTTTTTTTTTTTTTTTTTTTTCCTTCCACAGGCACACTAGTTCCTAGGTAGGGGAAAGGGTACCGGGGTCCATCCCATTCCGTTGAGGTTCTTGGCGGTGGCGTAGTTTGCCGTGGAATCTGGATTGCCTGGGGATGTCCTGATCCCTCTCCGGTATCCCGGAGGGTGGCTTTAGGTGTCTCTCGGGCGACGGATATATCTCTGGAAGCCACCTTTCGGATTCCGGGGGTGGTGGCCGAAGGAGGTATGCTTTGTGGCGGATTTCCGGCCGCCCTCTCTTTTGTCCACCGAGGTAGCTCAGCAGATGTGAGGTTGCTATCCCGGATTGCTGGTTTACTGGCATGATGGGTAGGGTATGGCACGGGTTCCATGCTGCATCTGCGCTACTTGCGGTGCTGAGGTCCTCTTGGGCGCGGAGGGAGATTTCTGACCCTTTCATTCCTCCTAGGAACTATCCCTCCCCGGTCCCCCCCTTTTTTTATTCTTTTTTTTGTTTTTATTTTATTTTCTTTTTTTTTCTTAAAAACAAAAAGAAAGAAGTAACCTAACCATAGCAGCCCTAGTCCATGAACCTGCTACCCCCGGGCCCCTTCTTGATACCGCACCCCGTTCTGACCCTGCCTCGTCTTTGGACCACTCTTTGGACACTCCTCATGCCTCTGTACCTCTTGCCGGTGCTGTTTCCTCACCCGCTTCAGGTACTGAGGCCTCGACTGACTCCTTCGATTTATCTGACCTTCGCTCTCCTCTGACTATGCTTCCGGCCTCTCCCTCTACGGTGCGGCAATTTTTGAATCGCCGGCCCGTTCCACGTCGGACCAACTGGTCCCACGCCTAAACGACAACGACAATTACCTGCTGATGATACTTCTCCACCTTCTCGTTCTTCTCAGAAAAGATCGACACGTCCTTCACTACCTTTCCACGCTCAGTTTCAGACTGCACAATGGACTAAATTCTTCACTTTACGACCGACTTCCTCTACTACCTATCTTTCTGACCACAGTATTGGCAAGGCACTCCTACGCCATGTTGGTAAAGATATTTCTTTTCATGCTCTTAAGAACGGTATGCGCATCGTCACCGTACAGAATGCTACCCAGGCTCATGAGCTTTCTCGTCTTTCCCATATCGATACTGTTCCTGTAACTATTGAAAAGCATCATTCCCTCAATTCTTGTAGTGGTACCGTCATTCTGCCCCATACCATAGTTCAACAAAATTTCCAGACATGTGGCACTGACATTCTTGAACAGCTGGAACTCCAAGATCTCCCAATCCTCAAGGTAGACACTTACGTTCTTCCTGCCCGCGGGCGGAGACAATACCCTAGCAATGTGGCTCATTTAACTTTTGACAGCTGTGAACTCCCATCCTCAGTTTATGTAGCAGGACATCGGTTACAGGTTCGAAAGGTGATCCCTACACCGCAACAGTGTAGAAATTGCTGGCGATTTGGCCATCCAGCGAAATATTGCAGATCTATCGCCGAATGCCCAGTCTGTGGTGCCGATGACCATTCTAATACGTCTTGCAATCGACCTCCCTCTTGCCTTAATTGTCATGAGGTTCACCCTTCGTACTCTCGCCGTTGTCAAGTCTACTTAAACGAGCGGGAAATCCGTTACCTCAAAGAGGCAGAAGGTCTCCCTTATGCCATGGCAGTTTCTCATCTCCGCCTCCAAGGGAGACTACCTCGTGTTTCTTATTCCCGTGTTTCAAAACGTCCCCCCACTTCTGGTATCCCATCTTCTGCACCCACCTTTGTGGTTACCTCTCCCATAGTCACTCCTGTAGCTAATTCTTTTGCTGTCCTCGGCTCAGACGTCCCTACTTCAACGTCTCAGTCTGATCTTGCTTCTTCGTGTTCTCTCTCACAAGCCTCAGTAACGACGAGATCTCGTATGACACCTCCTCCCAATCGTCCCTCTACTTCTCAAAAGTCAAAAAAAGGTCCGTTAACACCTCCTACCCATCTTCCACCTCATTTTCCCTTCCCTGTCTCTGTACCTGGTTCTCCCCCTCTCACTGGCTCTGTTACAAGTGTAGAGGTTCACCCTCCTCCTCTAGTACTGTACCTTCCTCCCCTGTTCCCTCCCAAGTTTCTTCCTCTTCGGCCACCTCCCAGGTTTCTGCCTCTTCTGTCCCATTCCACGCTTCTCCAGTTCCCTCCACCCTTCCGTCCCCCCCTACCTTGGTACAGTCCATTACAGTTCCAATCTTTACTCATCCTCCCCCTACCATTTCCAATATTGTCTCCCATACCACGTCTCTGAATTCTGAAACACTTGAAGCAATCTCTGAATATATTGCAGAGACCAAACCATCAATGGACACTGATCCACCCTCCGCTCCTTCTCTCTCCTCTACTCCATCTGCGCAACTCCTTTCTTCACAGCGCACCGTTCCTTCGCTGCTTGAACGTTTTCCACTGCCTTCGCATGTGGACTTTTCTAACCCCTCTAGTCCGTAGGAACCCTTACCTGTGGATTTCAAGTACCTTTATCATTGCCAATCATGGCCTATTTACAGTGGAATATACGCGGCCTCAGGGGTAATCGGGGTGACCCTTCAGATGTTACTCTCCCAGTTTTCCCCTGTTGGTTTTTGCTTACGGGAACCAAAATTACACTCTGCTGTTATCCCCCTCCCATCTCAGGCTATAATTTATTGTATTTTTCAGATCCTTTTCCTGATGGACCTTTAATGAAAGTGCCCTTCTTCTACGCACTGATATCCATCCCATCAGCTATTTGTTCGTACTTCGCTGCATTACACAGCAGCCCGTATCCACTTGCATGGGTGGTATACGCTCTGTTCTTTATCTCTCTCCTTCTCGGGCATTATCTATTCCGGATATTGCCTTTCTTGTTTCGTCATTACCACCACCGATTCTGTTACTTGGTGATTTTAATGCCCACCATTTCCTCTGGGGGGGTCTCACTGTGATTCCCGTGGCATTCAGTTAGAGGCTTTTCTTGCCACCCACCCCCTCCATGTTTTAAATACAGGTACTCACACCCATTTTGATCCTCGGACTCACACTCTCTCTTGCATCGATCTCTCAGTCTGCTCTTCCTCAGCCGCATTAGACTTCACTTGGTCTGTTCTTCCGGACTTACATGACAGCGATCATCTTACTTCCCAATCATTCTTACCAATCATTCTTCCCAATCATTCTTACTTCCCCTTCATATTCACCACCTCTTCGCATCCCACGCTGGCAATTTGATCAGGCAAATTGGAACCTTTACTCACACCTAACTGTTTTTAGAGAGGCTCCTTCTTCGTCCTCCATCGATGAGCTTTTACACCTCTTTTCGTCCTCCGTTTTAACCGCAGCTTCTCATTCTATACCCCAAACTTCAGGGAGGCATTCTCAGAAATGCGTGCCTTGGTGGTCTCTTGCTTGTGCTCGTGCAGTACATTTGAAACGCGCTGCATGGGGCAGGTACCGGTACAATAGAACCAAAGAGAGACTTCTTGAATTTAAGCAGAAGCGTGCGATCGCTCGCCGTGTCATCCGTGACGCTAAACGCACTTGCTGGCGAGATTGTCTCCACCATCACCGCTGCTTCCTCTATGAGTGCAGTCTGGAAAAAAGTACGAAAACTGAATGGTAAATATTCTCCTGACCTGGCTCCTGTTCTGCGGGTTGCCGGTGTTGATATAGCAAACCCACTAGATGTTGCCAATGAAATTGGCAATCATCTGGTCCGTATTTCTCAGGGACTCCATCTATGCCCCTCATTTCTTTCCTCAAAGTCTGCCAGAGAGTTAGCACCTTTGGACTTTTCTTCTCTCAGAGAAGAACAGTATAATGTGCCTTTTACACTTCAAGAACTGGAGGCAACACACTCAGCTTGCCGATCATCGGCAGCTGGGCCCGACGACATTCATATTCGTATGCTACAACATTTACATCAGTCAGCCCTTGCAGTCCTATTACGCCTTTACAATCTTATTTGGTCACAAGGAGTTCTTCCACAGCTGTGGAAATCTGCCATTGTTCTCCCTTTCCACAAACCAGGCACTACGGGACATGAAACCTCCCACTATCGTCCCATTGCTCTTACCAGTGCAGTTTGCAAAGTGATGGAATGCCTAGTAAATAGACATTTAGTGTGGTATTTAGAGAGACACAACAGTCTCTCCACTCGTCAATATGGCTTTCGTAAGGGACGTTCTACCATAGACCCCTTACTACGCTTGGATACGTATGTTCGTAATACCTTTGCGAATAACCACTCAGTTATTGCCATATTTTTTGACCTTGAGAAGGCATATGACACAACTTGGAGGTATAATATTTTAGCCCAAGTCCACTCCTTAGGCCTTCGAGGCAATCTACCATCCTTCCTTAAGAACTTTTTAACTGACAGGCATTTCCGTGTTCGGGTTAATTATGTGCTCTCCCCGGACTTTATCCAAGCTGAAGGTGTCTCCCAGGGATGTGTTCTGAGCACAACACTTTTTCTCCTTGCTATTAATGATTTGGCCTCTAGTCTTCCATCAAATATTTGGTCATCACTCTATGTTGATGACTTCGCTATTGCCTGTGCAGGCGCTGACTGTCATTTTATTACAGTTTCTCTCCAGCATGCAGTTGACCATGTTTCCAATTGGGCCACCACACGTGGGTTTAAATTTTCCAGCACTAAAACCCACCAAATTACTTTCACTAGACGCTCTGTCATCTCCGATCATCCTTTGTACCTCTATGGCTCCTGTATCCCTGAACGTGATACAGTCAAGTTTCTGGGCCTCCTCTTTGATCGTAGGTTATCCTGGAAACCTCACATTACCTCTCTGAAGGCAACTTGCCACAGCTGGCTGAACCTCCTTAAAACCCTTGCTCATCTTTCATGGGGAGCTGATCGTCGAACCCTCCTTCGCCTACATTCCACCCTTATCTTATCGAAACTTGATTATGGTGACCAGATCTATTCAGCGGCATCTCCTGCTACTCTCTCTAGCCTTAACCCCATTCATCACCAAGGATTACGTTTATGCCTTGGTGCTTTTCGCTCTTTCCCTGTCGAGAGCCTCTATGCAGAAGCGAATGTTCCATCCTTATCCGATCGCCGTGATGCCCATTGCCTTCGCTACTATGTACGCTCTCATGATCTCCGCAATCCTTCCATTTATAGAATGGTCACGGATATTAGTAGACATTCTTTATTTGTTCGCCGCCCCTTTTTTACTCCGTCCCTTCTCTCTTCGCCTTCATTCGCTCTTGTCTTCTCTTCAATTACCACCTTTCTATGTACATGTAGCATCTCACTTTTCCCTACTCCCCTGGGAAGTTCCAGCTGTTCGAGTCTGTTCTTTCTCTCTCCCTTGCTCGAAAGCCCAACTGTCTACGGTCGCTTCCCGCTCTCATTTTTCTTGACCACTTTCACTCTCATTCTCATGCCATTGCTGTGTACACAGATGGCTCTAAGTCTTCTGACGGCGTAGGATTCGCAGCAGTGTTTCCGGACAGTGTCGTACAAGTGCATTTACTATCTTCGGCTAGTATTTTTACTGCTGAATTGTATGCCATCCTTACAGCACTTATCCGTATTGCATCTATGCCTGTGTCATCATTTGTGGTTGTCTCAGACTCCCTTAGTGCTTTACAGGCTATACAGAAATTTGATACACCTCACCCCTTAGTCCTCCGTATCCAACTTTGGCTACGCCGCATCTTTACCAAGCATAAAGATATTGTTTTTTGTTGGGTCCCTGGTCATGTTGACATACAGGGCAATGAACAGGCAGACACTGCTGCACGGTCAGCAGTACATGACCTACCAGTTTCATGTAGAGGTATTCCATTTACGGACTATTTTGCTGCAATATCTTCCCAACTTCACACCCGTTGGCAACAACGTTGGTCTACTATGCTTGGCAACAAACTTCAATCTATTAAACCGAGTATAGGTTACTGGCCGTCTTCTTATCACCAGTGTCGAGGTTGGGAGACTACTCTCTCCCGTCTTTGCATTGGCCATACTCGTCTTACTTGTGGATATCTCATGGAGAGGCGTCCTGCTCCTCTCTGTGAGAATTGCCAAGTTCCATTATCAGTCAGCCACATTCTGTTGGACTGCCCACTTTATCAACGAGCACGCAGAATTTACCTCCGTCGTCGTCTTCGCTCTGCTGCTCTCTCTTTACCTTCCCTTCTTGCTGATGGACCCACCTTTCATCCAGACTCTCTTATTGACTTTTTGACAACAACTGACTTACTTCACAAATTCTGATACCTTCAGCCCTTTCTACTTCAATCTCTTGCTACCCCCTACCCCCGTACTATCCCCTGCCCCGATGTTTTCTGTAACCTACTGATCATCCCTCCTCCCTTCTGCCATCCAATACCCTCGCTTCCTTCCCTACCCTGCAGCGCTGTATAGCCCTTGTGGCTTAGCGCTTCTTTTTGATTATAATAATAATAATAGCCACCCAGGATAACCCAAGGAAGTCAGCGTTCATTGAGGACTGTCTTAACTTATTTCCATTGGGGTCCTTAACCCTTAAACACCCCAAACGTATATATACGTTTTCTTTGTCATTCATTCAACATTGCCACAATAAGCCTGAGTCACCTAGACATGAGAGAATGGGTGAGCACACTCACTGTCTGCCATATTAAAATAATTGGGGATGCCTGGGTACCATATGCTCTTTTTTCCTTTTAAAAAAGATTTTTTTTGCCTCAAAAAATTTGGGGTGCTGTGCGAGTGAACGTATATATACGTTTGGACCGTTTAAGGGTTAATCTTGTCCCCCAGGATGCGACCCACACCTGTCGACTAACACCTAAGTAAACAGGAAAAATTGCCTGGAACTAGTTCTCATATTGGTGAATTTAAGGCCAGCAAAGGTTGGTTTAAGAGATTTAAGAATTACAGTGGCATACACAGTGTGATAAGACCTGTTCTGGAAGAAAATGCCAAACAGGACCTACATTACTCAGGAGGAAAAGGCACTCCCAGGACAGTGTCTCATCACTGCATCTTCAATAAAGGTGTCAATTATTCTTCATTTAGTACACTAGTACATGCACAATATATATTGTGCATGTTTCCTTCTTTTTGTGTGTAGGAAAATGTATATTTCATGTGGTAAAAAAAACTTTTTTCATACTTTTGGGTGTCTTGAATGGATTTACTTGATTTCCATTATTTCTTATGGAGAAAATTAATTCGACTTACGATAATTTCGTCTTATAATGTGCTCTCAGGAACGGATTAATATTGTAAGTTGGGGGTCCACTGTATAAAGATATATAAAAAGTGACCTGAAATAATATAATAAACACCATATAAAATATAATATCAGGGCCCCAATTATATATATATATACACCATCCTATTGCACATCCCTCCAAACTGCTACTATCCCAATCCCCTCCTTTAAAGTGCAGAGTGCAGGCATTGTACTTCCCATTTCCAGAACTCAAGTCAGGCTAAATATGTTTGTGTGTGTTTAGTAGGTTGGTAGACAGCAGCCACCCAGGGAGGTACTACCGTCCTGCCAAGCGAGTGTAAAACGAGAGCCTGTAATTGTTTCACATGAGGGTAGGATTGCTGGTGTCTTTTGTCTCTCATAAATGTGCAAGATTTCAGGTATGTCTTGCTACTTCTACTTACTTAGGTCACAGTAAACATACATGTACACGTTTATTTATACACACTCGTCTGAGTTTTCTTTGATTTTATCTTAATAGTTCTTGTTCTTATTACTTTTCCTTTTATATCCATGGGGTAGTGGAATAAGAATCTTTCCTCCGTAAGCCATGCGTGTTATAAAAGTCGACTAAAATGCCTGGAACAATGGGGTAGTAACCCCCTTTTCCTGTACAGATTACTAAAAAGAAGAATAAGAAAATTGTCAGTGGGATGTCTGAATGTGTGGATGTTGTGCAAATGATAAGAGAGATGATTGTGGATGCTTTGAATGAGAAGCTGGATGTCCTGGCTTTAAGTAAAACAAAGCTGAAGGGGGTGGGAGAGTTTCAGTGGAGAGAAGTAAATGGGATTAGGTCAGGGGTTTCAAATAGTTAGAACTAAATAACAAGAAAAGGCGCAATACCGTGACTGGAACGATACACAAATAACCCGCACATAGAAGAGAGGAGCTTGCGATGACGTTTTGGTCCGACTTGGACCATTTACAAAGTCACACTAACCAGAAGTGGAGCAGGACGGCTATATAGAGGAGGAGATGGAGGAGGAGGAGATGGAGGAGGAGGAGATGGAGGAGGAGGAGATGGAGGAGGAGGAGATGGAGGAGGAGGAGATGGAGGAGGAGGAGATGGAGGAGGAGGAGATGGAGGGGAGGAGATGGGGGAGGTGAGGGAGGAGATGGAGGAGGAGGAGATGGAGGAGGAGGAGATGGAGGAGGAGGAGATGGAGGAGGAGGAGATGGAGGAGAGATGGAGGAGGAGGAGGGGAGGAGGAGGAGATGGAGGAGGAGGAGATGGAGGAGGAGGAGGAGATGGAGGAGGAGGAGGAGGAGGAGATGGAGGAGGAGGAGGAGATGGAGGAGGAGATGGGGGAGATGGAGATGGAGGAGATGGAGATGGAGGAGGGATGGAGATGGAGGAGGAGGAGATGGAGATGGAGGAGGAGGAGATGGAGATGGAGGAGGAGATGGAGATGGAGATGGAGAAGATGGAGATGGAGGAGGAGGAGATGGAGATGGAGGAGATGGAGATGGAGAGGAGGAGGAGATGGAGGAGTGGAGGAGGAGGGAGATGGAGATGGAGGAGGAGATGGAGATGGAGATGGAGGAGGAGATGGAGATGGAGGAGGAGGAGATGGAGATGGAGGAGGAGGAGATGGAGATGGAGGAGGAGGAGATGGAGATGGAGGAGGAGATGGAGATGGAGGAGGAGGAGATGGAGATGGAGGAGGAGGAGATGGAGATGGAGGAGGAGGAGATGGAGATGGAGGAGGAGGAGGAGATGGAGATGGAGGAGGAGATGGAGATGGAGGAGGAGGAGGAGGAGGAGGAGATGGAGATGGAGGAGATGGGAGAGGAGGAGATGGAGATGATGAAATAAAGGAGGTGCCCTTCGCATCTGTGATCCTCAGTTCCTTCCAGCAGAAATTTCCACTCTATAATTCGTTTTCCCGTCTTGGCTACCCTACCCATTTCATAGACTCTGCCTTCTCACGTGCTAAACGTAATTTCTTCTCTCCCAAACTCTCTACTCCTGGGAACTCTTCTGTCCTCTGCCTTCCCTACATTTCCGGTCTTTCTAATCTCAACAATTCTCTCCGTCCCTTAGACATCAAGCTTACTTTCCGCCAGACTAACACTCTTCGCACTAATCTCGTTCATACTTCTCCTCCCTCGACAGATGTTCCTGGTGTCTACTCTATTTCTTGCTCCTCCTGTCCTCTTCAATACTTTGGAGAAACTGGCTGATCTCTTTCTGACAGACTTAGGGAGCACAAAAATAGTGTTAGGCTTGCCGACACTAACAATGCTCTGTTCTGTCAGGTCAGAGATCACAGCCATCCCATTGACTGGTCTTCCTCTAAAACTGTCTTCCCTACTTCCAACTCTTACAGTCGCCGTCTAGTTGAATCCTCTCTAACACAATTTTCCTTGTATGAATCTTAGTCCTGGCTTTGTCTCTGTAGATGCCTTCCTCTCCCACTACATTGTAAAATGCTCCAAACTTCAGAATACCCGTGACTTAACCTGATTCCTCATTTTTCTTTTTTCTTCTCCCTCTTCCCCTTTCCTCACCTCTGTGCACTTGCTCTCCCTCTGTGGGCACCTAGCTCCCTTGCAGTGCTCCCCTTTCTTTGTATTTGACTGGCTCTTCTTTACCTACCTAACCTAACCTAACCTAACCTACAGCCGTCCTGCTCCACTTGTGGTTAGTGTGACTTTGTAAATGGTCCAAGTCGGACCGAAACGTCGTCTAAGCTCCTCTCTTCTATGTGCGGGTTATTTGTGTATAGTTAGAGCTAAAGGAGTAGCAATAATGTTGAAGTATAAGCCATGTCAGGGAAAGAGGGAGTATAAATGTATTAATTCAAGGATTATGTGGAGTAAAATGAAGGTTGGATGTGAAGTGGGTTATAGTAAGCGTATATGCACCTGGAGGAGAGAAAGATGTTTTGGGAATTGAGTGTATGGGTGTATGGGGAGTTTTGAACCAAGCTTGAGAGTACTTGTTGGGGATTTCAATGCTAAAGTGGGTAAAAATGTTGTGGAGGGAGTAGTAGGTAAATTTGGGGTGCCAGGGGTAAATGAAAATGGGGAGCCTTTAATTGAGCTATGTGTAGAAAGAGGTTTGGTAAAAAGTAATATATATTTTATGAAAAAGAGGATAAATAAATATACGTATAAGGTATGATATAACACGTAATGAAAGTAGTTTGTTAGATTATATATTGGTGGATAAAAGGTAGAGTGTATAAAGGTAGAAAGTTGAAAGTGAACATAGAAAAGAGTAAGGTGATGAGGGTATCAAATGATTTAGATAAAGAAAAATTGGATATCAAATTGGAGAGGAGGAGTATGGACATCTCAGCGGATGACTGTATGAAGTATGAGGTTAACCATAGAATTGATGAAGGAAATAAGGTGAGTGGTGCATTGAGGTATATAACAGTGGAGACAAAAAACATTATCTATGGAGGCAAAGAAGGGAACGTATGAAAGTATAGTGGTACGAACACACTGATATGGGTGTGAAGCTTGGGTTGTAAATGCTGCAGTGAGGAGGCAGTTGGAGGCAGTGGTGATGTCCTGTCTAAGGGCAGTGTGTGGTGTAAATATTATGCAGAGAATTCGGAATGTGGAAATTAGTCAGGGCTGAAGAGGGGTTGTTGAGGTGGTTTGGTCATTTAGAGAGAATGGATCAAAGTACAATGACATGGAGAGCTTGTAAATCTGTAGAGAAAGGAAGGTGGGGTATGGGTCGTCCTCGAAAAGGCTGGAGGAAGGGGATAAAGGAGGTTTTGTGGACGAGGAGCTTGGACTTCCAGCAAGCATGCATGAGCGTGTTAGGTAGAAATGAATGGAGACAAATGGTATTTGGGACCTGACGAGCTGTTGCTGTGTGAGCAGGGTAATATTTAGTGAAGGGATTCAGGGGAACTGGTTATTTTTATATAGCCAGACTTGAGTCCTGGAAATGGGAAGTACAATGCCTGCACTTTAAAGGAGGGGTTTGGGATATTGGCACTTTGGAGGGATATGTTGTGTATCTTTATACAGTGGACCCCCGCTTAACGATCACCTCCAAATGCGACCAATTATGTAAGTGTATTTATGTAAGTGCGTTTGTACATGTATGTTTGGGGGTCTGAAATGGACTAATCTACTTCACAGTATTCCTTATGGGAAAAAATTCGGTCAGTACTGGCACCTGAACATACTACTGGAATGAAAAAAGTTCGTTAACTGGGGGTCCACTGTACATATATGCTTCTAAACTGTTGTGTTCTGGGCACCTCTGCAAAAGCAGTGATTATGTATGAGTGAGGTGAAAGTGTTGAATGATGATGAAAGTATTTTCTTTTTGAGTATTTTCTTTCTTTTTGGGTCACCCTGCCCTGGTGGGAGACAGCCAACTTGTTAAAAAAAAAAAAAGTGTATAAATGTTGTAGGCTAAGTAAATGCTATAATAATAGCCTAACAATGCTGCTTCCTTAACCTATTGAACCACGAACAATCATAAAACGCATGAAAACATCATAAAATATTGTATATACATGTTGTGGTAACTATGTTTGGTAAATATGATTGGGCGGCTC
Source organism: Cherax quadricarinatus (assembly GCF_026875155.1). Lineage (NCBI taxonomy): Eukaryota > Metazoa > Arthropoda > Malacostraca > Decapoda > Parastacidae > Cherax > Cherax quadricarinatus. Next base: position 39,707,801 of record NC_069414.1, on the reverse strand, counting down.
GGCATTTGCGAATGTTCGAAGCTCGCGAAAGTGGAACTCGCTAGGCAGCGTGGTCTGAAAAGAAAAACAAAAATTCAAAAATTTCTCTTTTTAACTTGAGTAATGTATACAGGAGAAAGGGTTACTAGCCCCTTGCTCCCAGCATTTTAGTTGACTATTATGACACACACGGCTTATAGAGGAAGAATTCTGTTCAACTTCCCCATGGAGAGTTACCCAAGTATTACCTTTATATACCTACTTGGAGAGGGTTGTCACAGGGTAAAGAAGTGGTGGAAACCTGGCATATAATACAAATAAGTTGTGATTGGTGATGCATAATTTTTTTTTTCCTAGGACCACAACTGCAAACAGGGTGAAGACGATTGCAAGACTTTTCCACAACAGTTAAATCATTTTCGTTCTTTCATTTTAGCTTCCATCAGATGTCCAAAAGAAGGCCAAATTTCGTCTTGCAAGGGAGCCTCGGGACAACCCGAAGCCCGAAATGAAAGTCATCAAAGTTCCTATCCCAACTTTCCCACCAACTGCAATGGTTTATTCAGTGAATAAATATTCAGGTATGCTGACACAATTTGCAGTGTTCATAGATGTATAATTGCTTTACTGTTGCAACAATGTAGATGTACTGTATATTTGTCTTTAGTAAGTTTTATGGAAGCAATACTGTAGTCATGATATTACCAGCAACAAATATTCCAGACTGGAATACTGAAGCCATGGAGTGTGTGTACTCTGGTACTTGTGACAGTATAAAGTGTTAAGTCCCCAAAACAGTAGGCATCCTTTCCAAACTATGGTACTGTGTATGCCAAAAAGGCACTACTTACATTATACCACTCTCTAAACTACCCTTACCTCAACTGTGGTATTTATGCTGTGGTCGTAGTAGATCTCCATCACCTTCAACCATTACTAACTCAACAAAAAGCTGCTGTGTGGATGATCGCCAACTCCTGTGCCAGACGACACACCCCTCCATTCTTCAGAGTTTGAACTTAATATACAAAATATACACTCATATTATTGTGCCTACTATATACAGCCTCTCCTAACTTAACCCTTTGACTGTTTCAGCCATATATATGTATACGTCTTACGAGTCAATGTTTTGGATGTATGTGTACTCAATAATTGTAGTGGCCTCAAATCAAGCAGGAGAAAGCTGGTAGTCCCACATGTGAGAGAATGGGTCTGTGTGGTCAGTGTGCACTGTATAAAAAAAATCCTGCAACACGCAGTGCATAATGAGAGTAAAAAAAAATTCTGTTTTTGGATTAAAACGCTGACTTTGAGGTATATTTTCATATATTATTTATGGTTGTATTCTCGTTTTCGTGGTCTCATTTGATAGAATGGAAAACATATTACAGAAATAGTGGTAATTTTGATTAGGTTCACAATGAAAACTACCTTGAAATTGAGCTCAAAGTAGCAGAAATGTTCAATTTTTACCAACATTCAAGAGTAAACAAATCACACCACACGTCCAGTACACATGAACTGGGGAGTCTAATATTCTCTCACTAGTGCACTGATATTATTTATACCATTTTTACAGTAATGCAATAGTCTGCAATAAAGTAAATCTATTTTTTCTGTGAATAAAAAATAAAAATAGAAAGCAAGAGTAATGTAAGAGGGGGCCTGGAGACGTGACTGATGAACAGAGGATGTTATTTTAGTGCCAAGAATGTCTGGATTGTTTATTCTGGGCCCTATTTTGAAATTGGCATCTTCTTTAATTTGTGTAAAATTGGCCAAATTGCCAGTTTCTGACCACTTTATTGGGTAGTTAAAATTGGTAAATGGGTGGTTTCTTGTACTAAGTTGATAGAAAAAATGGAGTTCTAAAGATATTGCTATGAGTTTAGTAGACTGGAACAATGGAATTGGCCGAAAATAGGGCTCAAATTCGGCAAAATTGCCGATGTGTATATATTGCCAAAATCACTAACTTCGCAGGAGCGTAATTCCATAAGTTTTCAATCAGATTTCATACTTTGGTGTCATTACTATCGGAAAAAGATTCTGTCATTTCATAAGAAAATATGATTTTTTTTTGTTTTCAAATATTTTTCGACAGAGTGACAGTTTCAGAAAGAGGGCTTGCGACAGTCAAAGGGTTAATAACAGAGTTCCATTCCTAAGACCACATCGGTAAACGAAGTCATCGCTAAGTGAGGAGCATACTATAATTGTAGTGGGTTTGTCAACCATCTCTGATATTGTTTTAATGTCACCTTTGCACCATTTATAACATTTCTGGTATACTATTTTTAAATGTTTATACAACAGTGTACTGTATATTGTAATAAACAGTATAGAGGAAATCAGCTCTATTATACATTATTTAGGTATGCAAACTGGTCAGAGAGCCCGTTATAAGTCTGAGGTGTCTGTAAAGAAATACATCGCTAAGCGAGGAGAGGCTGTGTATAGAACATTAAACTCCAATATAAACCCTCCTCTCAAACTTCTCCTTGATAGCTACAACAGAACACAGGCACAACACAAGGCACAAAACTCTCTGATATCCCTCATATTTCTCGCACTATGCAATAATGCAATTCACATAAAGGGCTCCAAGATATGGAATTCATTGACCGAACCAGCAAAAGGTTCCCTGTCTGCCAGTCATTTTAAGACTACAGTATAACAAAAAATTACCTTTTCTCTTAAACTTAACTATACCAACACTACACTGTGTCTGAAATCGTAGAATAATTTTGAAACTACTAGAGAAATCCCAATTAACTTAAGATACCTAAATTAATGTAAGTATTAATACACACTTAAAATTGTACTATTGTAAATTGTACTAATTTTTTTTTGTTTGCAACCACTCTACTATAAATTGTACTAATTATAAAAATTTTTGCCACCCCTCTTTTTGTATTAATGTAGAATTATCATTCATCACTCCATAACCTGTCTAGTTTTAAGTAGTGTGTAAGCATTAAGCTTAGTCTGCTTGAAGTGTGTAAGCATTAAGCTTAGTCTGCCTGAAGTGTGTAAGCATTAAGCTTAGTCTGCCTGAAGTGTGTAAGCATTAGGCTTAGTCTGCCTGAAGTGCACATGCATGCTAGTGGCTTTCTTTGTGCTCAACAATATTTTACTGCATGTTAATTACACATTGTATATTATGCAAAGAAATAAATTTTTATTTTTGAATAAAAATAATGTGTACACTTGTTGCTAGTTGTACAATATGTTATGAGCTTGTGAATTAATAAAGTAGTTTCATCTTGTACAATATGCCAAAGTAGAGAGCGATTGTTGTACAAGGTGTCAAAATAAATAGCAAGTATATTTTGAGGTTGAATTTTATTAGAGAAAATTGTGATTGTTACAATATTTTTTTTTTTAACTAATGGTCAGTAGCTTAATTTATATAGTTAACCCGTAAACGGTTTAAATGTATATATACGTTGTTACTGCTAGTGCCCCAAACGTATATATACGTTTTATTTGTCATACATTCAACATTGCCACGATAAGCCTGAGTCGCCTAGACATAAGAGAATGGGTGTGCGCACTCACTATGCGCCATATTAAAATAATTGGGGATGCCTGGGTACCATATGCTCTTTTTTCCTATTAACCCTTAAACGGTCCAAACATATATATACGTTCACTCGCGTAGTGCCCCAAATTTTTTGGAAAAAAAAAAAAAAAAGAACTTATTAAAAAAAAGTTTTTTTTTTTTTCCAAAAAAATTGGGGCTATACGCAAGTGAACATATACAGTGGACCCCCGCATAACGATTACCTCCGAATGCGACCAATTATGTAAGTGTATTTATGTAAGTGCGTTTGTACGTGTATGTTTGGGGGTCTGAAATGGACTAATCTACTTCACAATATTCCTTATGGGAACAAATTTGGTCAGTACTGGCACCTGAACATACTTCTGGAGTGAAAAAATATCGTTAACCGGGGGTCCGCTGTATATATGTTTGGACCGTTTAAGGGTTAATAGGAAAAAAGAGCATATGGTACCCAGGCATCCCCAATTATTTTAATATGGCGCACAGTGAGTGCGCACACCCATTCTCTCATGTCTAGGTGACTCAGGCTTATCGTGGCAATGTTGAATGTATGACAAAGAAAACGTATATATACATTTGGGGTGCTACACGAGAGAACGTATATATACGTTTGGACCGTTTACGGGTTAAAATTTCTTAGGAGCAGGGATAGAGCACATCGGTATCTTTGCATCATGAATGACCAAATTATCCTCAATTTATTTTTTTCTAAATTATTTTGATATGACGAGAGGTACCTGGATAGTGTGGCAGTGCTCTGGCATGTTGCTTGTAGTATGATGGTACATAGGTAAAAAATAAGTATTTTTTTTTTAAGAGAAGAAAATTTGTATGATAGGAAGGAAGGGCTTTACCTCAAAAATTTATGTACATAATGATTTGGGTAAAATAATTTTTTCAGAGGAAAATGAAAAGGATGAGCCAGTGGATGCTGTGTCTGCAGCCATCATGGCTGCTGTGCTGGAAGAAAGACAACGTGAGAGAGCCAAGCGCCATTGTTCCACATGTTCCTGTGGTTCACCTAGATCTGACACTTCTGAAAATGATACCCTTCAAATGGAAGAGCTGAATGGTAATGGCAATGGTACAAGTAATTGTATATTTCATCAAGAGGAAGAGTTAAGTAGGGATATTAAATCACAGTTCAAGGTAAATGTTGTGGATGTTGGAACACAAGTGCTACCTTCATATATAGGAGAGACAGGCAAAGTACAGTCAACCTGTATCTATTGTCACTCTTCTAAAAATATGTCATCTGAAAAGGTGTCTTCACTTGACCGCTTATCTAGCAAAGCAATGAATGTGTCTCAGCACTCAAGATCCAAAAGTCAACCAATTAATCAAGTGACAATGCAGATGGATGAAGATCATAATGTAATAAAAGCTAGTGACCCATCATACCATAATAGTGTATTGAAGAGTCCAACAGCCAAGTCCTTCACATTTGGCTCCCAGTCAGGAAGTGCTTGGGACTGGGCAGCTGAAGGCCATGATTCAGGGACTCCCTCCACTCCATCTTCTCTAATTAGTGCTTCCTTAAGCTATGAGAGTGAAACAAGTAATGTGACATCACCACAGGATTCACCTGGTAGATTATCCCTAATTCCACCAAAATCTTTAATTAAATCTCCCAAAATCAGTAACACAGATATTACCAGAGTGCTTCAAGGTGTTGATGTAAGTGTGAATACTTCGCAGATGTCAAGACTAACAGGTGAGACGAGTGTGCTGGTATCAGCTGCATCACCTTACCACACTACAGGGACTTCATCTCAACGCTCTTCCAATACCAGTTCTAGCCATACGCCATCAGTAACACCTAATAGTTTTCCTCAGAGTCATTTACCACGACATCATATTGGTTGCTCATCTCCTGTTTCTACTACCTCAAGCAAAACACATGACAGGGCCAACCCTTATTTTTCACCATCTCTGGCTTCTAAAATACCATTCAGTGCTCGGTCTCCACACCAAGATGTGTTCACTCCATCGATTCACCGTTCTCCTCCTCAGTGTGTGTCCAGAGGAAGGAGAGATCTGGCCACAGATATAGTAGCTTCCAGCACTACTACAGCTTCTAGTACAGAAACAAGCTTGTGAGCTACTTGACGAATCAACCTACCTAGGTATCAGACCATTTGTACCTTTTAAATAGAACTTTGTGACAGTGATTGCTGATAAAACTAAATTACTGGTAATTCTAATTGCTAAAAAGAAATCTTAAATATTTTTTAAAATTTTACAGTGGCTATTGTGTGTTTTTTTTGTGCATTATACCTAGAAAATAAGCTATAGGGTATTCAAGAAAGATGTTAACAGCAGCCAGAAGGAACAAAGTAGGCAGTGTGATGTCAAAAGAGGTTGACAATAATATTTGAAGAATAACTATTCCCCTATTTACCAATATGTCTCTTATAAAATTTTTAAATGAACCCACATTTTCTTTAATCATGTTACTTCAGGTAATGCTCCAGGGAAAGTGGAAGGCAATAAAATTAGTTTTCTGTGCATTTTGAGAGCTGTCATAAACTTTAGTTGTGTATGGAAGTACTACCATGGCTGAAGAGTGGAGAAGTTTATTAGAATAATTTTTGTCTGTCCTGTTTGGTTTTCATCTATGGTTAATGTTTAAGTACTACAAAGATGCTTCAGTCAGTTACAACCTATCACAACCTTGAACTAAACAGACTTCATTTTTGTCACATTGTACTATCCTGGATTTCTTCATTTCTTTCTTCCAATATTAAATCTTCCATTTCAGGCATCCCCAGTATTTTTTACACATTTTAGTGGCTTCATTTCTTGTGTAAGCCAAAGTTGCCAGTTCACTTTTGTGTTAGTCAAATTAGCATGTTATGTTGTATCTTGAAACAAATGCTTGGCAAAAAAAAAAAAAATTGCATTTGCATTGGAAGAAATAAAAATTGACAGTGATTGGTGAAATTATGATAAAGCAATTGCAAGCAACTAATGAAAAGTATGGAATTTGAATGGTTTTTCAAGTCAATCCTAAAATTAGCAGGTCAGTGCTCTAGTTGGATGAGTCATGTTAGGCCAGCATGAAGAAGTGGTTAGAGCACTGGGCAGCTAATTGTAGGACTGGCTGTACATGGGTTAGAATCCTGTCTTTTGCACAAAAATAATTGACAAGGTTTCTTATGATATACAAATTCACTAGTATGCAGTTAGCTATCACTGTGACGTGAATCTCATGAAGATAGTAATGATTTTTCAGGGAGAGTTGAACTATTAATACTCCATTCAGTAGAGTATTGGTTTTGTAAATTTTTTTTTTTTGTGGTTGGTGTTCCACTTCATTTGAGTTTTACTTTCTAAATAGGAATGATACATTTTCCTTAATTAAGCCTTAATGCAAATGAACACACATCTTACTTTTTTTCTAACACCACAATTTATATGCATAAGTGTATATTTATGTACACCATAACTAGAAAAAAAAAATGGCTAAATTCCTCGGATATGATTGCCAGTGAAATATGCAATCTTTAATGATTTTTTTACACAGAATTGATACTGACAGATCCTGGACATTATTAGTAGCATGTCTTGTATATATTTAATGCTTCATAGGGGGGAGGGAAGGCTTTCAGAAGCAGCCTTTTAATGCACTTTAAAGGAGGGGTTTGGGATATTGGTAGTGTGGAGGGACATCTAAGCTGTTGTATCTGAGTGCCTCTACAAAAACAGTGATTATGTATGAGTGATGGTGAAAGTGTTGGATGATGAAAGTATTTTTCTTTTTGTTTTGTTTTTCTTTTTGGGTCACCCTGCCTCGGTGGGAAACGGCCAACGTGTTAAAAAAAAAAAACTGAAGAGTGCTGTGGATGGTCATAGAAAATGGCAAGTGCATATATATAATTAAAGGTTTACCTGTGAAACAATAGGTTGTAATAAATAATTGTAGGTTTATTGCTTAAGAAAAACAGATGTGCTAATTGGTTAATCTTTTTATTTTTGTGCAGACTCTTTATTTCTGGGTTTTCTGACCAATTGGAGGTATGGGCATTTTTTCTAAAATTTAATTGCGATTGATTTGAGGTGTCTGGTTTTCCACATTAATATGACCTCTATCCTCTACCTGTTAACTTTGCAGCCTTGACTTGCACGAAAGTAAGAGAAAATTGTAACTAATTAAAACTTAACAGTGATTGATTTGAGGTATCTGACCTTCCTTTTGTATCCCCTTCAGCCCTCGTATCTTTTGTTAATTTTAGAGTCATCACTATCAGTGGATAAAAGCCAAAGTTATCAGTTAAAAAGTCCAAACAGTAAAATTCCTTAAAGTAGATAACTTTACATCAGGTTGTATACTATAATATTGATTTACAGTGCATTACATGCTTCAGTCACTTTTTTTATTTTTTTTTTTATTGAAAATAAGTCATCTTAATGTAATAAAATTTTTGTAATAAATTTTATATTTGTGTTGTGCAGTATATATTGTATTTTTTATATGTATTTTGTGTTTTTCTGAAAAATAAGTGTTATAAAGTGTATTTTGAGTATCTGTTTAGTGATTTGTTAGTTTTTGGCAGTATACTATTTTTCAACATTGATCAAGTACGTATTTAGACAGTTTTGCTGGGAATTTTGTGTTGATAATTTGGACTGTAAATACAGTAGAATGTATAAAATGAAAAGGCATTAGTAAATCATTTAGCAACTGCTCATACTGCACCATCCTTCAGATGTTTATCTAGTGCTCTGCTTGTCTCTCTACTGCTCTTCGTTTTCCTTGATGCAGTAGTTAATTTTCTCACCAACTGAATATCTTGAGATCAAGCATGTATGAGTTTCATTTACATGAATGGCTAACTATGCAAATGTCGGTAATTTTTTTTGCCTCCCCAGTTTTTCTTTCAGGACCAGGTTTCATTGTAAAATGACTAAATGAAAAAAAATATTACTCTTATAAATAGTTTGAGCTTTAAATTTAAAGGTAAATTATGTATCATTGTACTAAGAATGAACATTTTGTTTGAGGTTTACATCTCATTATACTGTTCTTTAGCATAATCATTACTACACAGACAAAATTTACGAGAACTAAAAAATACTTCATTTGACAGAAAGCTTTTTTTTTTTTGGGGGGGAGGGGGGGGAGGTGGATATGTAGTCATGAAATTTCACCTATGTATTTGATGAATAAATAATTAATCATTTGGTTTAAGTTAGCCATGGAAGTCTGTGTAGAAATGTAACATTATTTTCTTGATGACTTGGAAGTTTTACTTAAAAAGTAACTGTTTTTGGCCACATCTACTCAGTGGTCTATTTTAAATGTGTTTAATACTTTTTTTCAAATTAAACACTGCCTTGTATGTATTGTAAAAAAAAAAAAAATGTGCTCCTCAGATTCTTGTCTAAAGTTTATAGTGAGGTTGCAAAATTTTATTTCACTTGAGTATCCTATTGTTGCAAATACAGAATAATGTTCTGCTTATGTGGATGTTTTTTGAGACTAGTTTACAGATTGGCTAACTGTACAACAAATAATATGGTTGAGAATATGTGGGAATGTTTCACATTCTTTAAGTTTAGGAATACAATAATACAAGTTATTGATGACATATTGTATATAGACACTTGTAAATAGACTTAACTATTAGGTATAGGTTAAGGAATTCTAGTCAGCCAGAGGGAAAACTGCCATTAAAAGAAGTTCTTAGATATTATCTTTATAATGGCTGTTTTCTATTGATGGTAACTTTGTGCTATTTTCAATCTTAATGGACTTGTTCACTGTTAATTGGTTTATCTTTAAATCGACAGTATCTCTTCTCTCATTTGCCCACACTATTAATCATTTTGTTCACAGTTTTGTCAGTTGCTGGCTTACTTTTTTGTAAGCATAGTTTGGTTTAGCACTTAATTTCATTATATTGTTTTTATCATTGTAAACACATTAGAAACCAACTTGAAAGAAGTTTGGTAGCTGATGGATAAGTACACAAGTACCGAAATGTAGAGAAGACTTTTTCACGTATCTGCCATACATCATGTCAGCTGTTAGTATTATGGACTTTTATCCAAGGAAGAGTTTTGACCACAAAAAATATTTATTAACCAAATGAAGGCATGCCATTTGTATTTTGCTGAAAATAATTGTAGATGGTGTCTACATACCATAGGTATTCAATATAAATGCAAAGTTTATTTTTGCATTGCAAGAGAAAATACACTATATGGAGCTGGGAGACTGGTAACTATACCCTCTTGGTTTGTGTTGTCACCATGCACATGTAATGTTTATTGAACAAAAGCATTCAGTATTATATTTTGTTGGAAATAATTGAGGTGCTGCTTACATACCTCAGGTTTTAAATACAGGGGTCCCTAATTGTGTATATCTGCACTTATGATTTGGCTTCATAGAAACCAATTACATGTTATGTCTTATGAGCATCAGTCCACTACTCTAAACAAATTACTTGCATATGGAGGCTATACTTTTAAGACTTTTGGAGGTTTATAACGTATTCAGTCACTTAAAAATTGGAGAGGCTTGGAATAAAGTCTGAGAAAGAAACAGGATTTGTATTTGGTATATAATTTTAATGGGTTTGAGAATTATATAGTGTGATAGAGAACATAGTTGACATGACAAGCCAACTTTACCCTGAGGTGGAGCTGTATATGAGGATGTAGATGTAGGTCTCGGCAGTAATGAACTCGTTGAATTAAAGGCACAAAATGTTGCAGGAGTGAAAGCTTCTGATGAGATTGCACTTCCCACAGTGAAGAGATTTGATTTGAAGAGAATAGCTAAGAAATTCAAGGTCTTTGAAATTGAACTGGCAGTATTTGAGGAGCAAGACCCAAACTCCTCAATATTTACCAGTTTCTCCAGAATTCACTCATGCCTTTGTCAAGCAATAGAAAGTTTGTGTCTGCTCACTTTGAAAAGTTTTTGAAGAAATCTTCACCATCCAAAGCTAATACTCCTGAGAAGCCTTCCTTACCACTCAAGATTCACATTGCTTAATTCCATCATTCTCTGCCTTTTCAAATTAGTCATCCACTTTATGCTGTGAAGACCATCACTCCTAGTGAGCAAGACAGCACCAGTATTCAAGGTAATTTAAAACATTGTTCTATATTATTGTACTATATTTTCATTGTTATTGTTTGCTTAACAGGTCATGATTAAGAATGTGATAGGAAACTTGCCAAAGATAGAGGCCAGAAATTAATAAACAAAGATAAGAAGGAATGAACTAAAGTGAAAAAGATTTGGTGGTAAAGCACTAGACTGAATGGAATCTTTCATTTGAGTTTGTAAAAATGGCACTGAATATGAAAGACAGAATACAAAGAATTTCTATAATTGCAATGATAAAGATGTAATGGAAAATGTGGGAGGCTGCAAATATGCACCATAGTTCCAATATGTGTACAAATGAGGACACCTTAGTTGGTGTGGCTTTTAACCCCAAACAACTAAATGAAAAATATGAAAAGGGAAGTAAACAAGCTACTATTGGTTGTAGACCCTTCAAGTGAGTGGGTTGAGTGGGGAGGGGGGGGGGGTTGACGCCTCTATGCTGATGAGGAGCTCGTGATTCAAAGAATTGGAGCTATCCTTTTCCTCGCATCAAACCTCATTGCCTCTCATTCCACTGATGCTGTATGACTATGGGTGTAGCATTCCCCATGAATATATCATGATAATCATAAATTAGATATTCCAGTTGCTGCATTTCAGATGAAGAAAGGAAGACAAAAATAGGACCAAACAACGTAGAACCTAGGTCTTTACGGAACATGCAGACAGACTTAGTCATCCATTATGGAAAAAATTTTGGATCTTGCTTCAAGAAGAAAAAATGGCATACAGTGCCAGTATTCAGAAAAGGGGACAGGATGGAATCTTTGAACTATAGTGAATGAAACTCTTGGAGAGGAAAAAAATCTGTATTCTTTGAGAGCAAAAGGTTGCTTATTAGTAAATGTTTAGATTTTTGATCAGCAAATTTTTGTACATTAAATCAACTAAGCTAGTTCAGGTCATTAAAATATAGAAACCCTTTTGAATTTAGTGCTTAATTTGACTGTTATTATTATAATTATTAAAATATTGAAGACAAAGGTGGGGCAGATTATGTTTTAGATTTAAAGAAAGGGTTCAAGAGTTCGTATGAGAGACTTGGCCTGAAAACTGCAAAACATAAGAAGAATAGAAGGAAAACTATTGCAGTGGATGGCAGGTTTGTGTTTTAAAGAAAAGCATAAAATATTTAATCAAAATACATAAGATGCCCTTGTGGGATAATACCACTTAGCAGGGTATCGCAAATATCAGTGCTTGCACCATTAATGTTTCTGGTTTATCTAAATGATTTGACAGAAGGAATAAAACATTATATGAATTTGTTTGCAGATGATGCAAATGTTTATACAAGAAAAGAAATGTAAATACGTAAATGGAATGATAGATAGTTGATGGAATCCAGTGTGGACAAGTACCATGTATCATGATTGAAACTGGAGAAAAACTAAGTTTTGTGATAAAACAGTAAACTCATGAGAGAGAGAGGACCTAGGAGCCATCTTTGAGAAAATCTTGTCAGTGAAAAAAATTAAGAGAAGAAAATAGTGTAAAACTCCATTGTATTACTGATCAACTATAAATTAGTCTTTTGATGGGTGGGGTGGAAAGGCAGAAAAAAAATTGTGACAACATAGGTTTGACCTGAATTGGAATATGAAGGGGTGGTATGGTAATCGCAATTATGAAAACTTGGACAAGTTTGGAAAAGTTTAACGAGGAGTTAAAAGATGGCCACCAGAACTACAATACTTAAGGCATCATATATGCTCTCACTGGAAGATACAAAGGATAAGAGAAGGCATGATAACCATGTGTAACATTATCAAAGATATGAAAGAATTTATAAGGAAGACACCTTAGCACTGTCAGTAAGGACAATGAGAGTCCATAGCTATATACTAAAGAGGTGCTACAAAAAATACCAGAGATGTAGAAAAATTGAAAGATTTACAGAAGGAGGTAGCGAGTGCAACAGCTCTTTGAAGCTTTCAAATATTAAATGATAGTGAAGGTGGGACCCCATGAACTTAACTCTGCTTCTGTTGCTACAAGTAGGTAATTGTGTGCTAATGCATACACATGCATACACTCACAATCTTTCATACACTCACTGTTGTACACACTTTCACACTCGCACAGTCTTGCACATGCTCACTCTCACACTTGCGGTCTCTCATTCTCTATCACACACTACTGCACTTTCTCACTCTTGCTCTCACGTTCTCTTACATTCACGCTCTAATACTAAACAGGGCAAGTATCTATCGACAAGTGCAGTGGACAGCTGTTAACAAATTAACACTCACTCACTCGAGTACTCCATAATTAGAACATAAGTGGTCTTTTTAATGATCTCCAACAGAGATAATGTTGTATTTAGTTGTGTACAAGTAATATACAAGCTAGATACAAGTAATAGCAACATTTGAATATTTCTATGGAGTGCAGTATGCGGTGCTAATACACTTAAGGTTTTGCATTATACACAGTTTTGCTCACTTAATGGTTGTTAGAGTAGTCCAGTTTGTCAGCGGATACACAGCTTTGTGATAGTGCTTGCTTTTGGTGGCCTTCAAAACTTCCACTAAGGTGCATATCTTTTAATCAAGGAGAAGAAAGGTGGTTCTAGGCTTGATAGCTTTTGTTGCTAAATCTGTTAAATTTGATGCAAAGCATTCATATGTTTGATAACTAGAATCAATTCCCCAGTTAAGATTATACTGTTTTCATTTGATTTACACAGCCACTGGGGAAGGCCACTAGATTCAACGATAATCTAAGGATTCTAATTAGGATTTCTTCCAGTTCACTTTTTATTTTAAGATATGAGGAATGTAGAATGAAATCAGTGCTTAAGTTGATAAGTTTAAGAACATTGTAGACAATGCATTTGTATGTTACACTGTAACATTTAGAAAAGGTGTGTAGTACATTGTAGACAATGCACTTGCATGTTATATTGTAGCGTGCAGGAAAGTTGTGTAGTCCTAAATGTTGGACTGTAGGATCTTGAACTACTTGAAACACATCTCATTAGGTCTTAGGTCACTTTGGTCCCACCAGCACCAAAGATCTTCCTGCCCTCTGAGTGACAAGAATAAATAATGTGCACCTGTGTTATAGATGTATTTTTGTTTTATTAAGTGAAAAGAAGCTGCTCGTATAGATGTGTATAAAAGTGAGAAATCAACCCATTCTATACAGATATTGGATCATGGAGAAAAGCACCACACACTGAACAAGGTTTGAAAAACAAACAAGCTATTTATGTCTTTGAAGGAACAGAGAATTTTTTAAACATGTTCAGTGGCTTAGAAGATATCAGGGAAATGAAGTTCAAAGCAGTGTGAATAAAAGTCTAAGGTTAATAGTGCAGTATTACTTTGTCTGAGACTAGTTATTCAGTAAAAGTCCTGTATATATTTATTCAGTGAAAGTCCTGTACATATTTATTCAGTGAGTCCTGTATCCATAAGTCTGTATGAAGTGGGAATATTTTGTGAAACCTATTTGAAAGCCTTCAGTGTTATATACAGTGCAGTCCATCATGTAGGCTTGAGAGGGAGAGAGCGAGCGCGAGAGGGAGAGAGCGAGCGCGAGAGGGAGAGAGCGAGCGCTAGAGGGAGAGAGCGAGCGCAAGAGGGAGAGAGCGAGCGCGAGAGGGAGAGAGCGAGCGCGAGAGGGAGAGAGCGAGCGCGAGAGGGAGAGAGAGCGCGCGAGAGGGAGAGGGCGAGCGCGAGAGGGAGAGGGCGAGCGCGAGAGGGAGAGGGCGAGCGCGAGAGGGAGAGGGCGAGCTCGAGAGGGAGAGGGCGAGCTCGAGAGGGAGAGCGCGAGAGGGAGAGGGCGAGCGAGCGAGAGGGAGAGGGAGAGGGAGAGGGCAAGAGGGAGAGGGCGAGGGCGAGGAGCGAGAGGGGAGGGAGAGAGGGGAGAGGGGAGAGGGAGAGGGCGAGAGGGGGAGAGGGAGAGGGGGGAGGAGGGAGAGGGAGGAGGGAGTGAGGGAACACGAGAGGGAGTGAGGGAGCGCGAGAGGGAGGGAGGGAGGGAGAGGGAGGGAGGGAGAGAGGGAGAGAGAGAGGGAGGGAGAGAGAGGGAGGGAGAGAGAGGGAGGGAGAGAGGAGGGAGAGAGGGAGAGGAGAGAGGGAGAGGAGAGAGGGAGAGGGAGAGAGGGAGGGAGAGAGGGAGGGAGAGGAGAGAGAGGGAGGGAGAGAGAGAGAGGGAGGGAGAGAGAGAGAGGGAGGGAGAGAGAGAGAGGGAGGGAGAGAGAGAGAGCGAGCGAGGGAGAGAGTGCAATGAGAGAGAGAGAGAGAGAGAGTGCAAGAGAGGGAGGGAGAGTAGAGAAGAGAGAATGCGAGGGATGAGAGTGCAAGAGAGAGAGAGTGCAAGAGAGAGAGGAGAGTGCAAGAGAGAGAGAGTGCAAGAGAGAGAGAGTGCAAGAGAGCAAGAGAGAGAGAAGAGGGGAGAGAGAGAGAGTGCAAGAGAGAGAGAGAGAGAGTGCAAGAGAGAGAGAGAGAGTGCAAGAGAGAGAGCATGAGGATATAGTACTGTATATAGATTGGACTTGATGTCCTGTCCAGTAGTATTTGAAGTTCCATTTTATGTAATTTCAAATATAGCCTTTGTTTATTCTGAATTAAACTGTATATCTTAGACACCTAATATTTGTTGAAGCAATGTATAATATATATTTGTCTAGATATACAGTAGTGAATTTCAATAGTGTTTAATTTTGTTTTAAAGTTGAATGAAGTGATTTTGACCTAATGATAATTATTAGCAATTATATTTACCTTTCCCTGTATAGCTTTGCATAGTATTGTAACTTATTCTTTTCTCTATACTGTAGTAAATTTTATATATGCTCTTTGATATTTATCACCAATCAAAGATACTGTGTATGTTTACTGAATTATTTTCATATGGGATGAATATAAGTATGGTAAGGTAAATACACGTATGATAAGGAACAGTATAGTACAGTGGACCCCCGATTTACGATCAGCTCCCAATGCGACCAATTATGTACTTGTATTTATGTAAGTGCATTTGTATGTGTATATTTGGGGGTCTGAAATGGACTAATCTAATTCACAATATTCCTTATTGGAACAAATTCGGTCAGTACTGGCACCTGAGCATACTTCTGGAATGAAATAATATCGTAAACCGGGGGCCCACTGTATTTGAAATCTGAAGTGTATGTTGCTTAAGACAGTTTTGTGCATGCATTCCATAATTTTGGCATCATCAATAAAGAGGTTAAATTCGAAAGGTCATGTTACTGAAGTTACTAGGGGTGGAACGTACTGGTATTTCATATCTTTAACCCTGTTTCTTTCCCATTCTCTCAGATTGCCTACCATTTTCAGGTGACTAGGAGGCAATTGGCAAGTTTAGTACAGGTTACCATAACTGAAAAATTAAAGATAAAATATCTCGGTCATCGATGTGGTAACAATGTATCTTTAACAAGTCAGAGTAACACATTTTTAAAATAGTATCTGATAATGAGAAATATGTAGAAATTAATAAATACACTATCTTAAGAATTAGGCATCCTAAGAAATATAGTAGTTAAAACTTGAAAAATGTAAGAAAAGTTGCATAATGTCAGGTACTGTATCTTAACAGCACAGCTCTTGGTATGATGGCCAGATTATCTTCCAAAAAACTTTGACATTTTTGTCTCTGGTCCTGTCTGTCCGTCTCACTCTCTCGGTGGGAGGGAGAGATGTTACCTGCTGGTATGGTTGTAGTATTAACCCTAATTAATGTATTAACATATTTTTTTCAATTTTTATTGGTTCTGGTAATTATTACTTTCTTTTTCAGCCTTTTCCAGTCATTTGTCACTTTATTTAAAAAGTACTACTTTTTGTTTTGTTTTTACCTTTGTAGCATCTGTTTATATCACTGGCTCAAGAAATTGTAATAACATGTTTGCAAACAAATCTCGAAATGGGTGGGGCTTGAACCCATGCAAGCGAGTCTTAAAACTTGCAGGCCAGTGCGCTAACCACTTGTCCAGCTGGCTTTGATAAGATTCATCCAACTAGGCATATATCTATACACAATAGGGAGGTTAGCATGGGCCCCACTGGGACCACAAATGCAGGTTATTGCAGACGAATCCCACACCAGCTTAGCTGTGGCATACTTTAGCTCAAGTCCCTTGGATGAATCTTATCAGAGTCAGGTGGCCAAGTGGTTAACACCCTGGCCTGTGAGTTTTAAGACTCGCTTGCCATGGGTTTAAGCCCCACTGATTTTGTGGTTTATATTACTGGCATTTAAAATTGTGGTCTCTTGCTTTCCCTGTTGCTAGTTCACAAAATATAGGATTTCCAGTGCATAGAACTTTTCAGCCTTCTGTTTCTCTGCATTTTTTATTTTTACACTTCCGTCTCTCACTGAGGCAATGTGACCTGAAAAAGGAGGACTGTAAAGTTTTTCTTTTTACATTTAGTAATTTATACAGCAGAAGGGGTTACTAGCCCCCTTGCTCCCACAAATTAGATGTATAATAAATATATCTGAAACACTAAGAAAACATTCTGAACATCTATTTGACTACATCTGAGAATACAGTAAGCAAAAAGAGTATATTAAAGAAATTAATAAGAGCACATGTAGTCATACCAAGCACTGGGCAACCAAAAGAAGTCATACTCGATACAAAATCACTCGCTTTTCTTAATCTTTTCTTTCTTTCAACAAACTGGCTGTATCCCACCGAGGCAGGGTGGCCCCCCAAAAAAGTACAAAAGTTTCTCTTTAAATTTATTAATTTATACAGGAGAAGGGGTTACTAGTCCCTTGCTCCCAGCATTTTAGTCGCCTCTTACAACACGCATGGCTTATGGAGGAAGAATTCTGTTCCACTTCCCCATGGAGATAAGAGGAAATGAACAAGAACTAGAAAGAAAATAGAAGAAAACCCAGAGGGGTGTGTGTATAGTATATGCTTGTACATGTATGTGTAGTGTGACCTAAGTGTAAGAAGTAGTAGCAAGACGTACCTGTAATGTTGCATATTTATGAGACTGACAAGACACCAGCAATCCTACCATCATGTAAAACAATTACAGGCTTTCGTTTTACACTCGCTTGGCAGAATGGTAGTACCCCCCTGGATGGTTGCTGTCTACCAACCTACTACCTACAATCCATCTAGTTGTAACAATATTGTTTACTATTAGATATTTACATGACAAAGTGCATATCATATGAGTGCTTAATGTTTTTCTTTCTTTTCGGGTTACCCTGCCTCGGTGGGATATGGTCGATGTGTTGAAAATAAATAAATATATATGTAATATCTGGTAAAGAAATTGCCTGCAACGAGTACTGATATTTGTGAATTTAAGGCCAGCAAAGGTTGGTTTGAGAGATTTAAGAAGCGTAGTGGCATGCAGTGTGATAAGGCATGGTGAGGCTGCCAGTTCGGACAAAATTGCAGCTACAAAATTTGTAAGTGAATTCAAGGAGTACATAGAGGCTGAAGGACTGAAACCTGAACAAGTGTTCAATTGTGATGAAATAGGCCTCTTTTGGAAGAAAATGCCAAAGAGGACCTACATTACTCAGGAGGAAAAGGGACTGCCAGGACACAAGCCTATGAAAGACAGGTTGACACTCATGTTCTGTGCTAATGCTAGTGGGGATTTCAAAGTGAAGCCGTTACTAGTGTACCATTCTGAAAATCCAAGAGTGTTAAAAAAAAAAAATGTTATAAAGAGTAAATTGTGTGTGTTTAGGAGATCTAATAATAATAAGGCATGGGTCACGAGGGAAATTTTCGTCAAGTGGTTCAATGAAGTGTTTGGCCCTAGTGTGAAGAATTGCCTCCTGGAAAATAAATTGGATCTTAAGTGCCTCCTAGTAATGGACAATGCACCTGCTCATCCTCCAAACTTGGATGACCTAATTCTGCAGGAGTTTGGGTTCATCACAGTAAAGTTCTTGCCCCCGAATACCACTCCTCTTCTCCAGCCCATGGACCAGCAGGCCATTTCAGACTTCAAAAAATACACGAAAGCAATGTTTCAAGGGTGCTTTAATGTGACCTCAGACACTCGCTTGACCCTAAGAGAGTTTTGGAAAGAACACTTCAGTATCCTCCATTGTATAACCCTTATAGGTAAGGCTTGGGAGGGAGTGACTACCAAGACTTTGAACTCTGCTTGGAGAAAATTGTGGCCAGATTGTGTCCACACGAGGGATTTTGAAGGGCTTGTGGCTGACCCTGATGAGCCTATGTCAGTTGTGAACTCTATTGTGGCATTGGGGAGTTCCATGGGGTTGGATGTGAGTTTGGAGGATGTGGAAGAGTTGGTGGACGACCACAATGAAGAGCTAACCACTGAGGAGCTGCAAGAGCTTCAGCAGGAACAGCAACAGATCACAGCTCAGAATCTTGCTGCAGAGGAGGAGGAAGAGAGATGGAAGAAGGTTCCTTCTTCAGAAATTAAGGAGATTTTTGAAATGTGGGGTAGGATGGAAAGATTTATGGAGAAACATCACCCTGAGAAGGATGTTGCAAGCCATATTGGCAACTTGTACAATAAAAGAGTCTTGGCCCATTTTAGGGAAGTTTTAAAGATATCCCAGAAACAGCTCTCTGGACACTTTTTTTGCGAGACAGGACTCCAGTGACTCTCGTGGTCCTAGTGACATTAAGAAACAGAGAAGAGAAGTAACCCCAGAGAAGGACTTGGTACTTAAGGTGTTGATGGAAGGAGATTCCCCTTCCAAACAGTAACTAATCCAATCTATCTCCTCCTCCAGTTTTCCATACACTAAGAAGAATCGCCAATGAAGGTAAGTGTTATGCTGTTAATGTTTCATTCATCATGTCCCATTGTATTGTTTATGTACATCTATATTTCATGTAAAAAAAATTTTGTTTTAATACTTCTGGGTGTCAGGAACAGATTAATTGTATTTACATTATTTCATATGGGGAAAATCGATTCGAAAATCGTCTTTTTCGATAATCGTCGCACTTCTAGGAACAGATTAACGACGATAAATGAGGGACCACTGATATATATATATATCTTCTTTCAACAAACCGGCCATATCCCACCGAGGCAGGGTGGGCCAAAAAAGAAAAACGAAAGTTTCTTTTAAAATTTAGTAATATATACAGGAGAAGGGGTTACTAGCCTCTTGGTCCTGGCATTTTAGTCGCCTCTTACAACACGCATGGCTTACGGAGGAAGAATTCTGTTCCACTTTCCCATGGAGATAAGAGGAAATAAACAAGAACAAGAACTAGAAAGAAAATAGAAGAAAACCCAGATGGGTGTGTATATATATGCTTGTACATGTATGTGTAGTGTGACCTAAGTGTAAGTAGAAGTAGCAAGACATACCTGAAATCTTGCATGTTTGAAACAGAAAAAAGACACCAGTAATCCTACCATCATGTAAAACAATTACAGGTCTCCATTTTACACTCGCTTGCCACTGTCCTCCTCTGTCCACTCTATCATCTGCCTTTTCTAAATCCATAAATGCAATGAAAACTTCCCTACCTTTATCCAAATACTGTTCACATATATGCTTCGATGTAAACATTTGATATACACATCCTCTACCCACTCTAAAGCCTCCTTGCTCATCTGCAATCATACTCGGTCTTACCTCTAATTCTTTCTGTAATATCCCTACCATACACTTTATATGGTATACTCAGTGAACTTTTTTTTTATAACACGTGGGCCATTTTCATTTACCCCTGGCACCCCAAATTTACCTACTACTACCTCCACAACATTTTACCCACTTTAGCATTAAGATCCCCAAACACAAGTGTACTCTCACTTGGTTCAAAACTCCCCATGCACTAACTCAACATTTCCCAAAATCTCTCTCTCCCTCCTTCACACTTCTCTCTTCCCCAGGTGCTCTTCAAGGGGGGCTCCTTGGCGTGGTGAAGAGGCTCTTGGTCTGAGGAATTAGACCTGTCGGTCTTCTTCCTCAGACCGAACCTAATTACCCCCCATTCTCCCCTCCCCTATCCCATCCTCCCCATCCTCCCCTCCCCTATCCCATCCTCCCCATCCTCCCCTTTTTCCATTCCTCCTCCTCCTCCCCACCCCTCCCTTTTGCCCTTCCTCTTTTTGGCCTTTGGGATTTCTCCCACAGGCGCGCTAGTTCCTAGGTAGGGGAAAGGACACCGGGGTCCATCCCATTCCATTGAGGTTCTTGGCAGTGGCGTAGTTTGCCGTGGAATCTGGATCGCCTGGGGATGTCCCGATCCCTCTCCGGTATCCCGGAGTAGCTTTGGGTGTCTTTTGGGCGACAGGTGTATCTCTGGAAGCCACCTTTCGGATTCTGGGGGTGGTGGCCGAAGGAGGTATGCTTTGTGGCGGATATCCGGCCGCCCTCTCTTTTGTCCACCGAGGTAGCTCGGCAGATGTGAGGTTGCTATCCCGGATTGCTGGTTTACTGGCATGAAGGGTAGGGTATGGCACGGGTTCCATGCTGCATCTGCGCTACTAGCGGTGCTGAGGTCCTCTTGGGCGCGGAGGGAGATCTCCGGCCCTTTCATTCCTCCTGGGAACTATTCCTCCCCACTCCCCCCTTTTTTTTATTCTTTTTTTATTTTTATTTTCTTTTCTTTCTTTTTTTTTCTTAAAAACAAAAAGCAAAGGAGTAACCTAACCATGGAGAACCCAATCCATGAACCCACTACCCCCGGGCCCCTTCTTGATACTGCACCCCATTCTGACCCTGCCTTGTGTTTAGACCACTCTTCGGACACTCCTGATGCCCCTGTATC
>NC_069414.1:39670175-39685893 GCF_026875155.1 Cherax quadricarinatus | reverse complement strand
TCAAGCTCAGTGTCATAGGTTAGCTTTAGCGCCATTAGGATTGCAAACAATTCAGTTTGCAGTGTAGACGCCCAGTTGTTAATTCTTATGCCTAACTCAACAAATTTATTATCGTCACACAATGGGTTGAACAAGTCAGATTTAGATTTTGCCACCGAAATGGCTAGTTTATTGTGCACCCCATATCCACCCTGTGGACGGTAGCGCAAGAGCATATGGATACACAAAAGGCCTAGGAACTAGGCCCCAAAGGGTTAACAGGAATACATATGGATATTTATCTACATATCTATCTTATCTGTTACAAGCAAATTTAGGAAATTTGCTTAGTATATCATAGTTGTTGTGGGTGTGTATACAATCTTCACAACAAAACATCTACACACAAAACACAACCAGTATAAATTCATATAAACTCTAATTTTCTCCTGTTTTTTTTTCCTCTTTAGCTTAATCATACACATATAACACTGAAGGTCGGAGACTCCACGATGAACTACAAGGTTGACAACACCAAGGTGATACTGACTGGAAACTCTGTAGCCTGGGTGGTGAACTGTGATCCTGGTACCCTCAAGGACACCTGGAAACAATATTATAGTATGTACTCACCTATGTGCACTTTTATTTATGATTGTTGGGGTCGATTATCAACTGATCCCGCCTCTTCGCTGCTGCTACTGGGTTCCCTCATTATTACCTAGACTGGATTAGATTAGATTTATTATTTTGACAAATTACATGGTTGTACAGAGGAATATAATAGTTGGGTGTACACGAGCCCTATTATGCCTAAATAACAAAAAAGGCACAATACCGTGACTGGAACGATACACAAATAACCCGTGACTTCGTCAATGGTCCAAGTCGGACCAAAACGTCGTCGTGAGCTTCTCTCTTTTATGTGCGGGTTATTTGTGTACCTATTATGCCTATTATTAAAGTTAGGTTTAGATCCTGCCTCCGCCACTTCGCTGTACGTATAAGTCTTTCTACTTCCTGATCATTTTAAGGCAAAAGGACTATTTCCAGATTTACCTGTGTTCGTGTACCCGAGACCCGCCTCTCAGACCTACTCTATCCACCATGTCAACCTCTTTTAGCATTTTCTACGCCATAATCGTGCCACCCCTGGCCCTTCTGGTTTTTTTTTCATATCATCAGGCTTATTTTCTTTAGCCTCCCCACATAGCTTATACCCTTTAAATTTGAAACTAGTCTCGTTGCAGACATTTACACTTTTTTTTTTTTTTTTAGCTTCTTGACAAGCTTTTCCAGATGTCGGTTCCAGTTTCGCTTTTGCTGTGGCGGTTATACGGTCGATGTGCGCCTCAGGCGATATACTCGGAACTATTTTCACCTCGAGGTCTTCCTCTTTCACGGAGACTTGCATCCTTTGTCCCCGAACTTATACTCTGTTTACAACCGTCTTTGCCCTTCCTCGATGGTCATAATTTTGCATGTACTATGGTTAAATTCTAATAGCCACTTGTCAGACCAGTCCTGAAGCTTGTCCAAATCCGTAGGTCTTTCCTGGTCTGCTTCTGTTTGTAGTCCTCACTAGTTTCAGGTCATCTGCGAACTCTGTGTACTCCTCTATTTGTACTCACGTATTTGTGGTTGCAGGGGGTCGACTCTCAGATCGTAGCCCCGCCTCTTAAAGCGCTAATTGCTAGATGCACTCCCTCATAACCTTGTGGGCCATTAGTACCTAGCTTTAAAGCTTTAAAGCTAGGCATGGTGAAGCCTGCCACAGGATGGATATGGGGTGCACAATAAACTAGCCACTTCGGTGGCAAAATATAAAAAAAATCCAAATCCTCCACCACTTCCTCATCGAGATCATTCCATTTCTCGACCACTCTGAAACTGAAGAAATATTAAAGAACAAAAAGACACAATACCGTGACTGGAACAATACACAAATAACCCCGCACATAAGAGAGAGGAGGAGCTTACGACGACGTTTCAGTCCGACTTGCACCATTTACAAAGTCACACAAACAGAAAAGAAAGGTTAGGTAAGGTTGGTCAGGAAACAGGACAAGTGTTTCCTGACGCGGGTCTTAGATATATATGATGACCCGTCATTAAACCTTTTGGCCATCTGACCGAGGCCTTCCGCTGGCTTACCGGTCCACCCTCCCCCTGAAAAATTATGGTTATAGTTATAACAATTTTTTTTTAACAGAAAGGAAAGGAGGAACCAGTATATATAGGCAAGCTGGCAGGGATGGAGACCTGGAGAGAGTTCCGGGGGTCAACGCCCCCGCGGCCCGGTCTGTGACCAGGCCTCCTGGTGGATCAGAGCCTGATCAACCAGGCTGTTGCTGCTGGCTGCACGCAAACCAATGTACGAGCCACAGCCCGGCTGGTCAGGAACCGACTTTAGGTGCTTGTCCAGTGCCAGCTTGAAGACTGCCAGGGGTCTGTTGGTAATCCCCCTTATGTATGCTGGGAGTCAGTTGAACAGTCTTGGGCCCCTGACACTTATTGTATGGTCTCTTAACGTGCTAGTGACACCCCTGCTTTTCATTGGGGGGATGTTGCATCGTCTGCCAAGTCTTTTGCTTTCGTAGTGAGTGATTTTCGTGTGCAAGTTCGGTACTAGTCCCTCTAGGATTTTCCAGGTGTATATAATCATGTATCTCTCCCGCCTGCATTCCAGGGAATACAGTTTTAGGAACCTCAAGGTGGAAGTAGTAGTAGAAGTAGGGCAGGTAGTGGAAGTAGTAGTGGTAGAGGTAAGGCTGGTAGTAGAAGTAGTGGTAGTGTGAAGTAGGGAGAGTGGTTGGCGGGACAAGAAATAGAAAGGGAGAGAGAAGGTAGGAGCCAAAGGTAGCAGGGAAGGAAGTAGCAGTAGTGGAGTCAGTCAAAGGCCATGAAAGAGGAGCACTGCAGGAGAGCTAAGAGCCCACAAGGGGTAAGACCAAAAACACAGGGGGGATGGGGGTGTAAAGGATAAAACACCCAAGGCAGAAGAAAGGAAACCCAAAACAAGAAACAGGAAAAAAAAAGGGAAAGGAGAAGAGGTAGAAAGGGGAGAAAAATAATTAGGTTAAGTCAGGTGTGTTCTGAAGTTTGGAGCAGTTTGACAATATAATGGGAAAAGGAAGGCATCTACAGAGTCAAACTAGGACTATTGGTTCCTTACCAAGGGAAAGTTATGTACATAAATAGTTCAGGAAACGACATAGGTGATAAATCGATACATGTACTACACTTGGAGTATCTTTATTGTGAATCGTTTTGTCACTAGTGGCTTTCATCAGTCTCTACAATATGAGAATGAAGAACCCAAGGAGTTTGAAGGTATCAGTCCCTCTGCCTTGAGTTCAATGTCTAATTCTGTACGCATGATTCTGCATTCTTTACAATACTGATTACATTGCATAGACATAAAGCTGAGGGGATGATTGCCTCAAACTCCTTTTGTTCTTCCACCATTCTTCTTTGTATGGACTGATGAAGTTTACTGTGTAGGCGAAACGTTCTCATAAAGATAACCCAAGTGTTTGCCCAAACCTTTTGGTGTCTAATTTATCAAGGGAAAGTTACGTTTTTGGTCTTACTCCTTCGTGGGCTCTTAAACTCTCCTGCAGTGATCTTCTTTCAAGGCATTTGGGACTGGAGGGAAATAAATGGTATAATTTATTGACACATTCGTCTTACGACCTGCGGGAGAGATGGACGCTTCTACAGTTTCTCTTGCACCGCCACTGGTGAGGAAAACATAGCATTACGCACCACAAGATGGCGGACCGAATGAGCCGGCGCATAAAACCTGTCTGCATCGAGTGTCAGGGGAATCTTTAAGTAGCGCCACGATGAACGTTATCCTGCCAAGCATTATCAGAAGGACGTTATGGCATCCCCAATGAAGAGTTGTATGGGTGTGGCGCTAAAATGGATGTCAAGGTATTCGTGAACGTTCATGAGGGCCGACTTCTACTTCAGCTTCGTCGACGAATTTCAAGAAAGTGCAGGCGAAGGAGCTGTCAATTGGCAGTGGAAGTATGCTTGCATGATGTTTCTAAGTATTTTTACATGGGTGAAGGTACGGAATGTACCTTTTGAAGCGCAGCATACAGCCTAAGGAGTGTTCAGTGGTTAAGGGTCTGTACACTCTGCGAGCATGGGAAATGTGGAGGGACGGCCCTACGAGGGGCTGCCGGTAGGAATCCTTCACACTGAGAATGACCCTGAGGGAGGCCGTCACCATGTAGTCTACATTGCTTGGTTATAGAACTCAGGTTTTTTGTAACCTATGCAGGGCAGCGGAAGACGTGAGTCTTATGTTGACTCTTATGAGCACATGGCGGCACAATGCCCCAGGAGACACGGGCACCTAGGGTTCCAGAAAAAAGTTTCTGAAAACAAACAGTTAGAATGGGGGGGGGGCCTCTGGACGTTTATGGACAGGTGATTGGAAGGGCCGGGGGAAAGGAGCCTAGGGAGTGAGGAGGCTGAAAGAGCAGAGGGTGGCCTTGGAGATGTGTTGTTACACTACCAGAGGAAAATGGGGAGTGGGAATATCGCTGTCAGACAGACCGTTAGGTACTACAGATTCAGCTCAGGAAGGGTTTTTGGAGCGGTGCTGAAGGATTTTTTGGAAGTGTCGGTCCATGGTGTGGAAGAGATGGGAGGTTAGGTGATTCAAGTGGTGATGGGACGATCAGGAAACGGCGTAAGGGAAGGACTTGGAGTGAGGTTGGATGGAGAGCAATGTGGTGGTGGAGGTCCATCAAGAAGATGCGATTGAAAGAAGATATGTGTAGGAGGGTAGCTCCCGCAAAGAGATTCAGCGGGGCATCAGACATGGCTGGAGGGTCCTCACACCAGCTCAGCGGCTGGGAAGAAGGTTTGGGCAGCTGTGGTGGAAAAAGCGTGACAGGGGAGGGCGGGGGGAAAAAGCAAATGGAAAAGATCGCCCCGCGGCGGCGGGGGACTCCCACTCTCTCCACCCCAGGGACCCAGGAAGGAGGAACGTGGGATTGCTGGTGGACCGAGACCTATGAAAGGAGGTTCCAAGTAAAGCCTCAGCGGCTTGGGTAGGCTGCCATTCTTGTAATTTCAGGTGAGTAACTTTCAATGTAAACGGTTTAAGACTGAGGCCAAGAGGGTATGGTTAGAGGGTTTTTAAGGAGATTTAGTATTGATGTCTGGTTTTTTCAGGAACATACCATAGGTTAGGATGTGAGTTGGGTTTTTGAATGGGTATATGCAATTCAAAGTCCAAATCTCAAAGTCTTATTCTCTATATGGGATACAATGCTGGGTTTACAGTAAATTTGGTAAGTTATTGTGTGGTTTAACATGTAGTAAATTGAGATTACATCGTGTACACTAGACACGCTAGATGGCTAGGCATTTTCGGGGCAATATTAGTTTTATCTTAAACTGTAAATTATTTACAGATAAGAGGTAGTTGGTATAATGGCTAAGTGACTATATACTATTTGTGAGTTTAGCAGTGTGAATGCTTTTGTTTTGGCACAGTATATAGTTTCAGTATTGGAGTATCACAGGATTCATTATATTAAGATGAGATTTAATATTACTGTTTATGGTCAAATGGGTGTGCGAGAGTAAGCTGGGAACCACAGGTGCGTATTCATGAAGTTAGTTGACGGGGTTGTATCAGGGAGATATGATGATTTCTAATGGGTAGTTATGAAGGTGATGAATGTGTCTGCCAGTTCTGAGTTCTCAGGTAGGGTATCTCCAGATTTTAGGGCCCTTTGACATACATTTGAATTTTTGTAAACGGTTGTCGGACACGGGGATGTCGTTGGATGTTTGTTTCTGGTGTTATGCCTGTGGGTTCTGTCACAACTTTCAAGGAAAGCGTTTAAGGTCAATGGTTGATATTAGAGTTTATGGCCCTGTAGAATAGCTTGCACAATAGTAAGTGTGAAGTTCTGAATGGGAGTAAGTTTAGAATCTTTTGAAGAGTGGGGGGGTGTTGCTGCCAGGATGGGATTTAGTGTTTTTGTCTTACTGCTGCTTTTTGTTGGGTTATTATGGGCTTTAGGTGTGTTGCTGCAGTTGATCCCCATGCACAAATCGCATAGGGTGAGGATGGATATATAATGCGTGGTATAGTGTGAGGAAGGGCATTTTGCGGCACTTAAGCCCTCGCCCTTACTTATCGTAGCTGGAGAGGATCCCAACCGTTTTGGATACTTTTTTGGCTATATGCTGGTTTGGGTGCTGAAATTTCAGGTTTATTGTCAAGGTATAAGCCTAAGAATTTTCCCCCATTATTTCTGGTAATTAGTGTGTTGTCATTCTTTATGATAATTTGTGCATCTCCTGCTCTGCTAACCAAACATAATATAGTTAAGTTGTGTCTGTGTTAGCGTAAGTTTGATGGCTGTCATCCAAGTCGATATTTTAATCAGCTCCTCAATTCACAATGGTGGTACGGGTGGCAAGATTAGGTGTGAGATGATTTAAGTGTGGTCATCAGCAAATGAGAAGCGGGTTTTTGGTGGTGGGATACTACGTTTGGTTGGTCATTGATGTATATGAGGAGAGCAGGGGAACCCAGGACAACTTTCCCTGCGGAACACCAGTAATCAAGTGGCCGTTTTGCTGATGCGGTCGTCTTTAATGGTGGACGTACTGATACCTAATAGTAATGTAAGATTTGAAATAAGCAAGGCGCATGGCCTCTTGTACCCGTAGTGGTCAAGTTTGTGGAGTAGGATTTCGTTGGTTTACTGTGTCAAAAGCTTTTCTTAGGTCATTAAAAAAATTCCTAGTTAGATATTTCCACGTTTTTCCACAGTGCTGTGTAAAAGCAGATCTAGCATTTTTTTTGATTGCATTCTTTAGGCTTTTATTGTTCCTGATCCAAACTGGAGGGGTTGAGTAGGTTCTGAGCGTTATAAATAGTTTTTGACTACAGTCTCCGGTGCACAAGTTTCTCAAAGATTTTGGATAGCCATGGTAAGTTAGATATTGGCCTATAGTTGTTTAAGTCTCGTCGGGTCACACCTTTATGTATTTGTGTAACCTTGCCATCTTGAGTAGGTTTCGGGAAGGTGCTAGTCTCTATTGACTTGTTAAAAAGTAATGAAATAGCTTGCGAAAGGACATGGGCCGCTGCTTGTACCGTAATGGTGGGCCCACGTGAGACAGATTCCCCGAGTTATTTTTAAGTGACTTTATGATCTCAATGACTTCCGTGGGCTCAGTTGGTGCAAGATAGAAGGAATTAGGGAATATTTCCATATAGGTTGTCCCCGGCATGGGGCATTGGGTATGTGGGATTTTACTGGCGAGATTAGATCCTATGTTTTGAGAAGACGTCGTTTTATCTTGTTAGCGTGTCAGTGGGATGTAGTGGTGTTTCATTAGGTTTGTTAGGACAATAATCTGGTGTTTTCAGGTTTGTGCTGCGTCCACACTGACCTAGAATTCGAGAGAGTGTTTTAGGTCTTTTTTATATCCTCTAGTGTCTGTGAATCTACTGGAGTAGTATAGTTGTTTTGGCTTTTTTTAGTACTTTGGTGAAGCTGATGGAATAGTGTTGAAGAATATCTTTGTGTTTAAGCCTGTCTATATTGCTTTTCTTATTGGTGTTTTCTTGTCAAGGATTTCAGAATGGTGCTGGTAGCCATGGGCAACCAAGCCGTTTGTTTGTGATCTGTTTTGTTTTTATAGGACAAAATGTTTGTTGTATAGTCAAGTAATTTGTTAAGAAAGATGTCTGTCCAGGCATCAATACCATTGCCTTGGAGAATTCTGTAGGCAATCATCAGTCTCTAGGTCAGCTGTGAACTTCCTTACTGAGGCCTCGTCATGGAGGTCTAAATGAGACTTTGTTGTTTCATTGGCTGGTTTACTAATGTTTGTCAGGAGGAAGGTAGGGTAAGATATGATAATGATTTCGTTCGGATTTATATTTTACCCCGCGAGGGTTAGCCACCCTGGGAGACCGCAAGAATGTCAGTGCGTCATAGAGGACTGTCTAAACTTATTTCCATTGGGGTCCTTTAATCTTGTCCCCAGGATGCGACCCCACACCAGTCGACTAACACCAGGTACCTATTTGCTGCCGGTGATACAGGACCAAAGGGTGTAAGGAAAACGTGTCGAATGTTTCCACCCGTCGGGGAATCGAAACCGGGCCCTCGTGTGTGAAGCGGGGGAGCTTTAGCCCACCAGGACCAGGCTGTAGTGCTATCTGTGATTATCCCTGATTTAAGGGGGGCTAG
Source organism: Cherax quadricarinatus (assembly GCF_026875155.1). Classification (NCBI taxonomy): domain Eukaryota; kingdom Metazoa; phylum Arthropoda; class Malacostraca; order Decapoda; family Parastacidae; genus Cherax; species Cherax quadricarinatus. The sequence goes on along the minus strand of NC_069414.1, from coordinate 39,677,668 downwards.
TTATTGGTCCATAATGTGGTCTTTATGGTTGCACTTGTTCTTCAGTGAGCTGCGTTGGTTTGTTATTGTGGTATGAGAAAGTGTGTTGTTCATATTGTTGACTGAAATCAGTTACAGGCTGATCATCAGTAAGCCAAGGTTGATGATGAAGTCTCCGCTACGAGAGGTAGTTACAGATACTTTAGGTTGAAAGGAGGTGTGGCTGTGGCGGTAATAGGAGGGTCCAGTCCCTTTGCGTAGCCCTGGGTTGGGAGGAAGGGGGGGTGGGTGGGTTTCTGAGATCGTAACCGCCTCGTTCGTTGGATCTCGCCACACCGTAGGGTGGATGGGTTTTGGGGGGCAGGGGTTTGTTTTGTAGGTGTGTACATGGCCAGCAACTTAGTAATGCATAGGGGTGAAGGTGCGGATTTTTGTACGCGAAGGTCTTGGTGTATCATTTGAGAGGTTTGCCGGCTATTACAGTGCTTGGCGGGGATTGGAATTGTGGTAATTAGGATGGGGATGTGTTCTGAGGGGGGCAGGTTGTGTTTTGGGGACTTGAGAGTCGTTTTGCCGGATGTTGGAGTGGTAGATGTGGTGAGGAGGGAGGGGATATGGAGTGGGCTCACACTTTTATCTGTAGGGGATATGAGGCACGGTTTGATTGAATTTATGTTAGGGGTGGGGGACAGGGAATAGGTGTGGCGAGGGTGATGGACTATAGATGTGGGGTTTTTTGATCATCTGTGCTGTTATCGCAGCCCCCCCCTGATTTGAGGGTAGAAGGGTAATAGTGTGAGTTCTTACGGGATACTGGAAATGAAATGTGAGGGCTCCTTAGGGACGAGGGTGACAGTACAGGGATTTGAGGATTGGTGGAAATCCTTTTGGGAGACTAGGAAATAGGGAGATGGATTTGGCTGGATTGGTGGGGAATGAGGGCTAACGTGGAATCGTGAATTTTTGGAGTAGGGTAAGGAAATGGCGAGGTGGAGCTATGGTCTCAATAAAAATTATCTTGAAGGTCAGTTAATGCTGTTATGCAGAGGGAAGAGTGGGGCAGAGTGAGGTCATGGAAACGTTTGTGAAATAGCCCTTGCCGCGGAAATCCTTAATGAAAAAGTTTGAGGCCATTAGAGTTGGGCGGGGTTGGAGATGTTTAGGGGGATAGGCCATCGGGATTTGTACCAGGAAGTTTAAGGAAAGGCAGACGAAAACCACCTGGTGAATATAGTGGGCAGGAAACAGAGGGGGGGGGGTTTGAGGAGGACGAGTTCAAGGCCTATCCACCGACAGAACATTTAGGTTGTATGCAAATTTCTGGTTTAGGGAGAATGGAGGAGGGTTGCCTTGGGGAGGTGGGTCGAGGGAGTTTTTGGGGATGAGGGGTTTCATAGGGTTATAAGTGAGCGGACATTGACAGGACTCGAGAGTAGTATTAGTGTAGGGAGGTGGAGGAGGCAGTTTTTTGGGCTGTTCCAGGGTAAAACCCTGGGGATAGATGGTATACCAACGGATTTTTATAAAGTGTCATTGGGGAGAGTGTACCGGGCATTGTCCTGTGGGGGTTTTGAATTGTATGTTAGGTAGTGGGAGGATGGGAACATCGCCAAAGAATTGGAGTGTCAACGGTATTATTGCCAAAATCGATGGAATGCAGAGTTTTGAAATGATTGCTGTGCAAATTTACGTTAATGTGCTTGGATTACAAGATTTTTACTAGATTTTATGCAAACTGAATGAGGAAAGTGGATGGGTTTAGTGTTACATAGGGGGCAGTTGGGGATTCTGGGAAGAAGCGATGAGGGATGGACATGGTTTTTTTAGGGATTTTCTAGAGAGTGTTGGGAGGGGGAATACTAGGTTTAGATTGGGAGAACGCTTGATTGGTGGACAGAGATTTCTTAGGGGTTTGCTTAGAGAGGTTGGGGCTCGGGAGGGGGTAGTGAGGTGGGTAAACACACTGTATGCTGAGGGCGAGGTGAGGGGTACAGATCAATGGGAGGTTGGGTGAAAGTGTACCATGGAGAGAGGTTTAAGGCAGGGTTGCCCGCTATTGCAGCTGCTTTTGGTGTGTGCAGAATCCTTTTTATGAGTCTGTTGAGCGAGTGATGGATGAAACAGGAGAGGAGGGGAAGGAGGTGCAAAGGCGGGCATAGTTAGGGTATGTGATGATATACTGTTTTGCTATGGGGGTATGGAGGAGCTTAGGAGGGTGGGTAGAGTGATTCAGATGTTTGGTATGAATACAGGGATGCGAGTTAATACGGTGAAATCAGGTTACTAGAGGTGGGTATTGGATAGGGGGAGGGGCTTGAGGTTGGGGTTGGATGGACAGTGGTTGATAGACTCTGGGTAATGTGGACTATGGTATAATGGAGGGGATGCAGGTCTTGCAGAAGGGAAATTCGAGTCTGTCACGGGTAAGGATTAGGAGACTGAGAGGTTTAAATGCGAGGGACCTTGCTTTACATCAGAGGGTAGTCGGTGGTAAATTCACTTGTCTATAGCAAGGTATGGGGGTGCGGGCTCCTTCCCTTAGAAGTCAGGACATTGTGGAAATGCAGAGGAGGGTGCTAAAGTTTGTGTGGGGATTTGGGAGGGCATGGCTTACGTAAGGAGGTAGTTATGATGGGAGGTTCAAAGAGGCGGGTTTAGGTTTGTTGCATTAGGACTGAGAGTAATGGGCTATCTTTATCAAGCCGAGGTATAGTGGGGAAGGGGGTGTGAGGGGAGACTAACGTAGGAACGAGTTATGGGAGGAGGCACGTAAATGGTGGAGTTGCAAGGACTGCGGGTTTGTGAAGATTTGTTAAGATTTTTTATTGACAGTGCAAAGGTGGATAAACATCAAAGTGAATAGGTTGGTGAGAGTAGTGGGAGGCAGGGAATTTTGCATGGGGTACCGTGTATCCAACGTATGATGGGGGGTTATTTGGAAGGTTTTTAGTAGCTTAGGATACCGGCTGCATGGTAAGAGAGGGAAGTGTCCTGGCCCTCCTTCTCTTTCTCTATACATAATGACCTTACCAAAATGCTTCTCACTTACTTCAAACCCACACTATTTGCTGATGGACAAACACGTCCTTCTCCCTTCAGAGCCATCACCGATAGCCAGATATGTAAAATACCGTTTACAGAAATAATCTACCTGGATGTGTACTAACAAAAACTTACTCTATACATTGGACAAAAACCTACTTTCATTCAGTTTGGGTAACAGAGCTAAGATGTCCCTCTTAACATATTGTAAAACGGGATTCACCCTATCACAAAAGCTAACAGAGGGAAAATTCTTAGGAATCCACCTTGTTAATAGACTCCAAATTTCATACACATTTACAACAAATTTCTAAGAAAATCTCCAAGATGTAGGCATACTATTGAAAGATTCGGTACTCATGCTCCACAGACCGGCCCTCCTGGCCCTATTCACTCTTTATTTTCCCCTATCTCACCTATGGAATTTGTGCATGGGGCTCAACAACAATAAAACCATCTCAGACCACTAATTACCCATCAAAAGGCTGAGTTAGAATGATAACAATAGTCTCACTACAGGCAGCCACACTCACCAATATTCAATACACTCAACCTATCACCATACAAAAACATCCATACTATATTTACTCACCTATACATACATAGAAACTCAAACTATGATATTAACCCTCCCCTTCAAATCTCCTTGCCAACCTCAACAGAACACATGACCATAACACAAGGCACAGATCACTCGTTGATATTCCTCGTGTCCATCTCACGCTATGCAAAAAACTCAATGCACATAATAGGCCCTTAAAATCTGGAATTCATCTACCTGTAAATTTAAAAGAAACACTACCTGTTTATAAAATTCAAGTCTCTCTCAAAGATCACTTACTCACCCAAAACCAATATAAATTCTGAATAACTGAACCTTATAAATTGTATATCTTAAATGTGGCTCACATTTATATCAAATAAATGTTAAACCTTAAATCCCAAGCTAACCTTTTATTTTTTAAATTACACTACCTAACAGAATACTCCATTTACTGAATTTATAACAATGACCTGTCTTTGTAATACTCACTTGTGCTTTATAGTAATCAGTTTACATTAATGTTTTTCACTGATTTCATCATTGCTTAGTTAATCTTAAGTTAATTTTAAGCCAGCCCGTAATGCTATGCATAGTATAAGTGGCTTTGGCATGCTGCTCTTATCTGTATTTTTTTTGTACCTCTGTAAGTGTGCTCAAATTATAAATAAATAAATAAATAAATAATTAAACATGGGGATTCTGGCCTCCAAGGAGGTGTTAAGGCGTATGGGGTTGGTGGAAGAGGCTTTTTGTCAAGATGATGTTGAAACGGCGTTTCATGTGGTCTTTTTTTGTCCCTCCTTGGAGGGGGTGAGATCATGGATGGGTGGGGTTATCAGATTGTTGGGGGGACGTTGGCTGCTTTTAAGGGCTTTACTTTTAGATGTAAGGGGAGTGCCTAGGGATGTGGGACGGACTATAATGTATGTCATTGTAGATTATCTGGATATCTCATGGGGAATGAGGGAATTAAGGAGTGATACGAGGTTAAAAGCGTTGGCGGCTAGATTCTATAGGACAAAGTGGTAGGCAAAATGCTGGTTTATGGGGCATCTGGGTAAAAAGTTTCCCGGAAGGTTATAGGAACCTCACTGTGGGTTCCCTTTGTCAGGGTACCTGAGGATGGGCAAAGGGGTTGTCTCCTTCTGGGGGGATGTAAAGGGGGGTGGGGGGTTTTGTTTGACACTGGATTTTTTGTGGTGTGTAAGAAGAAGGTAGTGGCACTATAGTTTGTATGGATGGTAAGCTCTGTTTCACGGGACTGTTTGTATAGTGAGGATATAAGAGGGCGGCTTACCAGGTTAATTTTCTAAACCTGATGGTTATTGTTACTGTGTAAGAAATCATCGGAATCATCGGGATTTCAACGTGGAAGGATGTTTACATGGAGTTTACCTGGAGAGAGGGTTTCGCGGGGTTCAACGCCCCCGCGGCCCGCGTCTAGTGACCAGGCCTCCTGGGGGATCAGCGCCTGATCAACCAGGCTGTGCTGTGGCTGCACGCAAACACAACGTACGTGCCACAGCCGGCTGATCAGGAACTGACTTTAGGTGATGTCCAGTGCCAGCTTGAAGACTGCCAGGGGTCTGTTGGTAATCCCCCTTATGTGCCTGCCCCTGGGCAGGCAGCTTGCCAACCCCACGTCTCGGGCCCCTGACACTTATTGTTGGTCTCTTAACGTGCTAGTGGACACCCCTGCTTTTTCATTGGTGGGGTTGGTGCATCCGTCTGCCAAGTCTTTTGCTTTTCGTAGTGAGTGTTTTTTCGTGTGCAAGTTCGGTACTAGTCCCTCTAGATTTTCCAGGGTGTATATAATCATGTATCTCGCCTTCCTGCGTTCCCAGGGAATAAGGTTTATGAAACCTCAAGCGCTCCCAGTAATTGGGTGTCTTTATCTCCGTTATGCGCGCCGTGAAAGGTTCTCTGTACATTGTATAGGTCGGCAATTTCACCTGCTTGAAAGGTGCGGTTAGTGTGGCAGCAATATTCCAGCCTAGTAGAACAAGTGACCTGAGAGTGTCATCATGGGCTTGGCCTTCCCTAGTTTTGAAGGTTCTCATTTCCATCCTGTTCATTTTTCTAGCCAGATGCGATTGTTACAATGTTTATGGTTCCTTTGAAGGTGATGATCCTCCGATCATAATCACTCCAAGTCTTTGTCGTTGGTGTTCTCGCTCTATTTTGTGGCCAGATTTGTTTTGTTCTCTGAATGAAGATCTAATTTCCTCTTGTTACCATCATCTGAGTAATTGAAATTTCTCATCGTTGTACTTCATTTGTTTTCTGCAGCCCACTGAAAGATTTGTTGGATGTTCCGCCTGGAGCCTTGCGTGTCTGCAATGGAAGACACAGTCATGCAGATGCGGGTGTCATCTGCAAAGGAAGACACGGTGCTGTGGCTGACTTCCTTGTCTATGTCGGATTGAGATGGGAACAAGATGGGAGCTAGTACGGTGCCTTGTGGAACAGGAGTTTTCACCGTAGCCTGCTGGACTTTACTCTGTTGACGGATACTCTCTGTGTCTGTTAGTGAGGAAATTATTGTATCCATGACCGACTTTTTCCCTGTTATTCCTTTGGTGGGGGGATCCCCCCCCCACCCCCCCCCCCCCCCCCCCCCCCCCCCCCCCCCCGGGGTGGTGGGGGGGGGGCCACGGTTAGGGAGGCGATTTGTGGCGCTTTTACGCATGGTCACACTTGTCGAAGCTTTTGCCATAAGTCTGTATATAATACATCTGCATTCTTTTTGTCTTCTAGTGCATTTAGGACCTTGTCGTAGTGATCCAGTAGTTGAGACAAACAGGAGCGACCTGTTCTAAACCCATGTTGCCCTGGGTTGTGTAACTGATGGGTTTCTAGAGGGGTGGTGATCTTGCTTCTTAGGACCCCTTCAAAGATTTTTATGAAAAGGGATGTTAGTGTATTGGTCTGTAGTTCTTTGCTGTTGCTTTACTGCCCCCTTTGTGGAGTGGGCAAATGTCTGTTGTTTTTAGAAACTGAGGGACGACCCCCGTGTCCATGCTCCCTCTCCATAGGATGGAAAAGGCTCTGTAGGGGCTTCTTGCAGTTCTTGATGAACACAGAGTTCCATTGAGTCTGGCCCTGGGGCAGAGTGCATGGGCATGTCATTATCGCCTGTTCGAAGTCATTTGGCGTCAGGATAACATCGGATGGCTTGTGTTAATCAAATTTTGGCTCTCTCATAAAAAATTCATTTTGATCTGTGGCGAGGTCTGCTGCTTGATGGCAGCACCGGTTAAGGGCGTGTGTGTCTTGGGCGCCCCGTTAGCGTGCACCTTGCGGTGGGCATGTGCCCAGTGTTAGGATGAAAGTGGCTTGATATGTGCTGTTCAGATGTGTCTGCAAATTGTGGAGTATGAGGAGTGTTAAAGGGCCTGTTTAGAGGTAAATTTCTGCCTACGCCTATGTGCGCCAAAGGTACGCTGGTGTGGTTGAGGTGGTGTATGCCGCTGCTGGTGTGTATGAATCTTGGGCTATTATGTTGTATAATATTATGGGGTGGGGCTGTATGGTGGAGGTTTTGAGGGGGGTCCTTATGTTCTATGTCAAGTATTGGGTATGTATTTTTATACCTATGCATACACACTGTATAAAAACACTGGTAGTGTTAGTTGTGAGGGACTGCTGTTATGAGGCCTCTTGTATGCACATGGACAGACCCTTTGTAATAAGAGGGAGTCCAACATTCACTTTAGTATCCCAGTTATTACTTGAGGATGTTGTGAAATGGGCTGTGTATATACATGTACTGTATCAATGTGTTAAGATGTTTATTCATTTTCTTTACTGAAATTAGAGGTGCTGTCCTGGGAGACAGTAATGGTGACCTGGAGTTTACCTGGAGAGAGTTCCGGGGTCAACGCCCCGCGGCCCGGGCTGGACCCGGCCTCCGGGGATCAGAGCCTGA
>NC_069414.1:39644840-39669675 GCF_026875155.1 Cherax quadricarinatus | reverse complement strand
ATAAATAAATAGGTAGAGTTCATGTCCAGAGCCCAGTCTGAGATGATGGATATCTTAAGATAATATCTTATTACTACAAGTACATATACAAGGTATACAGATCATAGATGACATCAGTGACACTACTGTACAGAAAGCCGCTTGTTATGCTGAGAATTTTGGTTTTTGTCCCAGGATGTGACCCACACCAGTCCACTAACACCTAGGTACCCATTTTACTGATTGGTGAACATAGACAACCAGCGTAAGGAAACACACCCAGTGTTTCTACCCTCGCCAGGAACTGAACCCGGACTTGACCGTGTGAAGCAAGTTGATTAATAAAACACATGTGTCATATTTGGATAACTTTATTGTATACTACCGGCCATAATGAAAATATTCTCTTATTTTACATATACAAACAAATTTCTCTGCAAAGGTTACAATGTGATTACATTTAATAAAGTGTTGTTAACTACAAAGAAAGTGACTAACATGCCGGGACATTTCTGGCAGACTAATACTTACACACTACTTAAAACTAGACAGGTTAAAGTGGTAAATTTTAATGATTATTTTACCTTATTACTACAGTCAAGTAGCCAGAAAGATTTATAGTAGTGATGCAGCACATAACAAATAACAGCATTATAATTAGTGCAATTTACAATGACACAACAGTACAATTTTATGTATGTATTAATGTTTTATTTGATTAAGATATTGTAATTTTGGGGGGATTGTTTAAGTCGTTTCAAACTGGTTAAATGATTTAGCATTGTGGAAAATTGCATTTATCTGAATGTAACTCATTATGTACATAACAGTAAATGATAACAAAGATAATTATTATTTATCAGTTATATAGACAAGTAGGGATTTGGGACACCTAGGTCGCAAAAATGTCCCCCTTCGATACCTACAACTGTCTTATCCACAAGTTGCTCTAGAACTATTAATTACAAATGAAATATACATCAACAAGAATTCTGAAAAATAAAATTTGGTGGACTGTATATTAAATTAATAAAGGATTATATATACACATTTACATAACAGAAGGAGAATATCTTAAAATCACTCACCAATTTGACTGGAGATCAAGGTGTATCATACTCAGAAAACCTCACTGTCTATACATGAAAATAACACTGGCCAGAGTTAAACATTAACAGAATTATCTGAGGTTCCTGGAGCTGTCTTGTCCAGTCGCCTGATATCTCAAGTTATGCAGGAATGCACATCCAACAATTTCAGCTCTTATTTGAGAGGTGTCAGCCCAATTTTAACCTCTAGAGCACGAAAATTCTTCTTATTTTCACTAACGTTTTCTTGGCTCATTCAAAACACAATGGCGAGTCTCGTCTGCGCAGGCTTCCCATTTTTTATAACATAATTTTTATTAAATACAATATATTTTATTAATTTACATACCAATACACTATTTTCGGAAAATATACTATATATTTTCCACAAGCATAGTGTTAGTATGGTTGTTATAGTTAATATTGTAAATAACTTATAACAACTTTTAAACTTTTCTAAATATATTCATACCTTGCTAAAATATTAGCTATTATAAATAAGATATAACCACATTCAAGTTACATGTTTTATTTGTGACTGGATTCGTGTCTGCATTAATTACTCATTATCGCTTTTAAAACATAAACTTGTAAGTGTGTTATACCATTTAAACTTGCTTAATATTTAAAATTTTAAGGCCCAGTCCCATGGACCCATTATGTATACCTGGAGAGGGTTTCGGGGTCAACGCCCCCGCGGCCCAGTCTGTGACTAGGCCTCATGGTGGATCAGGGCCTGATCAATCAGGCTATTACTGTTGGCCGCACGTAACCTGGAGTACCTGGAGGGTACTCCAGGTTACGTAAACCAACATACGAACCACAGCCTGGCTGATCAGGTACTGACTTTAGGTGCCTGTCCAGGGGTCTATTGGTAATCCCTCTTATGTGTGCTGGGAGGCAGTTGAACAGTCTGTGCCTCTGTATTTTGACTATGGCCCACAGGATGGGTTTAGGGTGCACGATAAAGCTGTTAAACTAATTGCATCAAGGATTTTCCCATGAGGAGCTGATGTCTGAGGTTTGTATATATGTTGAGTATCTGTCTTGATGTATATGAAGTGAGAGCAGCAGTATATACACACGGAAGAGTGAATAGAGTAAACCCTAATCACTATGATTAAGGGTTAAATTATCCTTGAATAGTGATGTACAGATGATATGTAACCCTTAATGACCCTCGTCTTATCGAAAGGCTTTAAAATTAGTAAAGTAACTAATTATTCATTGGATGCCCCAGGTGTCTGTCCAGCTCCCTCTTGAAAATAGCTGAAAATGTATTGGGAGGTAGTTGAAAAGTCTTGGGTCCCTGGCACTGATCGTGTTGTCTCCTTAGCGTACTCTGGCGCCCTGCTTTTCACTGGGGGTATGTTGCACCACCTGCCGAGTCTTCTGCTTTCGTAGGGAGTGATTTCGGTGTAGATTTGGCACTAGTCCTTAAAGGATTTTCCAAGTGCATATTATCATGCATCTTTCTCGTCTACATTCCAAGGAGTACAGGTCGAGGTCCTTCAACCTTTCCCAGTAATTTAAGTGCTTTATCGTACTTATGGAAAATTTTCTAGGGTGCTTACCTGTATGTACCTCAACATTATATACATACCAGTAATCTCATTGGGAGACAATCATATTGTTTACCGTAGTCACCCCGTGTAGACATGTGAAAAAACTTAACCACCCCTGGTCGCGCCAAGTGGTCCCCTTGACCTCACAATCTTATCCATATCTATCCGAGACCAGTATGGATTGGATAACACCCACAAGTACGGTGCTACTAATTAATTGTGGACTGTATAGATTATATTAATTTAGCTGAATGAAGGGAAGGGGGGTAGGATACACCTGGATACATCCATCAAGGAAAACATTTGTACATAATCCCACCACTTACCAGATGTTCTCTGGTGGTCCCTTGATAATAACATAAGAAAGAAGGAACACTGCAGTAGGCCTGTTGGCCCATACTAGGCAGGTCCTTCACAGATCCAGCCCACTAACAGAATAAATGTACCCAAGCAATAAGTGTTGACAATTCTATTTACTCGTCTTGACTGTGTGCTAATGGAGTTACAGGAAGCTGACATCGAAGAAATGCTGAACACTGACGATGATGCACCTGTTGTGCATTCCTTGAGTGATGGTGAAATTAGATGAACTGTGATATATAAATAAGCCGTGATTTGATATTACATCAACTGAAGTACAGTGGACCCCCGGTTTTCGATTTTAATCCGTTCCTGAGAGCTCATCGTAACCAAAATTATCGAAAGGCGAATTAATTTTCCCCATAAAAAATTTAATGGGAATCAAATTAATTCCGTGCAAGACACCCAAAAGTATGAAAAACAAATTTTACCACATGAAAAAATAAGTTTAATGCACACAAACTGAAGAAGACTGCACATAGTACTCTACTAACAATAGAATACTGACACTTACCTTTAATGAAGATCTGGTGAGATTGATGGGATAGGAGGAGGGGAGAGTGTCGAACTTTTTGTTTAGAAGGGAAATCCCCTTCCATTAGGACTTGAGGAAGCAAGTCCATTTCGGGGGTTACTTCCTTCTTTTAATCCCACTAGGACCTGCTTGAGAATCAATTTGGACCTCTTGTCACACAACAAATCTGTCCATAGAGCTCTGTACCTCCCGTTCCTTTACGATATGTCCTAAAATGGGCCACAACATTGTCATTGTAATAGTCACCACACAGCTTGCAATAGCTGTGTTTAGGTGATTTTCATCCATAAAGGTTTGCAGTTCAACCCACTTTGCACACATTTCTTAATTTTTGAAGTAGCACAAGGGATTCCACGACTGGCATAGCTTCTCAGGCTACCCCAAACCCTTAAAAATCTTTCTTAATTTCCATACTAATTCTCACCCTTTTTAACCCCAGGATTGGCACTAGAAGCTTTCTTGGGGGCCCCTGGTGACTTATTTTGGGAGAAACAAGCACCAAAAAAAACTGTGATAATATGGAATGTATCCTTAATGCGAGCACACTGGCTGGCTTGTAAACAAATGGCACGCACGGGGGAGTTCAACACGCCACATGTGGACACGTCTCGGACGAATCCGCGTATGGCGGGTTTTTTAACGAGTGGTGAGGCAAAATTTTTTTTCGTTAAAATGTACCGAATACCGGATTTAACGGATACCGATGCCATCGAATACTGGGGGTCCACTGTATTTTGTCGTGCCTCCTAAAGAGCAGGAATTCCGCTGAAACGGATTAATGCCATTTCAATTAATTTAAATGAGAAAATTTACTCGGCATACAAACAAATCGTGAAATGAACAAGGTCACAGAACAGATTAAATTCGTAAGCCGAGGTTCCACTGTACATGGAATATTACAATCCTGGTAGGAATCTATGATTATAACTTCGTGTGTATGTGGAAAAAAAGGGGTTTATTAAAGAAAAAGAGTGACAGTAGTACTGCAGCTTGAACAATTCAACAAAACTTCCATTAGGAGAGGAACATTAGATACAAATTCCAGCATGTCCTAAACCACCCGGGCAATCAATAGATCAGGAAATTTACCAAAACATCATCCTAGGTTTTTGGTGAAGGGGTTTACAAAACACAGAACTTTTTTGAAGACCAACTGCCCTGTAACAACTGGTAGTAATTTTGCGAGAGGTTATTGTACTTCCCGCAGTATTAAATTTAATGGATAAATTTTCAACTTGTTTTTATATTTAGCTGGAGCATACAGGATTTTTAATAAATATAATAGGGTCAAAAAGGGGAAACATGTTTATCTTGAAGATTTGGAAATCAGTCTGCCAGGAAAGAAACCCTTGTTAAGCTGGTAAAGTATATACTGTTTATACTATATTTTTTCTCTAGAACACCCACACAGGATATATACATCTTACAGAAGAGTAAATTAACATTGTGCAATTTATACATACTATATAGCAAGACTCAAAAAATCAATAAAAATTTTTTTATACTTACCATATAATCTTGCTTTATTTGCTTCTCTGGTGACAAGCTCAGATGATGCTGTCAATCTAGCAGAGTTTAGTAGTGGATACTCGCAGTAATCTGCATAAGCACATAATTATTATACACATTAGAGATCACTCCATTAAGATCTGAGACCGATGAGTGATGATTAAACCAAGGGTAATTTTCCTCGGGACACAGTCCAGGACGACGCGTCAGTCACCCACGGTCCTACCCTTATTCACTCAATTACCACTCTATTACCGTGGTCCCGTAAATCACGTTCCCTCACTCTCCACCAGGAACAGTTACGACACTTCCTATTACGAAATGAGGCCTATATTAATCCTTAGGCCGCCGTGAATGCCAATTTCGTGGTTCCATGCTTTTTCCCCGCTTCCTCTCCACCCTCAAAACAAACCCGCCACTCTCCCCCGCACATCCGCGCATGCGCCAAGGGAACTCTTGGTTCTACCCTATTTCAAATACATTTTTTTCTCATATCGGCCCCATAAAACACCTATTAGGCGCTATAGTTTCGGAAAAATTAAAAATTTTCCACACTGCGGCCGGGGCGGAAGTCGTTGTTAGACTACTTTAAATTTTGCGTCTTCCCTCCAGAACGATTCCACCCTCTCTAATTGCGCTGCTGTTTTCCTAGTGGGTCTTACTACAGTTCTTCTAGCATTACCTGGTCAGGTCTTCAATATCACGTCGTGTCACTTTCCCCTTAGTTTCCATCTTCACTGGATTGAACTCCATTTAATCTAAGGGAATCAATTTTATTAATGGAACGCAAACTTTCCTGACCACGACAACAACACTTCGACGTTTCTGACAACACCTTTTGCATCAGGTATAATGTAACCTTACCTATGCCCAGAGGCCACAATGTTCGATGTTGTTCAGTATCAATTACACAATGTCACCTTGTTGAATTTCTGTCGGTTTTACTGCCTCTGGCGCACCATAATAAGTGTTCACAGGTAGTGGTAGATGAAGATATTCTTTACGCCACAAATCATAAGACCAATGAATAATTACCTTATTAACATCTTGAACTTGTCACTCAACACAGTCACGTTATGTAATCCTCATCACTTCCCTCGGGATTATCTCTATAGATAGGTGGCAAGCCTTCAAACCTTTGTCCACATATTAGGTGAGAGGAGTCGAATTCCCTCCGCGTCAGGAGTGTCCGCTCATTGATGACAGAGGGCGATTGGTTCACTCCGATTCACTGCCGTCCAACCAACACTGACCGAACTCCTCCAAATCAATTCCTCTTCCTGTGTAGCACCTTAATAACGAAGACATCTTTTCACTGTACCTCTCATTCTGTCGTACAGTCCACCCTGCCAAGGGGGCCTCTGGGAGTAATAAATTCCAACAACACCCCCGCTGGGTCAACAAAGACTGTACATCATCCCTCTCATTAATGTCACATCAAGTGTTAGAGCACACCAGCTACAAAATTGGATGGCATTATCTGAGATCATCAATCTTGGACAAGGATCGTCTATCTGCAAATTTCCGGAACAGGCTGTATTAACTGTTTCGGCAGACAAGTCCTGAGCCACTTCTAGAATGAACATCCCTCCTAGCTGTAGCAAGTAAATAAGACAAACAACACCTTCAAGGGACACCAAACTGAAGTACCTGTCAAAATGATTGGCCACTATAGACCACCACCGGTCACATCAAATGGTTTAAAAACCACTGCACCGTTCCTTGGGCAATGGTGTAGGGACCTGTGTACATGTGAGATCTGGCATCCACGCCGGCGACCATATTACACACGACTTGAAACTCCCTTTTAACACTTTGCCGTCCTTGTGGAATCCAGAAGGTTTCCCAATACAGTTTAAGGTATCCTGTACCCCACCGTGGCATCACGTTAGTATGGGCATTAAAGACCAATCAAGTGTCAGTTGATGAGTTTTGGGCATCAAGAATAGGTTGCTTAGCAAAGTCCCGGTGCCCCAATTCAGCATTTTGTAACCTGCCACTGCACCTAATTACATCATCCACTAAATACAGCCTCCAGCTTTTCTATTATTTAGCCTTTCACATTTTTTTACCGGACCATCATGAATTTAATCCTTCTCATCCCTGTAGGTTTCTTCTTGTAACCCCTGTAGCCAGTATTTCAGTCGATTGGGAAAATTATGTGAGATATTCATCTTACTTATAAATTTAAACAGCAAACCTGGTCACACTAATCAGCTTAGGTATGGAAGAATACCTGTTCATAACAATGGCTTAAGATTGACTACTGACCGGAGCGGTGCTCACCGTAATTTTCGACATTGAGAATATGTGCCATTTTTGCACACGGACCAGTTAATTTTGTTCCACACGACCAACTTGGCCCTTTAAACCACGATAAAGCCCTCACAAATTTTTTATGAGATGTGAGACCTCGAGACAAGAAGTCACTGGTTTCTCGTCACATGAATGTGATTAAAGGTTAACATATGCTGACGCCAAATCAGTTATATTACTCCTGCAGTTTATTGATTTCAGCTACAGGTTTGTACATACACAATCTTACTGTTAACCATTACGAATCCATTGTAAGAGTACCTCTTTATCAGCCAAATTACGGTGTCGCTGAATTTATCTCATCTCAATTTATTTCTTATATAATTGGCTATTTGACACCTACATAAATTGCCGTTAATTCCAACTGAGGAAAGGTGCGTGAATTGATTGGAGGCCACCTTAGCCTTAGACCATAACAAGAGAAATGCACTATTAACATGAAGGTAAGCGACTGCTCCATATGCTAATTCGAAGCATCGGCAAAAAATGTGGAGTTAATTTTTCTTTCTTTTTCTCCATCTTGACTGGCCACATTACGGGGGAACTTCAACATTGGTATTTTTTACATATTCCCCTATAGTTTCTTCCCACCTTTCAACAAATTCCTCAGGTTAGGGTATCATCCCAAGCACACTTAAGCTTCCATGCTTCTTGTATCAACAATTTCCTCTTATGGTAAGTGGGGACACTAACCTAGAGATCGAAGCTTTTTGAAACTTCTGCAAGCAAGACTCACTTTGGTTAATTATTGGTCCTGCTGTAGTCATTAGACTTTAAAGCTAACAAGTCTCTCCTCTGTGTCCCCAATTCATCCCCAGCACATACTATATTTGACACTTCCAACTCCAGGTTGTCTTTAGTTATTTGAATACTTCTAAAACTGGACGAATTAACTGTTCCATTCCCTCAGGGGCATAATTGGAGCACCTTGCATTATTTCATTAGCCCCTGCGTATATGATCCATTAGATCCTCTCAGTTAGACGTCCACCACCCCCCAGAAAATTGTCCACAATAAACTTGTTTACCCATTACATCCACTCAGTGGATCCACCCGTACTCTTAAGGTGTGCATTTAACGTGTGCCTGGAGTAGGAACGGACTGGAGGTAGCACCAACAATACACTCCTGAAGCGAAGAAGGTCTTTCAGGGACTAAGTGGGTCACCTAGTATTCCTCCGGCCATAAGAACCTATGCAATCCGTTCAGAGCCTGCCGTCAGACCCACAGCCCTCAAAAGCTTTACATTATGTCTGCCGTAAAAGGGCATATTCCTAACCCTGAAGTTTTAATAGTATGTCTCCCAGTTTTTTTTTTTTTCCGTCAACGACGACCTGTCATCAAACAGTCATTCAACTTGGTACACTTTTATAAACTCCCTGTCACTACAATTAAACACAATCCTCAGAGGAGTGTCCCTTAGAATCCTTCTCACACCGTGGTGTGGCAAAATAGTTACCATAATCTGGTTTGCTCGGTAGGTACCTCCTATGAATTTATTATTTAACTGCTCATTAAATATATCATCGTCAGCATTCAACCGTTCTGGTGTCTTGCCTCAATTGCGTGAGCTGATTCCTTTAATTGTCATACGCCATCCTGGGTAAATAGTTTCGTAGGTCTGGATGGTTCAGCATCCACGAATCTCACCCAGTATTGTCCAGAATCAAATTTAACATCCTTCTGTATTGTTCTTGAGTAAAGGAAAACAACTGGACTTTCTCTTCATATTTACATTGATCCCTATGCTGTCCAATTCCCAAAATTTATACACAGTTCAACTTCATCCCTATTGAAGAATGATTTATACTGGGGTGATACTGTCATAGTAAATACAACAACCGAACTGTATTTAGGATTCCATCCAGTCATCTTTATCGGTACTAGGAAGCCTGCCATACCACACGTGACCTCCTGCGGTCCCCTTAGAGGGTGACTCTCCGCATTTTTCTATGTCATACCATTTACAAAGAGTTGGCATAATGGTCACTACCTATCAAAATAACTATGTGCCTGTTGCCCCACCGAATCATTATTTATACCAGAAGGTGCCAAATCTACCTACTCAAAGCCTTTCATTAGCGTTACCAAGCCCTATTGGTAATATTTTCTCTGGGAGCCTCTCCCACAATAACGGCATTAAAACGTTTTTCTCTCATTGTTTCCCAGCCGACAGTTTACTTAAACAGTGTCGTATGACTGGCCTTCTTATTCGAGAGAAAGCCAGATAGCTTGATTATAGCATGATCTCCCCTTTTGTACCTTCAATACCAATAAGGCAGTTACGTATTATGAAAGGGGTACGTTGTGAGCCCTGATCCAGTAATGCTGTTACAGTTTTGGATTTTTTACGACGCCCCGTTTATCATTAATTCACCGACATCCAACACAGGCAAAGCTAACCTCAGTACTAGTTCATATGTGAACCGACTTAGCTGCAATTTTACGTGGCTACTGTTGTGTGTCTCGGGTTTATTATCACTATCAGTACTATTGTGTTACCATCATTACGATTAGGTCTGCCCTTACACATAGGCAAATGTGGAGTCTTCCCATGTACACTTGATAACAATATTGTCCAGTTAGCACGGCAAGCCCATACATTATATATTCCCTAATATCACCTTATACAACTAGCAAGTCTCTTCCAATCTTTCCACTAGACATCCCATGAATTATAGCATTACATTTCTAGAGAAATGAGTACCGTTGCAGAAATAACAATCTCTCATTTCCTTTGAGCCTGACCTCTTATCAACTGGCTAAACCCTTATTGTGGTACTTCCTACCACTTGCTTTGGAGGTGGAGACCACTATAACTGGCACCTGTCACTTGATACTTGCCACGTACCCCCGTGTAGTAGTGGCTTAGGATTATTGATATTAGGGATAAGGTTTCCCTTGTGGAACTTGCAGGTGCACTGGGGTCTGTAACTGTATTCCTAGAGGTAATATATGGTTTGGCTGGTCTGCAGTTGGACAATTAGCTCTTGCAGTCCCCCCTTATTTCTTCCAAACCGAAGTAACCCTTGTGGATATCTGTTATATTAACCACTCTATGTCCTTGGGTTCAATTTATCTGAATCAAGGTACTCAACAACCACTCTGCTCCCACACATAACATATTTATTACTCAAGGTCTTAAGAGTGCTTTTCTAGTTTGATCCTAAACTGCTGTAAGCTGTTGCGGTTGTGTCTGGAGTCTTCAAAATTAGCAAACTAGGTCCAGCCTTCTTTGCTCCAAGTTACCTTTAAGTGACCTCCAACAAGTCAACTGCCTCACTATGGGAGTCATCTACATTTGGGAATGCTTGTATGAGAACATGCGCATCTCCCCTTACTTGTCCCTTTAAATAGCATATTTGGTAACACTTGCAAGATCACTCCTATCATGTACGACTGCTTTAAAGTTTAGACCAAAACCCTCCCAGTGTTTCTCCCGGATTTAAACACAGGCATACATAATTCTGGGAGTTTTGGCAGACGCCTCTACTTTCCTTACTAGGTTGACCAACAACATTGTTTACACCCCTTTACCTTCTCCAAAGCCTAGTTTTGCAGTACACAATGTTGTCCTCCACTTCATAATGTTGCTCCAGCATCGCTCCCTTTCAGCATCACCCTGCACAATTCTCTAGCAGCTCTTTTTCAAGTCTTTAAACCACAATCTATTTTACTCATGTCTTTTCCTAAGGCATCTAGGTGTAGCTTTAATCATCGGGTTTACCATTTCTTGTTTCATTAACTCCATACCTTTTTGTATGATTTAGTACATGACCCTTCCGAGCTTTTAGTGACGCTTTTTTTGGGCTTTGGCATCCATGGACTTGCCAGTCGCACTAACTTCCTCAGACCCAGCCATGGTTGGGGAATTAATAATCACCCATTATACTACTTAAGTAGACGCCTTAATAAGAGTAATTCTTGCACTTTACTCTTGAATAAATCCTAGCCACCCATGTGCTAGAAATTTTTATTGGGCTAATTATCATCCATCACACGATCGATTAAACCGTGCACCCTAACCACTTCCTTCAATCAGTCACTTAATTATTAAGTAATTAATTCAATTATTTTTTCACTGATTGCATCCGGTTCATGAAGGACCAAGGGGCAGATATGGAAATTTTCTAGGGTGCTTACCTGTATTACCTCAACATTATATACATACCAGTAATCTCATTGGGAGACAATTTCATATTGTTTACCGTAGTCACCCCGTTTTAGACATGTGAGAAAAACTTAACCACCCCTGGTCGCGCCAAGTGGTCCCCTCGACCTCACAATCTTATCCATATCTATCCGAGACCAGTATGGATTGGATAGCACCCACAAGTACGGTGCTACTAATTTAATTTTTGGACTGTATAGTTTAATATTAATTTAGCTGAATGAAGGGAAAGGGGGGTAGGATACCCCGGGATACATCCATCAAGGAAAACATTTGTACATAATCCCACCACTTACCAGATGTTCTCTGGTGGTCCCTTGATGTAAGCTGGATCACTATAACCTATCTAATTACAACATAACACAACTGGCCAGCCTAAGTTTGTTATAATTAGAAGGGTTACTTAATGTGGGTGATTGATACTCCTTATTCTTCCATTCACCATCTCAGTTTCGATGTCCTGCTAAAACCGACCACGGTTCTCATTCCAGCAGGACGAGGTATCCGCTGGTTTGTTTCCCGCTTTAAAACGTCGTGACTTTAAAGAGCTTCACTTTCCTTCGTCTCGGGAGCAACGAGGTCTAACGTGTTCACTCGGAGCAAGACGACTTTTTTTCACTTCACGCATTCTCTTAATTAGCGTTATTATCATTAATTACATTACAATTCACAAGACGATTTAATGGCTCATAATTATTATACAAAATTAGAAGATCACTCCATTAAGATCTGAGACCGATGAGTGATGATTTAAAACCCAAGGGGAATTTTCCTCGGACACAGTCCAGGACGACGCGTCAGTCACCCACGGTCCTACCCTTATTCACTCAATTACCACTCTATTACCGTGGTCCCGGTAAATCACTTCCCTCACTCTCCACCAGGAACAGTTACGACACTTCCTATTACGAAATGAGGCCTATATTAATCCTTAGGCCGCCGTGAATGCCAATTTCGTGGTTCCATGCTTTTTCCCCGCTTCCTCTCCACCCTCAAAACAAACCCGCCACTCTCCCCCGCACATCCGCGCATGCGCCAAGGGAACTCTTGGTTCTACCCTATTTTCAAATACATTTTTGTCTCGTATCGGCACATAAAACACCTATTAGGCGCTATAGTTTTGGAAAATTAAAAATTTTCCACAGTACTTATGCATGCAGTAAAAGTTCTCTGTATATTCTCCAGGTCTGCAATTTCGCCTGCCTTGAAAGACGCCGTTAGTGTACAGAAAAACCCTAGCCTAGAGATTAGAGCAGATTTTTCCAGCCTTGGCATTTCTAATTTTGAATGTTCTCATTATCTATCCAATCATTTTTTTACCAGATGTAGTAGACACATTGTTGTGATCTTTGAAAGTGAGATGCTCTGACATTACCACTTCTAGGTCTTTCACATTAGTTTTTCTCTTTACTCTGTGATAGTAATTTGTTTTATACTCCGATACAGTTTTAATTTCCTTGAGTTTTCCATAGCGGAGTAATTGAAATTTATTGTCATTGAACTTCATATTGTTTTCTTGGGTAATGTCCGCTTGAAGATTTGCAGTGTCCTCGATGGATAATACTGTCATGCAAATTCTGGTATCATCAGCAAAGGACACGGTGCTGTGTAGTCTCTTCCACCAGTCTTAACTTTCAAATTTGTATTTACTTTATATTTCTAAAATGCACTGTTTCTTTTGTTTTGGATTTTTGTTGCTAATTTTTCCGAGCGTTTGTTGTTGACTAGTTCTCGTTCTGCTGTCACTTATACTTACCATACAATGAATTTTCTGAATCGTGGCGGTACAAGTTCATCTTGTTGCTTTCTTCATTATTTTCATCCTCATTGCCTCCATCTCCCTTGTTTCTCGTGTACTCCTTTTTTCCTTTTTCCCTTTTATTTTTACACGTCTTCTTTTCTTTTTTAAGTTCATTCTGTAAAGCTTCCAAATCCACGTAACAATATAATGTTCTTCCTGGGTTGTCGTCCATCGTTTGGCATACTTGCTTTCTTCCATGGCGGGTGGCAGGGGGTCTCGGGGGCGCATCGTGGGTAAAACAGTGGGTGGCAGGGGTTCTGGAGGGCGCATCGTGGGTAAAACAGTGGGTGGAAGGGGGTCTGAAGGGCGCATCGTGAGTAAAACAGTGGGTGGAGGGGTTCTGGAAGGCGCATTTTTGGTAAAACGGGTGTCCAGAACATCCCCAGGAGGAGGTGCCGCCTCTAAAGAGATGCCACCCATATCCTCAGAGTTAGAGAGGTGGCTCGGGTTGCCCTGCTGTGATAGTTTCTAAGCATATGTGTCCTGATGAAGCACGGTAGATTACTTTATTTCCATCGCTTTCCTGGCAGCTTCCAAAACCCAAAGGGACTAGGATGAGGATCAGAAGCAACACTAGTATGATAATAATACTTGGTGCCAACCATTTGCTGCTGGAGATGTCCCCAGAATCCTTTATTTATGTCACCTGTAATGAAAATTAAAAGAAATCTTAAGAAATTTGTTCTGATAAATAGAGATTTTAAAAAACAGGTATGATAGGGCAAAAAGGGGAGTGAATCAGCCAAAGGGGGCAAGGGGAGGGGCCCAAGAGCTGGACTCAATCTCTGCAAACCAAATTTACAGATAGGTACACTCATGCACAGACGCACGTATGCACGCACGCGCGCATGGCGCCAGGGGCTATGAATTAACCCCTGCAACCACAAATTGGCGAGTACACACACACACACACACACACACACACACACACACACACACACACACACCACACACACCACGAATCTCAACAAAAAAGTCATTCAGGGCCCTTTATACAATATATGTCAGGCCCATTTGAAGTATGCAGCCCTAATATGGAACCTGTATCTGAAAAAGCATGTTAAGAAGCAGGAGACAATGCAGAAGTATGCAACAAGGCTTGTTCCAGAGCTAAGGGGTATAAGTTACGAGGAGAAGAAAAATGGAAATTAAATTAATGACACTGGAGGACAGACAAACCCAGGGAAAAACAAGAAGACAATTTCAGTGCTCAGGGAACTGATAGGGTGGACAGAGACAAGTTGACTGAATGGCGAAAAAACGGGAACCTGGGAACGAAGCTGAAAACTAAAGACAGCTGAACCACTGGGTGCCAGAGAATATTTCTTCACAAATAACCCACACATAGGGGAGAAGAGCTTACGACGACGTTTCGGCCCCACTTGGACCATTTATAAAGTCAAACTAACTGAAAGGAGAGGAACCAGCATATACTATAGGCAAGCTGGCAGGGACGAGTCAAGAGAGGTGGAGGGAAATAAATCACTCTGTCTGACTTTTTTGAGTTATCCCAGGTTCTCTACACATATGCTGCTATGTATGTAATCTATGTAACTGTATTTGTGTATACCTGAATAAACCTTTTCTAGTAGTAGAGGTAAGGCAGGTGGTGGAAGTAAGCAGTAGTGTGAAGTAGGGACAGTGATTGGCGGACAAGAATTTAAGAGAGAAAAAAAAAGTCAAAAGAAAGGTTTGGGGCCAAAAAAACGGGGAAGGAAGTAGCAGTATATAGAAAATTGAGCATTATGCAACTTGGACTTTTTATTGAAGTTTCCCTATTGCAGAAGTGTCTAATCTTCAACTTGTCTTTTTAAACCATTTATAAGCAGTAGTATTTTTTTTTTTTTTAATATTTTTTTTTAAAAAAAACAGTACAGAACATTTTTAATAAATAAAATAATAAAAGCCCCTATCCGGCAAAGATTAAAAACCCTTCCTTTGCCAATTTAAACCCACACAAAACCCCCTGTGGGTTCCAACCCCCCCCCCCCCATGTCCCCCCCCAAATTTAAATCAAACAGTTTCCACAGCAACCCATTAATCTTTCAGACATGTTTTTCATATTACATTATATTTCAGTTGTTATGTAGTCCACAAAAGTGTATTACACGACCACAAACTGCTTTAACAGTGTAAACAGTCATGGTTTTGGTATATATCACAAAAAACATTTTCATTTCTACAACATAAAATACATGTAGCACACAAAAGTAATTCACTACAGGTAATGACACCTATCCCAAAAATTTTCCCCGCACAAAGTGTTTAAGCCCCCCCCCCCCCTTCCCCTTGCTTTTCCCCCCAAAAACCTATCAAAACCAAACTACAAATTATACTGGAGTTTCCTGGAGAGATTTCCCGGGGGTAAAACCCCCCCGGGCCCGTCTGTGACCAGGCCCTGGTGACAAGCCTGATCAACCAGGCTGTTACTGCTGGCGCACGCAAACCAACGTAGGGCCCACACCCCGGGCTGATCAGAACCGATTTTAGTGCTTTTCCGTCCAGTTTGAAGACTCCCGGGGTCGTTGGAAATCCCCCTTATGTGTGCGGGGAGGCAGTTGAACGTCTCGGCCCCCTGACACATTGTATGGTCTCTTAACGTCTTGACACCCCGTTTTTCATTGGGGGATGGTGCATCTCTCCAAAGTTTTTTGTTTTTCGTAATGAGTTTTTTCTTGGCAAGTTCGGTACTGCCCCTCTAGGATTTTCCGGTATATATAATCATGTATTCCCCCCCCCCCCTTGCGGATCCGGGGAAATACAGTTTAGGAACCTCAACGCTCCCATAATGGGGTTTTTTATCTCCGTTATGGTGCCAAAAAGGGTTCTCTGTACATTTTCTGGGTGGGGGAAATTTCCCTGCCTTAAAGGTGCTGTTTTGTGCAGAAAATTTTCCAGCCTAGATGAAAAAGGACCAAAAGGGTTCATCAGGGCTTGGCATCCCTATTTTTTGAAGGTTCCCTACCCAAACCTGTCACTTTTCACAATGCGATTGAACAATGTAGGTCCTTGAAGGTAATCCCCACATTATTACTCCCCGTCTTTGACGTTGGTGTTAGGGTCTTTTTGTGGCCGAATTTTTTGTACTTGAGAAGATTTAATTTCCCGGGTTTTCCAATCGAATAATTGAAATTTCTCTCGTTTGAACTTCATATTGTTTTCTCAGCCCCCCGAAAGATTGGTTGAGTCCCCCTTTGGGGCCTTTTCATTTTTCGCAAGGAAGACGTCATGCAAACGGGTGTCCCTCGCAAAGGGAAACACGGGGCGTGGGTGACATCCTTGTCTATGTCAGATAGAAAATAGGGGAAAAAGATGGGAGCGAGTACTGTGCCTTGTGGGAAAAACTTTTCACTGGGCGCCTTGGGCTTTCCTGTTGATATAAATCTGGTTCTGTTAGTGAGGAAAATTATAGATCCACGACCCCTTTTCCTGTATTCCTTTTGCACGCATTTTGTCGCTTATGCCATGTCACACTTTTCGAAGGCTTTTTCAAAATTGTATATATTTCATCTGCATTCTTTTTTTTCTTCTAGGGATCAAGGGGTTGTCGAGTGATCCAATATTGAGACAGACAGGAGTGGCCGTTCTAAACCCATGTTCCCCCGGGTTGTTAATGATGTTTTCTAATGGGGGGATCTTGCTTCTTAGGACCCTTTCAAAGATTTTTATGAAATGGGATATAGTGCTATGGGTCTGTATTCTTTGCGTTGTTTACTGCCCCCTTTGTGGGGGGGGCTATTCTTTTGTTTTTAGAAAATTGGGGGACACCCCGTTCCCATGCCCCTCTCCATAGGATGGAAAAGGGCTGTAGGGGGGGCTTCTTGCAGTTCTTGAAAACATGGATTTCCCATGATCTGGCCCGGGGGGCAGAGTGCATGGGCAGTCATTTATTGCCTTTTAAAAGTCATTTGGCGTAGGATAACATCAACAGGCTTTTTTAACCAAATTTGAAGCTCTCCATAAAAATTTTCATTTTGTCTTCACTCTCAGTTGGTTAGTGCTTGCTAAAAACTGGTATATTGGGGCTTGAGACCACTCATTTCCTCTGCATCTGGTTTGACCCATTTATTTAAATAAGGGCCCAACAAATGGGCGTTTTTCGGGCTTTGATTTGGCATAGGGGAAAAAATACTTGGTTTTTTCTATTTCATTTTTTGCTTTTAGTTCTTCCTGTATTCCTGACTCCTATAAGATTTCCCTTTAGCTTAATTCGATGTTTGCTATTCTCTACCAGTGTTCCCTACGCATTTTTAGATATATACCTCTTTAAGCCCCCTCGTTATTCTTTTTTGTCCCTGTAAGGAGCGCCTGTCTCTTTTTATTTTTCATCACTCCTCCCCTTTTTTTTTTAAAGGGAATAAGCCTTGTTCAACATCGGTTTTCCCCCAAGTAACTTTTTAGGATAAGTTGGGTCTGTTTGCTTTGTATTCTTTCCCAGTTTTTATCGGTTAGGACTTGGTTTACTTGGGCCCACTTTTTGTTTTTGTTATTGAAGTTGAATTTTGGGGAATGCTCCCTCGTATTAATTTCATTATTCGGTCTGGGGCTCCGCCATACATGTCTGGACCTCAATTAGTTGTGATTAGTATGTTTTTTTTTATAGGTGACTTTCTTATCAGATCATCATTGTTAGTGAAGATGATCTAGTGTATTCTCCAGTCTAGTAGGCTTTTATTTGGTTTAAATTAAATTTTTGCAGAGTTTTAAAAACTCGGGGGTTTTGGGAGTTTTATCAGAGCCCCTCCTTGGTTTTTTCTGCAACAATATTATTTGATATTCCTCCGTTTTAGGGCCTTAAGTTGAAATCCCCCAGAGCAAATTTTGGGTGCAGTTGCTGGAATTTTTCCAACAGGGGTAAATTTTAACAGTGTTCCTGGAATTGCGGGATGTTCACCCAGAGGCTTGTAACCCAATGATAGGTTTTGGTTCCGATCTTTACTGCTAAAATTCCACACATCTTTTGAGGCTTAGCATTCTGTGCAAACAAGGCTCTGAAATGTACAGCCAAACCCCCCCCCCTTTTTTTTGTGTTCACCCCTCTCAATCTGTATAGGTTGAACCTGGGACCAATTTCGTTTTCCAAGTGACCTTTTGTGGGTCCCAAAGGAAAAGCCCTGAACATTGCCCTTTTCCTCTGCAAGCAGTCCACGGATGAAAGGTATTTTGTTGTTTGTTGCTGGCTTAGACCCTGTATATTTGCAAAGAAGAATGGTCATTGGACTGGTGGTATTGTTGGTATGGGGGGGGGATTTTTTTTCCGGCATTAGTATCTGTATCTGGTTTGGGTTTGGAGTGGAGGCCATCGACTGTGTTCCACTCCAGGAATGACTGGATTTGGTGTACAATTTCTGCCATTTCCTGCCAGTTTTTTTTCCTTCCTGGCACTAAAAAACCTCTCCCTCTTGAGTGGGTGGCTACCCAGGTTTTCCCATGGCCTGGATGTTTTGAAATCTTTTTGTCCCCTTTAGATGGTGTGCCTGGAAATTTTAAAGGGTATAGCACAGTCTTTCTTGTACTGAAGAGGTACACATTTCAGGGTGAAAAAGCTTACAGGAAGGGAGTTTTGCATTTTCCTGTTGTCATAGGGGCAAGGCATTTTCTAGGGTGGTCATAATTGCACGTCCCCATTGTTTTTCCATTTTTTCCCCATGTCTGAAAGATACCAAGTGCATAGTATGTGCACAGGCTTGGTTTCCATTTGTTTGGGGTTTTTCCTGTGACTGTATTCCCTGTTGGTGCATGTTTACCTGTCTTATTCCTATCCTCCCTAGCACCAACAATGGAGCTCCCACCAGTTGCTTTTGGTAACATATCCTCACTATTGCTAGTGGAGTCCTCTTGTTTGCTATTTCTTGTGGTATTTCTAGTTTGCAGTATTGGTTTTATCTTATCTTTGACTACACTTGTTTCCCCACTACGGCTCCTGTCCCCTATGAGGTCATTTATATGCATTCCATCCTGCGTATAATTCCCGACTACCTGGACAAAATCTCCAGCTTCACCATTACTGTCTCCCAGGACAGCACCTCCAACTTCAGTAAAGAAAATGAATACAACATCTTAACACATTGATACAGTACATGTATATACACAGCCCATTTCACAACATCCTCAAGTAATAACTAGGATACTAAAGTGAATGTTGGGACTCCCTCTTATTACAAAGGGTCTGTCCATGTGCATACAAAAGGCCTCATAACAGCAGGTCCCTCACAACTAACACTACCAGTGTTTTTAACATGTGTATGAAAGGGTATAAAATACATACCCAATTTTGACAAAACATAAGGATCCCCTAAAAACCTCCACCATCAGACCCCACCCCATAATATTAGCAACATAATGCCAAAGATTCATACACACGCACAGCATACACCCCTAAACCACACCAGCGTCCCTTTTGGGGCGACATGGGGCGTGGCAGCAACACCTCTAAACGGGGACCTAACACCCTCATACTCAAAATTTGCAGCACTCTAAACGCACATATAAAGCCACTTTCATCCTAACAGGGGGCACATCCCCACCCTCAAGGCCACGCAACGGGCCCCCCCAAGACACACAGCCCTTAACCGGTGCTGCCATCAAGCAGAAACCTCCCCAAAAACCTTTCCACGTGATTCCCAAGATTCCGAAATTTCTTACACGTAAACAAACCACGGGTTTAAAAAAGTTAACCTTGTAAGCCACTCTTATATCTCCCCTATGACAAACATTCCCGTAAAAAGTACCATCCATACCAAACTGCCAAACCCCTTTCTCTTACACACCAAAAAAAAACCGTGTCAAAAAAAACCCCCCACCCCCCTTACATCCCCCAGAAGGAGCCCACCCCTTTGCCCACCTCGGGTACCCTGAAAAAAGGGAACCCACAGGGGGGCCTAAAACCCTCTGGGAAAATTTTTTCCCGGGATGCCCCAAAAACCCAGCTTTTTCCACATTTTGCCCTAAGAATCTAGCCGCCAACGTTTTTTCCCTCGAATCACTCCTTAATTCCTCACCCCCCTGAAAAACCAATAATCTACAATGACATCATTAAGTCCGTCCCACACCCCTAGGCATCCCCCTTACATCAAAGAAAAGCCCTTAAAAAAGCGCAAACGCCCCCCCAACAATCGAAAACCCCCCCCATCCAGATCTCACCCCCCCCAAAAGGGGGGACAAAAAAAGCCACTGAAATGCCGTTTCAACATATTTTGACAAAACCCTTTTCCCCCAACCCCATACCCCTTAAACCTCCTTGGGGCCAGAACCCCATGTTAAAAAGGGAACAAAAAATCTCTTCCCCCACCCGGTATCCTAATTACAAAACCTTCAAAAAACCCCCCCAACATACGTTGGTACACGGCTCCCCCTTGCAAAATTCCCTGACCTCCCATACTCCACCAACCTTTTCATTTTGAGTTATCCACCTGTTGCATTTCCCAAAAAAAATCTTAACATATCTTCAAAAACCCCGAGGTCCTTGCCACTCCACCATTTACGTGCCCCCCCTAACTTTTCCCGTTAGCTCCCCTCACACCCCCTTCCCTAATATCCCGCTTGATAATAACCTTATCTCAGTCCAAAAGGGCAAAAACCTAAACCCCCTTTGAACATCCATCTAACACCTCCTTACTAACCTGCCCCCCAAATCCCCACACAAACTTTAGCCCCTCCCTGCTTTTCCAAAATTTCCCTGTTTTCAAGGGAAAACCTCGCCCCCCATACCTTTAAACAAGGAATTTACCACCACCCCCTCTGATGTAAAGCTAGGTCCCTCGCATTAAACCCTCAGTCTCCCTAATGCCTTACCCTGACAGACCCAATTTACCCTTTCTGCAGGCCTGCATCCCCTCCATATACCAATTCCACATCCCTGATCTACAACCACTGCCCCATCCAAACCCCCAAACCCAAAACCCCTCCCCTTCCAATTACCCCCCCTTATAACCTTTTAACACCGTATTAACCCATCCCGTTTTCATACCAAAACATCTGAATCACTCACCCACCCTCCTTGCTCCCCCTTACCCCATACAAAACAGTGTATCATCCACATACCCAACTAATCCCCCCTTTTTGACCTCTCCTCCCTTTCTTTCCATCCCCCCGCCAACAGATCAAAAAAGGGATTCTGCACACACCAAAAAGCAGCTGCAATAGCGGGCAACCCCCCTTAAACCTCTTCCTTTGGGTACACTTTCCCCCAACCTCCCATGATCTTCCCTCCCTCCGCCTCAGCATACAGGTGTTTTCCCACCCACAAACCCCCCCCCAACCCCAACCTCTCTAAGCAAACCCCCCAAAAAATTCTGTCCACGCAATCAATGGTTCTCCCAACTAAACCTAGTATTCCCCTCCCTTACAACTCCTAGAAAATCCCTAAAAAACCCTGTCCATCCCTCATCTTTTTCCCGGGAAACCCCAACTGCCCCCCATGTAAAACTAAACCCCCACTTTCCCATTCTGTTGCCCAAAATCTAGTAAAAATCTTTTAATCCAAGCCATTAACTAATTGCACGGCAATCATTCAAAACTCTGCATTCCTTTTTTTTTTGGGGGAATAAAACCGTGACAACCCTTCTTTTTGATTGTCCCATCCTCCCACACCTAACATCAATTCAAAACCCCCACCAACAATGCTGTACACTCCCCCAAAGACACTTATAAAAACGTTGGTATACCATCTATCCCCAGGGGTTTTTACCCTGGAACACCCAAAAACTGTCCCCACCTCCTCTACACTAAACATTTTCGAGCTTTACTGCCCGCTCACTTATAACCCCATTTAAACCCCCCCATCCCCCAAAAATCCTCACCCACTCCCCCACCAACCCCCTCCATTTCTCCCTAAACCAAAATGGGATACAAAATAATATGTTCTGCGGTGGGAAAGGGCCCTTTACCCCCCTCAATCACCCCCCCCCCCCGCTGTTTTCCCGCCACTATATACACCAAGGTGGTTTTGTCTGCCTTTCCTTAAACTTCCGGTACAAATCCCGATGGCCTTCCCCCCTTAAAACACCTCCAACCCCGCCCAACTCTAATTGCCTCAAACTTTTCATTTGGATTTCCGCCAACCTATTTCACAAAAAGTTCCAAGTCCTCACCTGCCCACCGGGTTTTCCCCTGAAACAGTTTTAACTGACCTTCAAGATAATTTTTTAACCAAAAGCTCCACCTCGCCATCTCCTTACCCGACTTTAAAAAAAAACACGATTCCAAATTTAGCCCTCATTTCCCCCCCCAATCCCGCAAATCCAATCCCTTTCCTACTCCCAAAAGGATTTCCCCAAACCTCAATCCTGTAGTGTCACCCCGTCCCCAAAGGGGCCTCACATTTAATTTCCGTATCCGATGAACCCCACTAACCATCTACCCCCAAATTGCTATAACAGCCATGATCAAAAAACCCACATCATAGTCCTCCCCTCCCACACCTATTCCCTGCCCAACATAAAAAATTTTTCTAACCGGCCCATATCCCTACAGAAAAAGTGTGCCCCCTCCATACCCCTCACCCCACCACACTACACTCCAAAATCGGCAAAACGTCCTCAGAGCCCCCCAAACAGAAACCGCCCCCTCGAACCAATCCCCCTTCCTAATTTCACAATTCCAAAACCCCGCCAAGCACGTAATAGCCCGGAAACCTCTCAAATGAACCCAAGAATGGTACAAAATCCACCTTTTTCCCCCAGCATTACGTTGCTGGCAGTAACACCCACAAAACAAACCCTCCTGGCCCCCAAAACCCCTCCACCCGCAAATCCCACCCCCCCCCCCCCCCCCCCCAACCCAGGATACCAAAGGACTGGTCTCCTTTACCGCCCCAGCCAACCTCCTTTAACCTCAAAAAATCATGGTAAACAACCCTATCCTTTTAAAACCAACTCAATCCTAACCATGTTATGTTTTTTGCAAAAAACAGACATCAATACTAAATCTCCTTAAAAAAAAATCAACCCTACCCTTTTGGCCCTCATCTTAAGCCCTTTTTTAATTAAAATTTACACACCTGAAATTACAAGAATGGCAGCTTCCCCTAGCCCTGAGGCTTTTTGATCCTCCTTTCATAGGTTGGCCCCACCGCAATCCCTCGTTCCTGCCTTCCGTCCCTTCCCCCGATTTTTCCCATTGCTTCCCCCCCCCCCCTGTTCCCCCGTTTCCACCACAGCTGCCAAACCTTCTTCCCCGGGCCGTGAGCTGGTGTGGGGCCCTCACCCATTCGATCCCCCGGATCTCTTGGGGAGCTCCCCTCTACCATATTTTCTTCAATCAAAATTTTTCTTGATGGCCCCCAACCCCCACATTGCTCCCCCATCCTCTCACTCAAGTCTTCCCACCCCGTTTTGATGCCCATCCCCTTGACACACCTAACCTCACACGTCTTCCACCCATGGTCCGAACTTTTCCAAAAAATCCTTCAGCACAGCTTCCAAAATCCCTTCCTGAGCTAAATCTGTAGACCTAACGGTCTGTCTGACAGCGATTTCCCACCCCCCATTTCCTTGGTAGTTAACACCCCATCCCCAAAGGCCACCTTGCCTTTCGCCTCCTCACCCCCATGGCTCTTCCCCCGGCCTTTCCAATCACCTGTCAAAAACGCAAGGCTTCTAAACTGTTTGTTTTCAAAAGTTTTTCTGGAACCGGGGCCCGTCCCCTGGGGCATTGTGCCCCCAAGTTCTAAGAGTCACATAAACGGCACGTCTTCCGCTGCCCTGCATAGTGTACAAAAACCTGAGTTCTAAAACCTGAAAGTGACGTACAGGGTTCGGCCTCCTCAGGGTATTCCCAATGTGAAGGATCCTTCCCGGGAGCCCCCCGTAGGGGCCTCCCCCCACATTCCCCTGCTCGCCGAGTGTACAGTCCCCTAACCACTGAAAACCCTCCCTGTAGGCTGTTGCGTCGCTTCAAAAGGTATGTTACGGGTTTTCCCTTTTTACTTTTTTTGTAAAGGTTCTCATAATTTTAGTGGGGGTAGTTTTATTAATGGCCTTATTTGTCTAGGGGGAATACTTAATCATGGGATCATCTAGTGCCCCTGATACCTTTCACCACCCTTTCACAAGTTAGTAAACACAAATTAAAAATAAAACTGTATTTCAAAAGATATGTCAGATTACAATACAGCCTCCATTTTCAAAAACAGTCTACACATCCATACTGTGCCCCCAGGTGTGTTCCCAAAACCCCCTCTTCCCCCTTTTCTCTCCTTGACATAACTCTGGGCTAACCAGTGTTTTTAACACTTTAGTCACCCTGGGTTTTTTGGACAAAACTTAAATTATAAAAAAATCCACCCTGGGGCACACTGATGCCCCAAAAGATAGGGAAGGGCCCCGAGATCCCGCCAGGTTGAAGGCAGCCCCAGGGAGAGGTCAGAGAGAGGGAGAGAGGGAAGCCCACCTAAGCTCCTCCACCAAAAACAAAAGCTGTTTAAAGCACACTTCTCACCACCAATTTACCACACCTTAATTTTACTTTTACAAAAAGAAAACAACTTTATAAAAATACTTTTAATTTTTTT
>NC_069414.1:39605096-39640096 GCF_026875155.1 Cherax quadricarinatus | reverse complement strand
TGTCGGTATTGATAGTACAATTCATGTACTACTACTACTACTTCTACCTCCACCTCTCCTGCCTATATATAGCCCGTCCACTCCACCTCTGTAAGTCAATTGGTCTCGCCAAAACACACACGAAGACAAAGTCGCTTCTCACCTCAAGAAGTGTTCCATCGATCCCTCGGGGAGGGGAACGCAATTGTCCATCTGAATCAGCGCCTTTACTTACTCCTTCATGATTGCTTGGCGCAAACGTGAAGGATCAAACACCAACAGTGGAGTAATAAACGACTCTACTGTAAACTTGCCCTTAGCTGCTGTTGTGAAAACTTGCTACAAGATAAATTTACAGCCATCCACTCGACGAAAGACTCATTCAATCGTCGACGTACTGACGATTATGAAGCCGACAAAGCTGATCGCCGACACTTCTATGAAAACCCTCAGAGACCGACAGTTTCACCATCCCCCTTCACCTTTTTTGCTGGCGAAACGTGACCGTTTTCGTCAAACGCCTGACAAACTGTCACTTCTTTATCGACTGATGATCTCAAGAGACCTCTATCGAGGAACAAAAACCTTGGCGTCGAAGAACTTATCACCAAAATCCCCACTGCTCTACAATGAATCAAGCTCACTTCTCAGCAACATCGAGATGGCTACTAGAGCATTGTCTGCCTTTTGTAGATGAATGGAATCAGAAGAACCGACATTTTGATAATTAGACACATTTGCAACTCAATAAAGAAACCCAAAGATGCACATGTGTCTAATTTATCACAATGTCTTGAACGGTCTAGCTATCCTCCTACTGATCATATCCCTTCCAAGTCACATAGAACCCGAACGTTTCTCCCACATCTCGCCATGCTGACCTGCTACCCTATCACCACTCAACGCCCCGATCTGTCCTCTGAAAGGGAAGATAGTACTGCACAAAACTGCGGTATAGACGCCATACTCAAGGGAATGTCTACTACTCACTACCTCTCCTACCTTCCACAATCAAGGGTACTCACCACACCCTTGCAGCAAAATGCCCTCTACGTAAAGAAGTCCTGTCTAAAGAAATCATTTGAAGAAACCAAGAAGAACAACCCTAAAATCGACAACTAAACTCCGGCCATTGCACAAAATTCAATCAGATACCCACCGAACTCCTTCAAGCAACACAACCATCCGTCCCACCCAGGCCAGTCCCTCTCTGCTCTTTTGTCCTGACGCTGCTCCATATCCAAGTGCTATACAGTATGATTATGAACACCTTTACTAATGCTGCAAAACCCTGGCTCATTATCAACACAACAAACAAATGAACTGTTTTCGCCTAAACAACTAATGCCAACCTTCAACTTTTCCAGACTCGCCACCATCACAAGACATGCCTCAAAGCCTAATTCCAGACAATGTTAACTTCACTTCAACCCCTGGACCTACTCGTATCTCCTGACCAAGACTCTACTCCAGAACCAACACCACCGTCACTGCCACTCTAACCACCACGTCCAGCCCAACACATCACGACCGACCAACTCTCCCTCTCTCCCAGCCTCCTCCAACACAGTCACAGAAAAACGAAATAGTACCAGAACATTATTAACAACCCACGTACAACGACGAGTAGTAGTCGAAGAAGAAATCACAGGCAACCGTTTAAACCTAAAATGCCAAGCCTTTAATGGGTCACTAAACCTTCTCCACACACCTCCCAACCTCCAACCTGAAATGAGCGCAGCTGATATGCTCCACTTAATGAAATCAGGAGCTGTTAAGTACACCTGCACCAAACCTACACCAAATTCCCTTGTAGACGCACTATCTTACCTCGTGGCGAATCCTGAACTGCTACTACCTCAGAATGCAACTATTCCACTATGTCCAAGGAAGACCTTCAAAGTCTCAAGAGTGGCTCCATCACGATCGAAGTTAGCCAAACACACACCAACACCCTTCCCAAACACCTGACGTTCCAAACCCAGCTCTTAACCTCATGCCTGAGCATATCATTCACGTAGCACTGATCTGCAGTCCTGCTCTCCTATGTCCCTCAACATGCCCTCTCTACACTGCCTCGCAGTGCCACGCATCTGGGTTTTGAGCCCTGGCTCTATTCATCAACAACTCAAGACCTTCCTCTCACGACTGTACATCGTCTGTCCACACTCCCCACTCACACCACGGAGTCGCAACAGAAGAGCCTGCTATGTGTGTTCTCAATGTCTGTCCCACGATCGACAAAGCTGCCGGTTAAGCCTGCTCTATTTCTACAACTAAGAACACTCCTCTCCAAGCACTATTCTTCGCTGCCCGACTTCCCCCGCTCAACCCAATTTGGGATCTTACCTGAAACTTTCATGCATTCATTCACCTCTGTAAGAGTGACTTTGTCGCAATGGTCCAAGTCCGGACCGAAACGTCGACGTAAGCTTCTCTCTTTTATGTTGCGGTTATTTTTGTATCGTTTCAGTCACGGTATTGGTCCTTTTGTTATTTATTTATTTAGAGAAAGGGTTGCGCGAGGGAGGCTGGCCCGAACAGCCACTTGTCAATCAAATCAAATCAGAATCAAAGTTTTTTATTCTCTATAAGGATGAGAGCGAGAGAGAGCGTTTTACATGATTTTGGTTATTGTGGTGGTTACATTGTAATAAAATACTAATACAGAGGGGGCCACTAGACACCTAGCATGGCTAGCCCATTTCGGGAAAACTTAGATTAATTCTTAACCTAAATTATTAACAAATTGTGGAGTAAGATGACTATATACTAAGTGACTAATACTAGGTGAACTAAATACTACTATTTGTGAGTTTAGCAAAGTGAATGCTTTTGTTTTTGGCACATACATAGTTTCTATATTGGAGTATCACAGGCAAACTTTGTGACTATAGTTTAGGCATAATTATTTAATGATATGCAGATACATATTTTCTGTGCTTAGTCAAATTGGTGAGTGAGTTGAGTGTGTGTACCACCAGTGGTTTTTTGTATTAGCGACGGGTGTAATCAGGGATATAAATGATTTCTAACGGTAGTTTTTTGAAATGTGTCTGCAGTTCTAGAGTTTTCAGGTAGTGTTCCAGATTTTAGGGCCTTTGACATACATTGAATTTTTGTATAGATTTAGTCGACACGGGGAATGTTCGTAGAGATGTTTTGTCTGTGTTTATCATGTGGGTCCTGTCACAACTATCATAAAGCATTTTAGTCAGGTTAATATTGGAATTTAAGGTCCTGTTTATGTAATTGGACAGTATAATTGATGTTCTGAACAGGGAGTAAGTTTTAGATCAATGAATAAGTGTGGGGGGGGGAGTTGCCAGGGATGGGATTTAGTATTAAACCATATCCACGGCAGGATTTGAACCCAGCGGTCAGAGTCCAAAACTCCCAACCGTCGCATTAGCCACTGACCCAGCTAGCCACAATAAAATTCGTCCAACTAAGGTATATTTCTACACGCACATGAAGGTTAGCATAGGCACCCACTGTGACCACAAATGCAAGTTTTTACAGACGATCTCCCCAGCTATGCGTGTGCTGAGTACGATCCTCCTAATCTCAAATTCCCCCAACTTAGCCGTCAACATGACTCACGAAGCAGCGTGCGCGATGACACGATTGCCAAACAAACCATACCACTGGCGGGATTTGAACCCGCGGTCAGTGAGTCTCAAACTCCAGACCGTCGCATTAACCCACTGGACCTGAGTTTTTACCTGGAGAGAGTTCCGGGGTCAACGCCCCGCGGCCCGGTCGTACCAGGATCCCTGGTGGGACAGAGCCTGATCAACCAGCCTGTTACTGCGGCTGCACAGCACGCAAACCAACGTACGAGCCACAGCACGGCTGGTTCAGGAACCGACTTTAGGTGCTTTCCAGTGCCAGCTTGAAGACTGCCATGTGGACTTGAGCAGAGTTCGTCACGGCCACGCTAGCTGCAGATCGTCTGTAAAAACTTGTCATTTGAGGTCACAGTGGTGCCTATGCTAACCTTCCTGTAGCACGTTTTGGAGTCATTATAAGATTCCCAAGAGAAAGATGGGCCTTCAATTGATACACGAGAATCAGTAATGATGATAAGTCAAGCTCAGTGTCATAGGTTAGGCGAGAGAGGGCGCATTGCGGTAGAGAGTGCGCGACGAATTGCAGTTGTGTATTGTAAGCGCTCCGCGATGAAGAGAGAGAATTATCTTGCAGCGCGCGAGACGCGCGACAACGCGAGCGAGAGAGAATTATGTTTCTTAACTAAGGGATGGCAACATACAAGATTTCAGCCCTCAGTAGGACTCCTGTTTGAATCCATCAGTGTAATAACTTGTGATAACTTATTACTACCACTAGGCGAGAAATTCTTCTTGAGCCAGTTGCTTTTAAACAAGTGATTAAGGAAGGATTACTAGCAATGAGCTTCTTGGGAGGGTCTTGTAAGTAATGTGATATTAAATGAACACATCTTCCATGGAGGGTGAAATGCTCTTGTTTTCTACAGTGATGGAATTGCACGTTTTTCACATCGATTTAGATCTGTGTGTATATGACTTCTAGACACTTGGTTAAATTCATTGTGACAGTGTCTGGTTCATTTCCTCAACATCCTAATACCGAGTACCAGTGTTTAATCTCGACATATCCTATCACTGATTAACCAGAAATACAAAGCTCCTTCCACAATTAAAGAACCTTTTAAGATAAGAAAGCCAAGAATAATTCGAGAGCTTCATTTTGCATAATTCCAAGGTAGGAGAGAACTTTCTCTAGCTAATATCAACATGGGATCAGCATAATCAGCTAAGGACTCTAACAAAGCTATGTAATCATTCTCGACGATTTTCATATTAGTACCATATTCGGGTTGTAGCCCAGCAACGCTTTGAGAGCATTTAGCCTATCTTTGCATTTCTTATTGAAGTTGTGGTATAGTGGATTTTGTTAAAGGGTTACATCTACACCAAGATATCTCAGTTTTAACGTAGCTAATGTTTTCACACCCTGGCAAAAATAAGGTGGGATGTGTCGATTGCTTTTAATTATCTTTATTTTAGAGTAAGGATATTGTGATGCCCTAGTCGATTACAAATTGGCATTGAACTCAGAGCATGATACTCATCTTCTTATGCCCTGTTGTATGAACATTGGAGAACATTAATAGTAAAGCTGGAGGTGCTGTCTGGAGAGACAGTAATGGGTGAAGACTGGAGGTGCTGACCCTGGGAGACAGAAATGTTAATCTGGAGATACTGACCCTTGGGGAACAGTTAATGTGAAGCTGAGATTTTGTCCAGGTAGTCGGAATTATAACGCAGGAAGGAATACATATAAATGACCTCATAGGGGACAGGACCATAGTAGGGAAACAAGTGTAGTCAAAGATAAGAAAAAACCAATATTTGCAAACTAGAAATAGCCGCATGAAATAGCAAACAAGAGGGACTCCAATAGCAATAGTGAGGACAAATTACCAAAAACAACTGGTGTGTTAGCTCCATTGTTGGTGCTAGGGAGGATAGAAGTAGACAGGGAAACATGCACCAACAGGGAATACATTCACAGAAACCCAAGGCCAAGCTGAAACCAAGCCTGTGCACCATACTATGCACTTGGTAACTGCTGGCAAGGGAAATCTGGAAAAACCAGATGGTACATGCAACTATGACCACCCTAGAAAATCGCCATGCCATATGACAACATGAAATGCAAACTCCCTTCCCGTAAGCTTTTCACCTGAAATGTGTAACCCACTTCAGTATCAGTAAAGACTGTGGCTATAACATAAATTGCCAGGCATACCATCAAAAGGGGACAAAAAAGATACAAAACATGCAGCCATGGAAAACCTGGGTAGCCACACGCCACTCAAGAGGGAGAGGTTTTTTAGTGCAGGAAGTGAATAAAAACTGTCAGAAATGGCAGAAATCGTACAGCCAAATCACCAGTCTTTCCTGAGTGGAACCACAGTCGATGGCCTCACTCCAAACCAACAGATACAGATACTAATGCCGGGAAAAAAAATCCCCCGCACCAGTACGCAACACATACCACCATCCGATAAAATTCTCTTACGCAAATATACAGGTCAAAAACCAGCAACAAACAAGCAAATACCTTTCATCATTGGACTGCTTGCAGTAGGCAAAGGCAATGTTCGCGGCTTTCACGATACCCACATAAAGGAATCACTGGACAATGAAATATGGAACCCAGGGTTACAACCTTACAGGATTTGACAGAGTGAACATGCAAAGGGGGGGGGTTGTGCCTTACATTGCATAGTCACGTTGTTTGCACAGAACTCTTAATGCCTCAAAAGACGTAGTGGAAGTTTTTTAGCAAGTAAAAGGTCGAGAACCAAAACTAGCATTGTGTAGACTACAGCATCCGGATGCAACATCCCAGCAATCCGAGGAACAGCTGTTAAAAATTGGACCACTGGTCTGGAAAATTCTTCAGCTCCTGCACCCAACCACATCTTGCTCCGGGGATTTCAACTTAAGGCACCTAAAATGTGAGTAATTAAAGCAAATAATATTGTTGCAGTAATAACACCAGGAGGCAGCTCGATGAAACTCACACTCACACGGACGAGCTTTTAAATCTCTGCACAAAATTCAATTTTAAACCAGCAAATTAATAGCCTACTAGACTGGCGAATACACAAGCCTCAAATCACTAACGATGATCCTTATAAGAAATGTCACCATATCAAAAACCTTATACTCAGATCACAACATAATGAGGTCATACATGTATGCGAGACCCCCCAGACCACAAAATGAACTAGTCACGAGGGAGCATTCAACCAAATTCAACTTCAATAAACAAAAAATAAAGTGGACCAAGTAAAACCAAGTCCTAACGATTAAGCTGGGAAGATATCCTAAGCAACACAACCGCAAACCTATATAGGGGAGGCAGTAGTGGGGAGAAGCTCGTGGGTGGCACTCGACGTAGATGGTTGCCACAGTAGCTTATTCATCTAAGAAAAAGTAGGAGTAGATGTAAAAATAGAAAGTAGGAACAGGCGCTCCCTTTACAGGCGACGGGGACACACGAATAACAGATGCAGCTAAAAGAGTCAATATATCTGAAATCGCAGGGAGACACTGTCAGAGAAAATAGCAAGCATCGAACTTTAACTAAAAAATCCTTTAGGAGTCAGGAATCGCGGGAAGAAACTAAAAGCTATAAATGAAATCGAAGAACAACCCAAAAGTATTTCCTTCTCCTATGCCAAATCAAAATCGAGAACACGCCCAGTATTGGGGCCCCTACTTAAACAAATGGGTCCTACACAGATGACGCAAGGAAATGGAGTGAGGGGGGGTGAGCTACTCAAAGTACAATAGGACTCAGTTTTAGCAAGCCGCTAACCAGAACTGATAGTCTAGCTCAAAATGAATTTTATGAGATAGCCCGACAAAATTGATTAACTCAAGCCTATCCGATGTTATTCCCCAGACGCCAAATGACTTTCGAACAGGCGATAAATGACATGCCCATGCACCTCTGAGAACCCAGGGCCAGACTCATGGAACACTGTGGTTCATCAAGAACTGCAAGAAGCCCCTATCACGGGCCTTTTCCATCCAATGGAGAGGGAACATGGACACGGGGGTCGTCCTCCTTACTAAAAACAACAGACATAGCCCCACTCCACAAAGGGGCAGTAAAGCAAAACAGGCAAAGAACACAGACCAATAGCACTAAGCATCCCATAATCATAAAAATCTTTGAAAGGGTCCTAAGAACAAGATCACCCCCCATTGGAAACCCAACCATTTACACAACCCCAGGGCAACATGGTTTTAGAACAGGACGTCTCCTGTCTTTCTCAACTACAGATCACTACGACAAGGTCCCTAAATGCACTATAAGACAAAAAGAATGCAGATGTAATATATACAGACATTGCAAAGCCTTCGACAATGTGACCATGGCGTAATAGCGCACTAAAATGCGCGCTAAAGGAATAACAGGAAAAGTCGGTCGGAATGGATCTATAATTCCTCACTAACTAGAACACAGAGAGTATTCCGTCAACAATGTAAAGTCCGAGGCAAGCTCTACGGTAAAAAGCTCTGTTCACAAGCACAATACAAGCTCCCATCTTGTTCCTACATCCGCATATCCCTACATTAGACGAGTATGTCAGCCACAGCACCGGAGTCTACTTGTGCGAGATGACACCCGAATCTGCATGACAGTGTCTCCATAGCAGACACTGGCAAGGCTCCATGCGGACATCAACCAAATCTCGCAGTGGGCAGCAGAAAACAATATTGAATTTCAACGA
Organism: Cherax quadricarinatus; assembly: GCF_026875155.1. Lineage (NCBI taxonomy): Eukaryota > Metazoa > Arthropoda > Malacostraca > Decapoda > Parastacidae > Cherax > Cherax quadricarinatus. Next base: position 39,631,818 of record NC_069414.1, on the reverse strand, counting down.
TGAGAAATATCAAAATTACATCAGTATATTGGGAAACATAGGAAATAATCTTCTCATAGTTCAAAACAAATTCTGGTCCACAAAATAGAAGCGAAAACACCAACGTCAAAGACCTGGGGAGTGATTATTCGGAGGATCTCACCTTCAGGACCATATCATAGTATCAAATCGCATCAGCTAGAAAAATTGCCAGGATGGATAATGAGAACCTTCAAAACTAGGGAGTGCCAAGCCCATGAATGACCTCAATCGTTCACTTAGTTCTATCTATCTGGAAAATAGCTGCACTCTACCAGCAACCCTTTCAAGGCAGGTGAAATTGCGAACCTAGAAAAAATTCCAGAAGAACTTCAAACTTTTCACTGCGCGCATAACGGATATAAACCACCACAATTACTGGGTAGCGCTTGAGTGTTCTAAACCTGTAATTCCCTGTAACGGCAGGAGGGATAGATACATTCATTAATATACACCTGTAAAAATCCTAGACTAGGGTAACCTAGATACCGAACTTGCACACGAAAACACTCACTCTTTAACGAAAGCAAAAGACTTGGGGCAGAACGATGCACCATCCCCCCAAATGAAAAGCGCAGGATGGTGTCAGCTAAGCAACGTTAAGAGACGGTTCATTTTAACATTACGAGTGTCGAAGGCGAATGTAGCATCGATACTGTTCAACTGCCTCTCCAGCACACATAAGGGGATACCAACGAGCCTCCTGGCAGTCTTCGAAGCTGGCACTGGACAAGCACTAAAGTCATTTCCTGATTCAGCCGGCAGAGGCTCGTACAGATGGTTTTGGCGTGCAGCCAGCAGCAACATCCTGGTTGATCAGGCGCTGATCCCACCGAGGAGGTCTGTCACAGTACCGTGGCCGCGGGGGCGTTGACCCCCGAAACTCTCTCCAGGTCTCCAGGTAATATGTTTAGGTGAGGCAGGTAGAGCATTTAGGAGAGCATTAATCAGAATATTAAATAGCATGGGACTGAGAACTCCTCCCAGCGTGTACTAGGGACATTTCTTTTAACTCACTTGTAAAGCCATGGTAGAGGACAGAGGATACTCAATTTGACAGGTATTCTATTATCCAGCAGAGTAAGATACCACCAATATTCATTTTGGCTAGTTCATGTGGTATAACGGTTCTGTTCGCAAGCCATCAAATGCAGGTGTTTTAGATCAAAAAAGTGGTAAAACAAGAAGGAGTATGTGCCGTGAGGAAAGGTGGAAATACATTATGCACACTTTTACCATTTCATGAGCCCATAGAGGTAGGAGGGAAGTTGGTGTCGATTCTGTATACATTCTGTCAATGTATCATTCTTTTAAAGTTTTACAAAGACAACTAGTTAAGGAGATCGGTCCCTAAATGAATCAGGCTGTTGGGCTTAGGGATGGGCACAATGGACTATTCGTCGGAATAGGAAGACTCCTCAATGTAAACTAGAATTATACAGTACCAACAAAGATTATCAGTACGTGCTTAGAGTTATGAGAAAATCATAGGTTTTACACCACCTCTCCAGGGCAGTTGATCGACCTTTAGTTAATGCATTATTCAAATCAAATCAAGTCAAGTTTATTCTCTATAAAGATTACAATGCTGGGTTTACATATTTTAGGATATTGAGAGGTTTACATGTTTAATAAAATACTAATTACAGAGAGGGCCACTAACACACCTAGCATGACAAGGCATTTTCAGGCAGGCTAAATTAATTCATAACTCTAAATTATTATCAGATTAGGAGCAAATTTGGTATTAAGGCTAAGTAACTAAATTACAGTTTGTACAATTTAGCAGTGTGAATCTTTTGTTTGGGTACAATACATAGATTTTCTGTATGAGTATCACAGGCAAACATATGACTAGTTGGATTCATTTTTTTAAGAATCGTTTTTCTGTTCATTATATAATCAATTGGTGAGTAGTGTGAGTGTAAAGTGTGACCACCAGGTTCACACTTAGTTTAAGGGGTGTATCAGTAGATAAGATGTTTTCTAACGTGAAAGTGATGAATGTTTCTGCAGTTCTAGAGTTTTCAGGTAGGGTGTTCCAGAAGTTTAGCCCTTGACGTACATTGAATTTTTGTAAAGGTTCAGTCCGGACAAGGGCATTTGGTCATAGGAGATGTTTGTTTCTGTGTAATGCATAGAAGTAAGAAACTTTGAAAAAAGAAAGAGGATTTCAAAGGAGGCTTTCTTGCAAGAAGCAACGATAGCTCAACAGCCTCACAGAACGGGTAAGCTTATTCCTGCTAACACTGAGTTTGGAGGTCAAGTTTAGATGGATTTATGAAGCTAAATAGACTACACAGAGGAAAACCTTTGGATTCGCTTTCGTCATGACGAGGATAATAACGTTTTTTTTGTTACTAACGACCCACATTCATAGAAAAACTTCTTACACATATATGCTAACATCCAACTCCAAGCTACCCCACCAAGATCACCTAAAAGTGTTATAGTTATCCACAATGTCAATAAGTACTTGGATCCTAATCCTGTTTGTCAGATCAAGTAGCAAACCCTCGCGACTCCAAATGATCTGATATTGGCTGAGTGGACCTGGCCAAGGGATTTCCACAAAATTAAAAAAAAATCCAAAACAAGGACCATCATATATATACTCTCGTGTCTGCGTTGTTTATATAACAGAGTTTACAAATAAAGCTTTGTACAAACCACCTCACCGTAGATCTACAAGTTGCCAGCGCTGAGGTCACATTGCTTGAATGCCCCCTGCTAAGTCACACTTGTGCTCAGTTGTGTACCAAGCCCCATCCTTCTCACTAAATTAGGGCAAAGATATGACCAGAAACATCAATCGTTGCATACAATGATCAATTGTAAGATCTCCCAGGAGTCACAGCTGCTCATGCTGACCTTGCAAGTGAAAGCTGCCACATCGCAAGACCGCAGTCTAGATAGTTTAATAAGTTTATATGCACCCCATACCCATCCTGAGGGCGGTAGTCAAAAGATTTACAAAGGAACATAATGGGTCCAGGGACTGACCCCAAGGTATGATATCATAACTAGTTACGAAAGGTAATGAACTCCAGGTAGATCAGGTCACAATCATGCAAGTTTACAGAGTTAATGAATCGCCTCACTCCTATACATGGTTACAGTCATGAACAACTTGCACAAGACCCCACTGGTCACAATTGTAATGATTTATAAAAAACAAATATTAAGTTGGTCATACACCCACACGAGCGCTCGCGCACACACATACACACACGAGCGCACGCAGACACATGCACACATCGTACAAAGTATATGCATACACACAAGTCACGCACCACACACGCACACACATACACACACACACACACCCACACACAACACACACACACACACACACCACACAGACACACACAACACACACACACACACCCGTGGTAATGCTTATTTACAGCTAGCAAAGTCAGGTATTTCTCCAGAATGGTCGTAATATACCACTGTGGATATAAATTGCCATTTTCTTGAACATTTCGCTGAGTGATTGCTCATAAATTCATTAATTTGATCGCACTCCATTAAATGACATTACTGACCGCAGGTGTGACAATAGTAACTTCTGGTCAAGTTTACATTTCGTTTGGTCTACATCTGGTGGTGGGATTTAACCAGCCCATAGATACTTGTAAACCTCAGTCCGGAGCGGTCGTGTAGTGACATCCAAGCGTCGCTTATTTTGTTGGGTGCACCATAGACATGTGGCTCCTCCTGCTGATAGAATGATGATAGATGGACTGACTCCCCCGTCCTCACCCATCACCCCCATGAGAGGAAGTAGGCCTATCCCAGATATTTCAATTCTGAAGACTGACCCATGCTTGATTTCAGACAATGTGGTTAAGCAAGACACTCTGGAGTACATCACCAGAGCACGATCACGTCTGCTATCAACACTAGTGATGTTGCTGGTGTTTGACACCACCTGCTTTTGGCTGAGTCCAGCGTCAGTCAGCCACCTGCCTCAGCTGACGCGGGAACTCATACCTCCAGTTAAGCTAGTACTTGCTCGGGAGGTACACAAACATGCAGCTGTGCATAACAGTACTGGAGCGCAACAATGGTGCCTTGAAACAACTTGAGAACCACGAGAAAAACTACTGAGTGTTACCCTGGAATTTTACCTGGAGGAGAGTTCCGGAGTTCAACGCCCCCGCGCCCGGTCCTGTGACCAGGCCTCCTGGTGTGATCAGAGCCTGATCAACAAGTCTTTATACTGTTGGCTGCACGCAAACCACGTACGAGCCACATCCCGCTTGGTCAGAACCGCTTTATGTTCTTGTCCATCTGTGGAAAAATATATAGTATATTTTCCGAAAATAGTGTATTTGTTGAAATTAATAAAATCTATATGTATGTAAAAAAATTATATTATAAAAAATGGGAAGCTCGGCGCCTGCGCTGACGACAGACTCGCCATTGTGTTTTTTGGAATGAGCCAAGAAAAACGTTATAGTGAAAATAAGAATTTTCTGTCACTCTAGAGTTATATTGGGCTAAACTCTCAAATAGGAGCAAAATTGTTGATTTGCATTTCTGCTATAATATGAGCATTAAATCGATGTACAGGACAGCTCGCCAGTAACCTCAGAAAAGCCTGGATTTTACACTGGAGTTTTACCTAGAGAGAAGTTCCCGGTGGTCAACGCCCCCGCGGCCCCGGTCTGTGACGCAGGCCTCCTGGTGGATCAGAGCCTGATCAACCAGGCTGTTGCTGCTGGCTGCACGCAAACCAACCATACTAGCCACAGCCCGCTGATCAGGAACTGACTTTAGGTGCTTGTTGTTTTCCAGTGCGCAGCTTGAAGACTTCCAGGGGTCCTGTTGTTAATTCCCCCTTATGTGTGCTGGGAGGCAGTTGAACAGTCCTCGGGCCCCTGACACTTATTGTATGGTCTCATAACGTTGCTAGGATACCCGCTGCTTTTCAATTGGGGGGGATGGTCATCGTCTGCCAAGTCTATTGCTTTCGTAGTGAGTGATTTTCGTGTGCAAGTTCGGTACTAGTTCCCCCTCAAGGATTTTTCCAGTGTAAATAATCATGTATCTCTCCCTCCTGCATTCCAGGGAATACAGGTTTAGACCTCAAATCGCTCCCCAGTAATTGAGGTGTTTTATCTCCGTTATGCGCGCCGTGAAAGTTTCTTGTACATTATCTAGTCGGCAATTTCACCTTCCTTGAAAGGTGCTGTTAGTGTGCAGCAATATCCAGCCTAGATAGAACAAGAGACCTGAAGAGTTCATCATGGGCTTGGCCTCCCTAGTTTTGAAGCTTCTCATTATCCATCTGTCAATTTTGCTAGCAAGATTCGATTTGATAAATGTTTATGGTCCTTGAAGGTGAGATCCTCCGACATGATCACTCCTAGGTCTTTGACGTTGGTGTTTCACACTATTAGTGTGGCCAGAATTTGGTTTTGTAACTCTTATGTGAACCTTTTAATTCCTCATTTTTACCTATCTGATTAATTGAAATTTATCATCGTGAACATCATAATGTTTTGCTGCAGCCCACTGCAAGATTTGGTTGATGTCCCGCCTGGAGCCTCGTCTATATTCTACTAGTTACCTCTGCAATGAAAGACACTGTCATGCAGATTCGGGTGTTCATCTGCAAAGGAAGACACGGTGCTGTGGCTGACATCCTTGTCTATGTCGGATATGAGGATGAGGAACAAGATGGGAGCGAGTACTGTGCCTTGTGGAACAGAGCTTTTCACCGTAGCTGCCTCGGACTTTACTCTGTTGACGACTACTCTCTGTGTTCTGTTAGTGAGGAAATTATAGATCCATCGACCGACTTTTCCTGTTATTCCTTTAGCACGCATTTTGTGCGCTATTATGCCATGGTCACACTTGTCGAAGGCTTTTGCAAAGTCTGTATATATTACATCTGCATTCTTTTTGTCTTCTAGTGCATTTAGGACCTTGTCGTAGTGATCCAATAGTTGAGACAGACAGGAGCGACCTGTTCTATCTAAATTATGTTTGAAATTCTGGCCAGTATTATCATCATAAATTTAGTTAGAGGGAGGTTTTTGAGTATTATACACAGTAATCTCCAGACTAATTGGCGAGTGTTATGATTATAAATTCTCCTTCTGTTATATAAATATGAATATGTAATCATTTATTAATTTTAATATACAGTCCACAAAAATTATAATAATTTTACCAGAATTCCTGGTGTGTATGTACATTTCATTTGATATTAATATAGGTCTAGAGCAACTTGTGGAGAGATAGATGGTAGGTATCGAAGGGGGACATTTTTGTGACCTAGGTGTCCTAAAAATTCCTACTTGTCTCTGTAACTTTGATAAATAATAATTATCTTTGTTACCATTTACTTGTATGTATATAATGAGATTCATCCAGGTAAATGTAATTTTCCACACTGAGGTTGCAAACAAGTACAGCAACCCACAGATTGTCAGCCATTATGAAAATGAGTGTGGTGATGATGAACAAACTGATGAGTGCAGTGGTGCTAATAATAACAAAAATTATGAATCTGATAGTGGTGTTTACAATCACAGTGAAGATGGTAAGGGCGGTGAAGACCATCATGATAGTCAAAATGATGAGTATCGATAATGGCGTATGCATCACTGGTGTTCATAATTTTACTCATAATGATGAGGGAAGTGGTACATGTGATGATAGTGATGAGTGTAATAAAAGTGGAGAGGCGAGTGCGAGGGATAGTGTCACCTGCCATACATTCACCCACAAAGAACGCCGTGTCCTCTGTAAACAAAGACTCCCACGAGGCCTCCATAATGGAAGTGCACTTAAGAGACTCATGGATAAGGATATTACTGATGATATTGATATTGATTATGTCTGTTTGCTATTTAGAAAGTTTTTTAATTTTGCTGGGAAATTTAATTTTATCCCTGGACTTATATAATGGAAGCAAACTCGTATAAACTATCCGTTTTAAGTTGGAATATTGCGTCACTTAGAAAAAGATTTCCTGACCATCATAAAGTAACCACTGAACCTATTGATATTGTGTCTGTACAAGAGTGCAGAGTCCATGAAAAATCCCAGCCCCCTAAATTGCCATCATTTGTTGCATATAACCTCAAATCTACTAATTCTTGTGTTCTATATATTAAAAAATCACTTTCCCATCAACTTCTTGCACATAAGAAAACAAGAAGGGCTACAATATGACGGTGTTAGGATTTATATTGGGAACTTTGCTCTCAACATATTTAACTTGTATGCTCCTGCTGATAAGTTTAATTACTTGGAGCTCCCAACTTGTGCTCAGTCTGAACCTACTCTTATTACTGGTGATTATAATGCAAGACACAAAAGCATTGGAAACTCTGGTAATCGTAATGGTAATCAACTGTAGTCACTCTTAAACAGTCATGATAATGTGCAAATTGTAGGTGACCTTGAACCCACACATATCTATGGAGGCGTCCTTAATCTGTGTATGGGCTTCAACATTACTTTTGCCCAGCTGCCAGTCTTCCATTGTAACAGATAATCATCAGATCACTTCCCAAGGCTAACCTCTCGAGATATTGGTAATACTATCCTCCCTGGTGGGATATTCAAATGGAAACATGGCTAACGCGACGGTCTGGAGTTTTGAGGCTCTCTGATCGTGGGTTCTATCCCCACCCGTGGTATGGTTTGTTTGCAATCATGTCATTACAATTTTGTGAGTCATGTTAACGGCGTTGAGGGGACTTGAGCTAGAGTTCGTCACGACCATGCTAGCTGGAGATTCGTCTGTAAAAACTTGCATTTGTGGTCACAGTGGTGCTGTGGAAAATTGCATTTATCTGAATGTAACTCATTATGCACATAACAGAAAATGATAACAAAGATAATTATTATGTATCAATGTTACATAGACAAGTAGGAATTTGGGACACTTAGGTCGCAAAAAATGTCCCCCTTCGATACCTACCACTGTCATAACCACAAGTTGCTCTGGACCTATTAATTAAATGAATTATACATACACCAGGAATACTGGTAAATATATAAATTTGTGGACTGTATATTAAAAAAAATAAATGGTTGTAAAGTAAAAGGACACAAGTGCAACTAATGTGACATTTATTGTGGCAACGTTTCGCTCTCCAGGAGCTTTATCAAGCCATTACCTTGTGTCCTTTTACTTTACATATTGTCGGTAATTCTACCAACTTTATTACAAAATAAATGGTTATATATATACACAATTACATAACAGAAGGAAAATATATCTTAATATCACTCACCAATTTGACTGGAGATTAATGTGTATCATACTCAGAAAACCTCACTCTAACTAAATCTATGAAAATAATGCTGGCCAGAATTACACACAAATCTAGAGAGCTTATCTGAGGTTCCTGGAGCTGTCTTGTCCAGTCGTCTGATATCTCAAGTTATGCAGGAATGCACATCCACCAATTTCACCTCCTATTTGAGAGGTGTCAACACAATTTTAACCTCTAGAGCACGAAAAATTCTTCCCATTACACCAACGTTTGTACAAAATTCAAAACCAAGATGGCGAGTCTCCTGCCCAGACGCAGGCTTTCCGTTTTCTATGACAAATATTATTAAATACAGTATAGGCCATCTATTTACCTATAAATTACTGTATTTCCGGAAAATATATACAGTATTTTCCACAGGTGCCTATGCTAACCTTCCTATGGTGTAGAAATATACCTAGTTGGACGAATCTTATTGTGGGTAGCTGGTCCAGTGGCTAATGCGACAGTCTGGAGTTTTGAGGCTCTCTGATCACGGGTTCTATCCCGGCCCGTGGTATGGTTTGTTTGCAATCGTGTCATTACGATTTCGTGAGTCATGTTAACGGCTTTGAGGGGACTTGAGCTAGAGTTCGTCACGGCCACGCTAACTGGAGATTCGTCTGTAAAAACTTGCATTTGTGGTCACAGTGGTGCCTATGCTAACCTTCCTATGGTGTAGAAATATACCTAGTCGGACGAATCTTATTGTGGCTAGCTGGTCCAGTGGCTAATGCGACGGTCTGGAGTTTTGAGGCTCTCTGATCGCGGGTTCTATCCCCGCCCGTGGTATGGTTTCTTTTAACAATGACCTTGTGAGCAGTATTCAGAACTACTTACAACCGCCTCTGAAACCTCCTACTACTCTAAATCCAACTGACTTCCATAATAATCATAAGTCTTATAAAAACCATACCTATTACAATGATCCTAAACTTCGAACACTGAAACGTACTGCTCGCAGATTAGGCCTAGCCTATAGAAACCATCGTACCCCTGAAATGCTGAGCCTCTTCCAAACTGCCCTTGCTCCTGCCAGGGAGTGCATGACAGAGCTGCGGCAGACTGGGAACAATTTGTCATTGGTCTCAATGCTCACACCACACTTAGCCGGGCATGGAGGGACATAACTACAATTAAGGGTAACAAAACTGGGCAGATCGTGCACCCTCATCCCTTGCATAGGGCGAATGAGTTAGTCAATGCTTGGGCGGTTACATTTAGCTATGACAATCTTCCCAGTACCACACAGGCGAAATTTATGGTCAAATATGATGCAAGAGAGAGACTGATTTGTTTTATGCTCAGCAAGGAAGATGACTGTAACCTTCACTAACTTTGAACTTGATGCAGCGCTAACAAGGGGCAGCTCCACATCGCCTGGGAATGACACCTGGAGTTTATCTGGAGAGAGTTCCGGGGGTCAACGCCCCCGCGGCCCGGTCTGTGACCAGGCCTCCTGGTGGATCAGAGCCTGATCAACCAGGCTGTTGCTGCTGGCTGCACGCAAACCAACGTACGAGCCACAGCCTGGCTGATCAGGAACTGACTTTAGGTGCTTGTCCAGTGCCAGCTTGAAGACTGCCAGGGGTCTGTTGGTAATCCCCCTGTTGGTAATCCCCATGGGAAAACCTGGGTAGCCACAGCCACTCAAGAGGGAGAGGTTTTTTAGTGCCAGGAAGGAAAAAAAAACTGGCAGGAAATGGCAGAAATCGTACACCAAATCCAGTCATTCTTGGAGTGGAACCACAGTCGATGGCCTCCACTCCAAACCAACAGATACAGATACTAATGCCGGAAAAAAAATCCCCCCCCAGTACCAACAATACCACCAGTCCGATAACATTCTTCTTTGCAAATATACAGGGTCTAAAGCTAGCAACAAACAACAAAATACCTTTCATCCGTGGACTGCTTGCAGAGGCAAAGGCAATGTTCGCGGCTTTCACTGAGACCCACATAAAGGATCACTTGGACAACGAAATATGGATCCCAGGTTACAACCTATACAGATGTGACAGAGTGAACAGGCAAAAGGGGGGGGGGGTTGGCCTGTACATTGCAGAGTCACTTGTTTGCACAGAACTGCTAATGCCTCAAATGATGTAGTGGAAGTTTTAGCAGTAAAGGTCGAGAACCAAAACCTAGTCATTGTGATAGTCTACAAGCCTCCGGATGCAACATCCCAGCAATTCCAGGAACAGCTGTTAAAAATTGACCACTGTCTGGAAAACCTTCCAGCTCCTGCACCCAACATCTTGCTCCTGGGGGATTTCAACTTAAGGCACCTAAAATGGAGGAAATAAAAAATAAATTGTTGCAGTAATACACCAGGGGGCAGCTCTGATAAAAAACTCACACTCCACGCGAGCTTTTAAATCCTCCCCACAAAAATAATTTTTAAAAGAAAAAATAACCAAAAACAACTAGATACACTAACCCATTTCCCCAAAAAATAGAGAAAGAAATTTCACCAAATAAAAAACAATAACAAAAACATAATTGAGTTCAGTCATGTATGCGGACCCCAAAACCAACATAATGAGATTAGCCCGGGGGACATTCAAAAAAAATTAAAAAAAAAAACATAAGGGGAAAGAAACCCAAGTCCTAAGATATAAGCGGGAAAAATTTTTCAAGAAAACAACCCCAACTTAGCTAAAAACAATTAATGGGGAAAACAAAGATGTTTTCCCAAGTTTTTCCTCTAAAGAAAAAGGAGGAAAAAAAAAAAAAAAAAAAAAAAAAAAAACCAAAAAAAAAAAAAAAAAAAAAAAAAAAAAAAAAAAAAAAATTTTGGGAAAAAAAAAAAAAAAAAAAAAAAAAAAAAAAAAAAAAAAAAAACGTCCTTTTGGGCCCCTACTTAAAAAAGAGGGGCCCTACACAATGACAACAAAAAATGGGTAGCTACTCAAGCCCCAAATAGACTCATTTTTTTAGCAAGCCGCTAACCAACTGAGATCAGATCAAAATAAATTTTTTTTATGAGAACCCAAAAAATTTGATTAACACAAGCCTATCCGTGTTTCCCGACGCCAAAGACTTCGAACCCAGGCGATAAATGACATCCCCATGACCGCCCCAGGCCAACTCAGGAACTCTGGTTCTCAAGAACTGCAAGAAGCCCCTATCACACCTTTTTTATCCTTGGAGGGGAGCATGGACCGGGGGTCGCCCCATTACAAAAAAAAAAGACAAGCCCCCCCCACAAAAGGGGGGAGTAAAGCAACAGCAAAAAATACAGACCAAAAGCACAACATCCCATATCATAAAAATCTTTGAAAGGTCCCAAGAACAAGATCAAACCCCCATCAAAAACCCTCAGTTTACACAACCCCGGGCAAAATGGGTTTTAAAAAGGGCGCTCCCGTCTGTCCCCCAACTATTGGACCATACGACAAGGTCCTAAATCACTAGAAGACAAAAAGAATGCAGATGTAATATATACAGACTTTGCAAAACCTTTTACAATGTGACCATGGGGTAAAAGCGCACAAAATGCGTCTAAAGGGAAAAACAGGAAAAGTCGGTCGATGGATCTATAATTTCCTCACTAACAAACACAGAGAGTAGTCGTCAACAGAGTAAAAGTCCGAGGCAGCTACGGTAAAAGCTTGTTCCACAAGGCACAGTACTCGCTCCCATCTTGTTCCTCATCCTTATATCCGACATAGACAAGGATGTCAGCCACAGCACCGTGTTTCCTTTGAGATGACACCCGAATTGCATGCAAGTGTCTTCCATTGCAGACACTGCAAAGCTCCAGGCAGACATCAACCAAATCTTTCAGTGGGCTGCAGAAAACAATATGAAGTTCAACGATGAGAAATTTCAATTATTCAGATATGGTAACATGAGGAAATTAAATCTTCATCAGAGTACAAAACAAATTCTGGCCACAAAATAGAGCGAAACACCAACGTCCAAGACCTGGGAGTGATCATGTCGGAGGATCTCACCTTCAAGGACCATAACATTGTATCAATCGCATCTGCTAGAAAAAATGACAGGATGGATAATGAGAACCTTCAAAACTAGGGAGCCAAGCCCATGATGACACTCTTCAAGTCACTTGTTCTATCAGGCTGGAATATTGCTGCACACTAACAGCACCTTTCAAGGCAGGTGAAATTGCCGACCTAGAAAAGTGTACAGAGAACTTTCACGGCGCGCATAACGGAGATAAAACACCTCAATTATTGGGAGCGCTTGAGGTTCCTAAACCTGTATTCCCTGGAACGCAGGAGGGAGAGATACATGATTATATACACCTGGAAAATCCTAGAGGGACTAGTACCGAACTTGCACACGAAAATCACCCACTACGAAAGCAAAAGACTTGGCAGACGATGCACCATCCCCCCAATGAAAAAGCAGGGGTGTCACTAGCACGTTAAGAGACCATACAATAAGTGTCAGGGGCCCGAGACTGTTCAACTGCCTCCCAGCACACATAAGGGGGATTACCAACAGACCCCTGGCAGTCTTCAAGCTGGCACTGGACAAGCACCTAAAGTCAGTTCCGGATCAGCCGGGTTGTGGCTCGTATGTTGGTTTGCGTGCAGCCAGCAGCAACAGCCTGGTTGATCAGGCTCTGATCCACCAGGAGGCCTGGTCTCAGACCGGGCCGCGGGGGGCGGTTGACCCCCGGAACTCTCTCCAGGTAAACTCCAGGTATGTGTGCTGGGAGGCAGTTTGAACAGTCTCGGGCCCCTGGACATTATTGTTTGGTCCTCTTAACGTGCTAGTGACACCCCTGCTTTTCATTGGGGGGATGGTGCATCGTCTGCCAAGTCTTTTGCTTTCGTAGTGAATGATTTTCGTGTGCAAGTTCGGTACTAGTCCCTCTAGGATTTTCCAGGTGTTTCTAATCATGTATCTCTACCTCTGCGTTCCAGGGAATACAGGGTTAGGAACCTCAAGCGCTCCAGTAATTGAGGTGTTTTATCTCCGTTATGCGCGCTGTGAAAGTTCTCTGTACATTTTCTAGGTTGGCAATTTCACCTGCCTTGAAAGGTGCTGTTAGTGTGCAGCAATATTCCAGCTAGATTGAACCAAGTGACCTGAAGTAGTGTCACATGGGCTGGCCTCTCTAGTTTTGAAGGTTCTCATTATCCATCCTGTCATTTTTCTATCAGATGCAATTGATACAATGTTATGGTCCTTGAAGGTGAGATCCTCCGACATGATCACTCCCAGGTCTTTGACGTTTGTGGAAATTTATTTGGTCCAAATAGTTCCACAGCTCAGTTCCAGCATGGCCGTCTGAGCCGAGCGGCCCCTTAAACCCTCCCAAACAAGGCATTCTCTGGTTGGCGGTTGTTGGTAAGCTTATTTAATTTATAGATTTACTCTTCAGGGAAGGAGTAGGTAGTAATACTGGTAGTACACTCATATTAGGTTTACTAAGGCATCTGTAGATAATGATAGAGTAGACCTAAGACCTTAACATAGGTAGTAATAGGCTGATAATGTAGGCAAACACTAGGATAGTTAGCAGGGAGAACTGGCAGCCCTTGCTTGAATGGCGGGGCGCAGGTCCAAAGACGAATTGCGTCCTTCTACGATAGGTCAACGACTGGACGAGAGTGCCTGTGAACAGCAGGCGGCGCCTCCCCACGTGTCTTCACATCTGAGACCTGAGGAAATCTGGTAGTAGGCACTCGATGTACGTAGATGATCTCCTCCATCAGCCCATACAGTAAGTCGAGATATTCACCTTTTCCCGTAGGAATCTGGCCAGTGGACTTGGAGATCGTGGGTTGAGAGTTACTGTGGGCTCGGCGTGACTAAAGTAGAGAGGAGCATGCCAGTAAGTACAGTGTCTCAAGCGCCGTTTGAAGCTAGGTTCTGAGTCTCTGCATAGTATATAGGGGTTTCATACCCTCTTGGGATATAAGGATTTCTGAGGTGCAGGCAGGACACTAATTAACGATTGAATATTGCAGGAATTAATGCTCCCGGTTGCCCACGTGGTTCCCAAGGGGAAGTCCAAGGGGGCTAAAGCTAGGCTTGAGGGATGTTGAAGATCAGGATTATGCTGCAAACCAAGTAAGTTAGTCCTTTATAAGTGCTGGCAGGCGAGGTTTCTTGCAATTGCAATATTTGTGAAAATCTGTTCTATAAGCCACTTGTGGGGCTGAGGTACCCACCTCAGTGCTCGTTTGTCAACAGAGTTTGCCAGGGTAGGCGACTCACTTGGAGGCTGTCACACCAAATTTTCACAAAAGTGGTCCTTCTGAAAAACGGATGTGGAATAGTCTAGGTAAGCTATCATAGCTAGGCCACAGTTATGGAACCAGTTTTTTATAAATTAGGTTTAAGTTTGCACACTAGGTCAAAGTTACTCAGAGGCTAGGACTAGCTACTATACACACCAAGTTTGTTATTGCAGTAATTTACAGGAGGCCAGAGAGCTAGAGAAGCTGTGAATTTAATTATTACAGTGATTAACAAAGTAATCCAGAGTAGGAGGGTTGTGTGTTAATTACTTTACAGTGGATTTGCAAGGTTGCCACAGTTAGGCTAGGCTTGTGCAAATTATTTACAAATGGTTTTAGTGTAGGAAGATTAACCTAGTTCATATGTACAGGGAGTTATAAGCCAGTTTAAGTTATAGCACACTAGCTGGTTAGGATTTACCTTATCCACCATCCACGGCTAAACAGAGTAAGCTGGGCTCAGTTAGCCAAGCTGTTTACCATACATATTTATTTACTGTTTCACAAGTTGAATTGTGATTTTACTTGTGTTAACCACGTGATTTTAATTTGTATACTGCACTTTTATTTTGATTTTTATCATCTTTGATTCATGTTAATGTGGGATTTGGGAATTATACCTGAGACTAGGTTAAGTCCTTGTAAATTATTGTGGCATGTACAGTTGGGGAGTGCTAGATTAAGCTTTCACATCGATACACATTTTTGATGGGATTAACAGTGTACATTTTTTGATTTCAGAGTAGAGACAATATAATAATGGGGAATTGTTATGCTTGTTGATGTAGCCTTGAGACTTCGTTCATTCTCACCTAATACCGTTTTGTGCTGTGGGGTGGGCTAATGAAATAAAATTAGCACGTTGATCTTAACTAAACCGCAACTATGGTAGGTGAAGATGCAGTACCAGTGTCCAGGCTCTAAGTCAATTAAAGCGGTCTATGGGAGCCTATAAGGGGCGCCTGAGCAACTGCATGTGAGGAGGTGTCGATGGCAGGCAAGTCAGGACGTAGACTGGGAGGAACTAGAGAGTTGCCTGAACCTCTTGGAGCAAAGACTGGAGGCCTTTGTGAGTTATTTATCCTTTATGAGACAGAGGCCTATACTACAGGTGAGTCTGAATATACGGTCGAAGTAGCAGGACAGACTTTGACGAACGAAGGGGAGAGTGTAAGCAGAGAGAGGAGACTCTGCAGCAGTTAATATAGAACTTTGAAGGCGGTACAGCAGGCGGCAGCAAATGTTTCAAAGAACACGAAACAACAGCACGGCTGTAATGTGTTGCCAGATTGCCCCGTTGAATTTTACCAACGTTTGACGGAACCTTAACAGAGTACATTGCTTTCTGGGTGTTGTGATAGAAACACAGGCCTTATCTCTAGGCTTTATTGAACATAGAATCTTCAACCAGTATCACTACACTGGGATCAGTTTAGAGCCCAGATAGATGACAGAAATGATTTGTCAGATGCCGTCAAGTTGCAGTATATGTGGTGCCAGCTTCAAGGGTAAAGCCTCTTAGATCTGTCCGGCACTAACGATTCCTGAACACTAAATTACAACATGCCAAAGGACCTAATTAGAAGGACATGTTTGGCAACACTGAGGAGATAAAGGTAGCTATACTTTATCGGTTGTTGGATCTAGAGGCTTGCCGACATGACCGTCAAAGTCTAGAGAAGTTCCGTATTGAGGTTATGAGTTTGACCAATAGTTTCAGAGATTTGCATGATGAGAATGATTCAAAATGGATCCTTAGACCAGGTGATTCAGAGGAAAACTGCTAGCACGACAGTGCATGAGTTACACTTTAAAACAATCGGACGAATAGCGTTCACGATAACCAAATTGTTGAAGGTGTTAGGGGATCTATAATTCACCTGGCATAGGTTCACGGGGGAGAAATACTACCAAGGAGAAGTCGGTCGACTTCCCCAGACATTCGAGAGATAGAACCTAACACCTCCACTAAAGAGGCAGTATTATGCCCAGGGGAGCCCACTCCACCCACAGGGCCAAGGGGGAAGCCACTAAAGCGGCCAGTTTTGAGACGGTGCGTGTTTTGTGATGAAGAAATGCTAGTTCCGGGTGTTCAAGCTTCACCACTAAAACAAAGGGTTCAACGGCCCTAAGGAGTCTTGTGATTGTTTCAAGTGTTGTGGAGAACCATTTTGCCAGGGACTGTAACACCTTGCTCAGGGAGTTGTAGGGCTGCCGGAAGGGAAAGCACCACAGTGCGCCAGTGTCCTAATGATGCCGGATTGCACAAGGTAAGGAGAGCAACCGCAAGAAAGGGCGGGGACGAGCAAGAAACAAGTCGAATGTAGCTGATGAGGGTGGTGAGTACGGCACACTGAGAATTTGGTTTCTGGTGAGCAGTTTTCAAGGATCAGGTGGCCTTGCCCACTATAATGGCGGTGGTCGCGAACTGGGAAAGAAGTCTGAAACAACCCGTTTGTTCTTCGACAGGGGGGCTCAGAGATCCTCATAGCGGAGAGTCTAGACACTAGTTGAAGCTGGAGAAGTTGGTTAAAGTTGACATGAAGGTGGAAGGGTTTGGTGGGGAAGTCCCACGCAGGTCTTATCCAGTAGTCAATGTGACTGGTCAGGTTAGCCGGGCATCGACGGGAAATTTAGCCTTGATGGTGAAGAGGCTGCCCAATATCATTACAACTAGGGACTGGCTGCAGCCAGTCAAACGTTTGAGGAGTTGGGTGTGAAGGCTAGCAGAACCAGTCATTGCTACAGACAATGTTAGTAAATGTTGGAATCTTGGTAGGAGGGGATTACCTTAGACCGAGTTCGTGTCTTCGAGAGGGTTATCAAGGAAGGTGTGGGGCCTGACAGGACTCCAGCGGGGTGGCTACATCGTAGGAGGCAGAATACCAGATCACTTCCCTGCGTTCCCCGGGAAAGGAGGGCTCTGGTATTACAGCGGATGAGGACTGTACTGGTGATGCGGATTGGTGTGCACGAAGCCTCGTCCAGGGCGCAAGTTGCATATCCGACAGTGAGCGTCCATAAACTTATGGGGACCTGGAATGTAGTGGTAATAAGGTTGACAGCCGCCCCCCGAACACGAAGGAGACGTATCGAGATTACTTGAACCATGTGCAGTTCAGGGACGGGCTGGATGGGTGCGATCCCATGGAAACGGGGCCACCCAACGCTTGCCCACTAATTTCAGAGGGCACGTGGCAGTTGTATTCATTGGGTGATGCCTGACCAAGAAGGGTCTCTGGTGGGAAAATATGATGATATATTAAAGGACAGCTGGCCCTTGGGTTCATCGAGAAAGTGCCCATGCCAGCCCTGGGGAAAACACCCATTATCTTCCACACATGGCAGTCACCAAGGAGTCGGGAACCACTCCCATCAGAGGAGTCTTCAACTGCAGCTCGCAGCAAGGCGTGTCCCCGAAGAGCCATACGTTGAACGACTGTCTGCCTCACAGGGCCTCCCTTGATGCAGAAATTAGCAGATGTGTTGTTGGAGATCAGGACGGATCAGTACGCCTATGGGCAGACATTAGCAAAGCCTTCCTACGTATAGGGTTGCAGCCTCAGGATGAGGGACTAACAAGGTTATTGTGGTTGGCTAACAGGGAGATGCCCAAGCAAGGGTTTGATACTATTAGATTCAGAGGCAGTGTGTTGTTTGTGCCACTAGTTCACATTCTATTACAGGCTACATAGACTACCACCTTGTGAACGGTAACAGTCCAGCTTAATGAATTACAGAAGACTCCTATTTTATGTAGACAACATGCGGGTACACATCAGATGAAAGGCTTGTTGATGGTATTTACCGAGAGTCTAATCAGAGATGCTCTCGGGCTAACATGCATTGAGAGATGGGTATGACAACCAATCCAACTTTGCGGGCATGGTGGAACGTGACTATACTGGCTATCAGTGCTGAGGTAAACATCGGTTGTTGGGAGGGACGTGGAAATCAAGGAAGACAGACTTAGGCTTAAAGAGGAAGCCTGATGGGACCCCCCCCTAAGGAAGGGAAGCTGACCAGGAGGTTCTTTGCTGAGCAAAGTGCAGACTGGCCCCTTCGATCCTTTGGGTTTTGTTGACACCCATTCCACCATTCGAGGGAGGATGCTGGGGCAACAGATGGGAGCTGAACCTAGGTTGGGAAGACCCACTGCCTGAAACAGTTGCCAGGAGTGGGATCTGGTTATCAAAAGACCTAGCGGAATTGCACGAGTTCCACATTCCCAGGTCCATCGGGTGCACCGGGCGGGATTATGACTTGCACGTCTTTTGTGTATTGCCTCCTTCCAGGGCCTATGGGCAGTAGCGTATTTGGTGGCCGGGGACCAAGTCAATCTGGTAACCAGTCGTGCGCGGGTGACACCCTGAAGGATTGCTCGATCCAAAAGCTGGAGCTCTCGGCGGATGTTGTGAGGAGCAAGATGGGTAAGTACGTAGAGGGAGGTGTTAAGTCAATTCTGAGGGTGCCACAACCTATGTCATGGACGACTCTCGGAGGTGCCCTTACAGTGGGTCCAGAATGACAGGTCTAAGTCCACACTTTGTCAGGAATCGGGTGTAAGGAGATACGGGAACTACAGTCAACGCCTCAACAATTCTGTATGTATGCCCCTAAGACCAAAACCCAGCCGACATGATAAGCCGAGGGGTGACACACAGAAAGTTGAGTAAAAGCGAGCTTTGGTTCAAAGGCCCAGGGATGGTTACCGGCAAGGAGATTGTGGCCGTGAGCAGGCAAATTCGTGGGAGATCATCAGCAGCATAGTAGTATACATTTGCGGGGAACACGACACTGAATTTTTTGACCCAGTGCGATTTCTCGTGGAAGAAAAGAAAGAAAACCTATAGGAGGTCACGGAAATGGTATTGCGATTCGTGAGGAAGCTGCATGACAGGTAAGCAAAGGGGTCGACCAGTTGTCTCTAGTGGGGTCCAGAGAATATTGGTTAAGGCAGTTACCAAAGGGGGGGTTTCCAGGAGAGTGCTGGAAGTACTCTGCGAAACCCGGGCCAGCAAGGTTATGGCGTCAGGACGCGTGTATCCAACGATGGACGAATCAGGGAACAGCCAATTGGTTCATCATTGGATTGTTCCTAGATCATGCGGGGCTCATAAGATGCAGGGGGAAGGAATACAAAACTTGAGCCTCAGCTATGGGTGCCAAACATCCCGTGCCTGTGGGAAAGGGTGGATGGCGGACAGAGCTATTGATCACAAGATTTGGCATCAGAGGACTTACATGGGGGAGTTTGGAGTACCTCACCTGCCTACGTCAAGAATTTACTGAGGATATCTGAAGGGTCGAAGTGGCCGTCATCAAAAGGGTGCTAGAGGAGTTGCAAGGTCTGCCAGCGGCGGTACGATGGGAGGACCCTACCCTACCAGGTCCACAAAAACGCTGCCCTCAGGAGCCGGAGGGTACATTGTGACAGGCCCTTGAGACTGTAGGATTAGACTATACTGGGGCTATCTCATTGAGAACCCAGGGAAGAGAGACGTTAAGGAGGGCCCTCACGAAAGTATATGTCTGCCTGTTTACCTGCTGCCACTACTCGAGGCGGTGCATTTGGAGTTGGAAGAAGATATGACGAACAGTGACTTTCGGTTGAAGTTGTTCAGGATGGTTTATGCCAGTATTCTCGTGCCCGATTGATTATCTCGGACAATGGCACAAGTTATAGGGCAGGCCGATAAAGTTTTCAGGAATCATAGGGACAACGGAGAAGTCGAGAACACTGAAGAGAATAGAGTGCGAGTGGAAGTTTCAAGTCCCAGGGCACCCTGCAAGGGGATTCTATGAACGCATGGTGGGGCACAGTCAAAAGGGTGCATTCGGGAAGGTCTTACACGGCAGGAGGGTGAGCAGTGATGAACCGAGGGACAGTGTAGTTGAGGATAGAGGCAAGAGTTAATAACAGGCCTCTGACCTACGTACAAATGGATTGACGAGCAAGGAAGCTCTCACCCCCAATCACATGCTGTGGAAGAAGGATTGAGCCCTTCCCCGCAATTTGAGTTCTGTATTCCAAGGTGCTGGTTGATATGGGCCAGTTGGTCCCCCATCAATGAGAACTGCACAGGAGTCACAACAGGACTGGTGAAATTCTTGGACAAAAGAACCAGGTGTGGCGCAGGGATTACTTGGACACCTTGCGGGAACATTTCTATGGTGCCGACCCC
Organism: Cherax quadricarinatus; assembly: GCF_026875155.1. Classification (NCBI taxonomy): domain Eukaryota; kingdom Metazoa; phylum Arthropoda; class Malacostraca; order Decapoda; family Parastacidae; genus Cherax; species Cherax quadricarinatus. Next base: position 39,611,112 of record NC_069414.1, on the reverse strand, counting down.
GAGGCGAATAAGATGATGCTAAGTGAAGGGACCTGGATGCTGGTAGAATCCGACGAGTGCGGGAGGGCCCATACTGGCCTCTTGGCCTGGTAGTGTCAACACACCCAGACAAGGTGGGCGGTTGAGAATGGTGAAAGTGATGAATGAACGGTGTCGAGACTATAAGACCCATCAACGGCTTTTGCCTCTCGAGGTCACACGGGGGGGACGGGACATGAGAATCGGACCAGAGGTTGAGCTGCTGGCGGCCGGATGACCCGTCGAAACGGCGCTCGAGTCAGGGCCCACTGGGGGGGTGCGGGAGGCAGACTTGATCTAACTTAGCGCCTAACTTCGCGGCGAGGATGTGGAAATGTATTTTGGTCCAAATAGTTCACAGACTCAGTTCCAGCATGGCAGTCGGAGTCCGAGCGGGCCCCTTAAACCCTCCCAACAGGCATCTTGGTTGAGCGGTTGTTGGTAGCTTATTTTATTTATAGATTTACTCTACAGGGAAGGTGTAGGTAGATAATACTGGTAGTACACTCATATTAGGTTTACTAAGGCATCTGTAGATAATGATAGAGTAGACTTAAAGACCTTAACATAGGTAGTAGTAGGCGATAATGTAGGCAAAAATAGGATAAGTTAGCTAGGGAGAACTGCAGCCATAGCTTGAATGGCAGGGCGCAGGTTCACAAAGACTGAATAGAGTCCTTCTTACAATAGACCACCGACTGGGACGAAAACGTGGCCGTGAAACAGAGGCGGCGCCCCAGTGTCTTCACATTCTGAGACTGGGAAATCTGGTAGAAGGCACCTCGATATGTACCGTAGATGATCTCCTTCCATCAGCCCTACAGTATAAGACTGAGGATATTCACTTTTCCCGATAGGATCTGGGCCAGTGACTTAGGAAGATCGGTGGGGTTGAGGTTACGTTGTGGGCTCGGCGTGCCTCAGAAGAGAGAGCATGCCCCCAGTAATTACCAGCGTCTCAGAGCCGTTTGAAGCTAGGTCTGGTCTGCATAGTTATACTAGGGGATTCATACCCTCTTGGAGGGGGGATATAGGAATTTCATGAGGTGCAGGCAGGACACTAATAACGATTGCATTTGCAGGATTAATGCCCCTGTTGACGTGGATTCCCAAGGGGAAGTCCTAGTGGGCTAAAGCTAGGTTAAGGAAGTTGGAGATCAGGATATATGCTGCAACACCAAGTAAGTTAGTCCTTTAATACGTGCATGCAGGCGAGGTTTCTTGATTAGCAATATTTGTGAAAATCTGTTCTTATAAGCCACTTGTGAGGTGAGGTACCACCTCAGAGCTCGGTGTCAACAGAGATTGCCAGGGTAGGCGGACTCACTTGGAGGCAGTCCACCACAAATTTTACAACGTTGGGTGTTTTCGCTCTATTTGTGGCCAGAATTTGTTTCGTTACTTGATGAAGATTTATTTCCTCGTGTTACCATATCTGAGTAATTTGAAAAAATTTCTCATTGTTTTCTGCAGCCCCTCTAAAATTTGGTGATTGTCCGCCGGAGCCTTGCAGTGGTTGCAATGGGAAGACACTGTATGCAGATTCGGGTGTCATCTGCAAAGGAATGACACGGTTGTGTGGCTTGACATCCTTGTCTATGTCGGATATGAGTGATGAGGGAACAAGATGGGAGCGAGTACTGTGCTTGTGGAACAGGCTTTTCACCGTAGCTGCCCCTCGGCTTTACTCTGTTGACGACTACTCTCATTTATTCTGTTCTAGTGGAGGAAATTATAGATCATCGACCGACTTTTCCTGTTATTCCTTTAGCAAGTCATTTTGCGCGATTAGCCATGTCACCACTTGTCGAAGCTTTTGCAAAGTCTGTATATATTAATCTGCATTCTTTTTGTCTTCTAGTTGCATTTAGGACCTTGTCGTAGTGATCCAATAGTGAGACAGACTGGAGTGGAACAGTTCTAAAACAATGTTGCCCTGGGTTGTGTAACTGATGGGTTTCTAGGATGGGTGGGATCTTGCTTCTTAGGACCCTTTCAAGGATTTTTATGATATGGGATGTTAGTGCTATTAGTATGTAGTTCTTTGATGTTGCTTTACTGCCCCCTTTGTGGAGTGGGGGGTATGTCTGTTGTTTTTAGTAACTGTGGGACGACCCCCGTGTCCATGCTCCCTCTCCATAGGATGGAAAAGGCTCGTTGATAGGGGCTTCTTGCAGTTCTTGATGAAACACGGATTTCCCATGAGTCTGGCCCTGGGTCAGAGTGAATGGGCATGTCATTTATCGCCTGTTCGAAGTCATTTGGCGTCAGGATAACATCGGATAGGTTGTGTTAATCAAATTTTGGGGCTCTCTATAAAAAATTCATTTTGATCTTGGGACTCTCAGTTGGTTAGCGGCTTGCTAAAAACTGAGTCATATTGGGACTTGAGTAGCTCACTCATTTCCTTGCTGTCATCTGTTTTATGACCCATCTTGTTTAAGTAGGGGCCCAATACTGGACGTTGTTCTCGACTTTGTTTTTGGCATAGGAGAAGAAATACTTTGGGTTTCTTTCGATTTCATTTTATGGCTTTAGTTCTTCCCACGATTCTGACCCCTAAAGGATTCCTTTAGCTTAAGTTCGATGCTTGCTATTTCTCTGACCAGTGTCTCCTTACGCATTTCAGATATATTGACCTCTTTTAGCCGCTGTTATTCTTTTCCGTAACCTGTAAAGGGAGCGCCTGTCTTTTTCTATTTTAATTCTACTCCTCCTTTTTCTTAGGGGGAAAGCCTTGTGCATACATCGATTTGCCACCAAGTTAAATCTGTTTAGGCATAAGTTGGGGTCTGTGTTGCTTAGTATATCTTCCCAGCTTATATCGGTTAGGACTTGGTTTACTTGGTCCCACTTTAGGTTTTTGTTATTGAAGTTGAATTTGGTGAATGCTCCCTCGGACTAGTCTCATTATGTCGGTCTGGGGCTCCACGCATACATGTCTGAACCTCAATTATGTTGTGATCTGAGTATTTTGTTTTTGATATGGTGACATTTCTTATCAGATCATCATTGTTAGTGAAGATGAGGTCTAGTGTATTCTCCAGTCTAGTAGGCTCTATTATTTGCTGGTTTAAATTTGAATTTTGTGCAGAGATTTAAAAGCTCGTAGGGGAGTGAAGTTTTCATCAGAGCTGCCCCCTGGTGTTATTACTGCCAAAAAATATTATTTGCTATATTCCTCCATTTTAGGTGCTTAAGTTGAAATCCCCCAGGAGCAAGATGTTGGGTGCAGGAGCGGGGAAGATTTTCCAGACAGTGGTAAATTTTTTAACAGCTTGTTCCTGGAATTGCTGGGATGTTGCATCCGGAGGCTTGTAGATACCACAATGACTAGGTTTTGGTTCTCGACCTTTACTGCTAAAACTTCCACTACATCATTTGAGGCATTAAAACAGTTCTGTGCAAACAGTGACTCTGCAATGTACAGGCCAACCCCCCCCCCCCCTTTTGCCTTTCACTCTGTCAATCTGTATGGGTTGTAACCCGGGATCCATATTTCGTTGTCCAAGTGATCCTTTATGTAGGTCTCAGTGAAAGCCGCGACATTGCCTTTGCCTCTGCAAGCAGTCCACGGATGAAAGGTATTTTGTTGTTTGTTGCTGGCTTTAGACCCTGTATTTTTTGCAAAAGAAGAATGTTTTCGGACTGGTGGTATTGTTGGTACTGGGGGGGGGGGATTTTTTTTCCGGCATTAGTATCTGTATCTGTTGGTTTGGAGTGGAGGCCATCGACTGTGGTTCCACTCCAGGAATGACTGGATTTGGTGTACGATTTCTGCCTTTCCTGCCAGTTTTTTTTCCTTCCTGGCACTAAAAAACCTCTCCCTCTTGAGTGGCTGTGGCTACCCAGGTTTTCCCATTTGCCTGGTGTTTTGTTTTCTTTTTGTCCTTTTTAGATGGTATGCCTGGCAATTTAAGTTATGGCACAGTCTTTCCTGTACTGAAGAGGTACACAGTTCAGGGTTTAAAAAGCTTACAGGAAGGGAGTTTGCATTTTCCTGTTGTCATATGGGCATGGCATTTTTTTAGGGGGGGTCATAGTTGCACGTCCCATCTGTTTTTCCCGATTTCCCATGCCTGCAGATACCAAGTGCATTTGTATGTGCACAGGCTTGGTTTCGTTTGCCTTGGGTTTCTGTGACTGTATTCCCTGTTGGTGCATTTTCCTGTCTACTCCTATCCTCCCTAGCACCAACAATGGAGCTCCCACCCGTTGTTTTTGGTAATATATCCTCACTATTGCTAGTGGAGTCCTCTTGTTTGCCCATTTCCTGCGGTATTTCTAGTTTGCAATATTGGTTTTATCTTATCTTTGACTACACTTGTTTCCCTACTACGGCTCCTGTCCCCTATGAGGTCATTTATATGTATTCCTTCCTGCGTATAATTCCCGACTACCTGGACAAAATCTCCTGCTTCACCATTACTGTCTCCCAGGACAGCATCTCCAGCTTCACCATTACTGTCTCCCAGGACAGCACCTCCAGCTTCACCATTACTGTCTCCCAGGACAGCACCTCCAGCTTCACCATTACTGTCTCCCAGGACAGCACTATCAGCCCCACATTTACTGACTACCAGGACTTCACCTCCAGCCTTACAGTATGAGTACCAGGTAATCCTTTACTTGAATTATATAACATGAGCTATGTCACTGTGGAGCTCCCTAAATTATTATTATAATCAAGGGGGAAGCGCTAAACCCGGAGGATTATACAGCGCCTGGGGGGGGGGATGTGGAAGGCATTCAGGCTTAATTCGGGGAACTGGAGCACAGATCCAATTCCCTAAATCAAGAGCCCCTCACCAACATCAAGGAACCTTCCTTGAGGGGAGCTCCCTAAAACATGGACCAACAGCCTCATTATTCCCATTCCGAAGCCCAATCAACAAAACTCATTTCGCCCAATATCCCTTACTAGCTGCTTGTGTAAAACATTCGAAAGGATGATTCTTAATCGTCTTATGCACAGAATTAAGCAATTCTTGTCTCCCTGGTTGCATGGCTTCATGCTTGGAAGGAGTGTGCATCATTGCATTACCACCTTTCTCACTCTGCACACTGACAGCTCATACACTACCTTCCTTGACCTTAAATCCGCTTTTGATGTAGCCAACCGCATGTAATCATTAGTGAACTTGCCAGAATGGATGTTGGAGGATGGCTTCTCCGCTGATTTAAGGGCTACCTGTCCAACAGAAAGTCGGATGTACATTAGTGTTCGCAATAAAACTAACAGAATTCTTGGCTTCATATCTATAAGTATAAATAATAGAAGTCCTCAGGTTGTTCTTCAACTCTATATATCCTTGGTTAGGCCTCATTTAGATTATGCTGCTCAGCTCTGGTCACCGTATTACAGAATGGATATAAATGCTCTGGAAAACGTAGAGGATGATGACAAAGTTGATCCCATGTATCAGAAATCTTCCCTATGATAATAGACTGAAGGCCCTGAATCTGCACTCTCTCGAAAGGCATAGAATTAGGGGACCTGAATGCTAAAGTAGGAGAAACTTTTAGAGAGGGTGTGGTAGGTAAGTTTGGGGTGCCAGGTGTAAATGATAATGGGAGCCCTTTGATTGAACTTTGTATAGAAAGGGGTTTAGTTATAGGTAATACATATTTTAAGAAAAAGAGGATAAATAAGTATACAAGATATGATGTAGGGTGAAATGACAGTAGTTTGTTGGATTATGTATTGGTAGATAAAAGACTGTTGAGTAGACTTCAGGATGTACATGTTTATAGAGGGGACAGATATATCATATCACTTTCTAGTTGTAGCTACACTGAGAGTAAAGGTTGATGGGATACAAGGAGAATAGAAGCATCAGGGAAGAGAGAGGTGAAGGTTTATAAAAATAAAGAGGAGGCAGTTAGGGTAAGATATTAAACAGTATTGGAGGATTATGGGTCTAAGGAGAGCATAGGCAATGGGGTCGAAGAGGTATGGGGTAGGTTTTAAAAATGTAAAGTTAGAGTGTTTAGCAGA
>NC_069414.1:39586545-39604596 GCF_026875155.1 Cherax quadricarinatus | reverse complement strand
CCTAAGTTTTTCCTTTTAATTCCTTGCATTTTTTTTGTCAGTTGGAACGTTCTGAGTGTGTGTGTTGGTGGTGTGTGTGTGTGTGTTGTGTGTGTGTGGTGTGTGTGTGTGTGTGTTTGTGTGGTGTGTGTGTGTGTGTGTGGGGTCTGTGTATGTGTGTGTGTGTTTTTACATAAAATTTGTTTCATATAACACTGTTTTTCAGGGTAATCTGAGCGAAATATTCTTGACGGCGTTAGACCTCGGCGTCAGGTCGTAATACGTGGTCTATGCCTAATGGGGAACGGGGTGCTTAGAGGACCATATGAGCCAGGGAACAGCTGAGCAAGGAGGTTGTTGGAGACAGGTTCGGTGAGCGAGAGCTCTGGACACCCGCGTGTGTAGTGGACCACGCACTGGGAATCTTGGGTCAGCTGGTTGGTGAATTAAGAGTGTGTACTAGTCCGGGTTACTTATGACATCTGCCCTTCCCTCTGGTAATAAGTCTCATAGGTAAATTATTTTATGTAAATTTCCATCAGGATATGTCGTATTCTAGCCCTTTTCATGTTATTAAGTAAATTATAGCCATAGTTCCCATTTTTATTTGTATCTTCATATGCTATTCCCTATTCTGTTAAGCACTGGGATAACACAGGAGACGTGCTCACTTGCTGGGATACCTCAGCGAGAGTGGGTAAAGGTCTCACAGTGTGTGTGTGTGCGTGTGTGTGTGTGTGTGTTTGTGTGTGTGTGTGTTGTGTGTGTGTGTGTGTGTGTGTGTGTGTGTGTATGTGTGTGTGTGTGTGTGTGTGTGTGTGTGTGTGTGTGTGTGTGTGTGTGTGTGTGTGTGTGTGTGTGTGTGTGTGTCGTGCCGAATAGGTAAAACTTGCGATTTTTGGCTTAAATAGGAACGCTCTTCTTTCCTAATAAGGCAAGAGAAAATTTGTGTACGCAATAATTCCGCAACAATGATTCTGAAAATAACGAAAAAAATATATTTCTTTATGTTTATTGTTAAATTATTGTAAACTTATCTAAAATATATTTAGTTGGATAAGGATAAATTAAATTGCGCTTGTTATAATAAGGTTAGGTAAGTTTTGTACGACAAGAACTTAATTCTTTTCGTACAAGATTCTTAATTTTTTTACATTAACATAAATGAAAAAAAATATATCTTTAAACGAATAAGAGAAATTTTTTAGAAAGCACTTAATTTTAAATGAGTTCTTGCTAATTCACCAATTTTACCTATACGGCACGACATATATATACATATATATATATATATATATATATATATATATATATATATATATATATTATATATATATATATATATATATATATATATATATATATATATATGATGTGAGTGTGTGTGGTGTGTGTGTGTGTGTGTGTGTGTGTGTGTGTGTGTGTCTGTGTGTCTGTGTGTGTGTCTGTGTGTGTCTGTGTGTGTCTGTGGTGTGTGTCTGTGTGTGTGTGTCTGTGTGTGTGTGCTCACCTAGTTGCTCACCTAGTTGAGGTTGCGGGGGTCGAGTCCGAGCTCCTGGCCCCGCCTCTTCACTGATCGCTACTAGGTCACTCTCCCTGAGCGTGAGCTTTATCGTACCTCTGCTTAAAGCTATGTATGGATCCTGCATCCACTACATCGCTTCCCAAACTATTCCACTTACTGACTACTCTGTGGCTGAAGAAATACTTCCTAACATCCCTGTGATTCATCTGTGTCTCTCAACTTCCAACTGTGTCCCCTTGTTACTGTGTCCAATCTCTGGAACATCCTGTCTTTGTCCACCTTGTCAAATCCTCTCAGTATTTTGTATGTCATTATCATGTCCCCCCTATCTCTCCCCTTAACCTCTCCTCGTAGGACATACCTCTTAGCCCTGGGACTAGCCTTGTTGCAAACTTTTGCACTTTCTCTAGTTTCTTTACGTGCTTGGCTAGGTGTGCGTTCCAAGCTGGTGCCGCATGCTCCAATATGGGCCTAACGTACACGGTGTACAGGGTCCTGAACGACTCCTTATTAAGATGTCGGAATGCTGTTCTGAGGTTTGCTAGGCGCCCATATGCTGCAGCAGTTATTTGGTTGATGTGCGCTTCAGGAGATGTACCTGGTGTTATACTCACCCCAAGATCTTTTTCTTTGAGTGAGGTTTGTAGTCTCTGGCCCCCTAGACTTTACTCCGTCTTCGGTCTTCTTTGCCCTTCCCCAATCTTCATGACTTTGCACTTGGTGGGATTGAACTCCAGGAGCCAATTGCTGGACCAGGTCTGCAGCCTGTCCAGATCCCTTTGTAGTTCTGCCTGGTCTTCGATCGAGTGAATTCTTCTCATCAACTTCACGTCATCTGCAAACAGGGACACCTCAGAGTCTATTCCTTCCGTCATGTCGTTCCACAAATACAGAAACAGCACTGGTCTTAGGACTGACCCTGTGGGACCCCGCTGGTCACAGGTGCCCACTCTGACACCTCGCCACGTACCATGACTCGCTGCTGTCTTCCTGACAAGTATTCCCTGATCCATTGTAGTGCGTTCCCTGTTATCCCTGCTTGGTCCTCCAGTTTTTGCACCAATCTCTTGTGTGGAACTGTGTCAAAGCGCTTCTTGCAGTCCAAGAATATGCAATCCACCCACCCCTGTCTCTCTTGTCTTACTGCTGTCACCATGTCATAGAACTCCAGTAGGTTTGTGACACAGGATTTCCCGTCCCTGAAACCATGTTGGCTGCTGTTGATGAGATCGTTCTTTTCTAGGGTTCCACCACTCTTCTCCTAAATAATCTTCTCCATGATTTGCATACTAACATGTCAGTGACACGGTCTGTAGTTTAATGCTTCGTCTGTCTCCTTTTTTAAAGATTGGGACAAATTTTTGCTGTTTTCCATGCCTCGGGTAATCTCCCGTTTCGATAAAATGTAGTGAATATTTTGTTAGGGGTACACATAGCGCCTCTCTCCCTCTCTCAATACCCCCTGGGGAATGTTTTTTTGGCCCCCTTGCCCTTTTAAGTATCTAGCCACTCAGAAGCCTCTTCACTTTTTCCTTGGTGTGTGTGTGTGTGGTGTGTGTGGTGTGGTGTGTGTGTGTGTGGTGTGTTGTGTGTGGTGTGTGTGTGTGTGGTGTATGTGGTATGTGTGTGTGTGGTATGTGTTTTTGTGTGTGTTGTGTGTGTGTTGTGTGTGTGTGTACTCACCTAGTGTTTTTGTGTGGGATTTTGTGTGTGTGTGTGTGTTTGGTGTATGTGTGTATGTGTGTGTGTGGTGTATTGTAGTACTGTGTTGTGTGTTACTACCTAATTTGGTAGTCACCTAATTGGGGTTGGGGGGTCGAACTCAGCTCCGGGCCCCCGCCTCTTCACTGATCGCTATTTTGGTCCCTTCTCTCTGTTTCCCTGGCTGTACATACCTCTTCTTAAAACATGTAGGGTTCCCCTGCCTCCACTACTTCCTTGTGGGTTTTTCCCATTTCCTGACAACTCTTTGACTGAAAAAATTTTTCCAAACGCCCTGTGATCGTCGGTCTTCAGCTTCCATTGTGACCCCTTGTCCCTGTGCCCCCTCTGGAACATTCTATCTCGTCCCCTTGTTTTTTCCCCCCGCAGTATCTTGTATGTCTTTATCTATCTCCCCTGACCCTTTTGCCTCCATATGTCACCCGATTTCCCTTAAAACCTTTCCTCGTACACATTCCCTTGAGCTCTGGGACTCCCTTTTTGGGCAACCTTTGTATTTTCTCTAACTTCTTGAGTGTTTGCCCAGATGGGGGTTTCCAACTGGTGCTGCATACTCCAGTATGGCCAACATACACATGTACAGTGCTTGAACGTTTTCCTTTTTAAAGGTACGAACGTATGTGTGTGTGTCTGTGTTGTGTGTGTGCTGGGGGTGTGGTGTTCTGTGTTGTGTGTTCTGTGTGTGTGTCTGTGCGTGGGTGCTGTGGTGTGTGTCTATGTTTTGGGTTTGTGTGTGGTGTCGTGTGTATGTGTGGTGTACTCACCATTTGTACCACCTTTTTGGGGTTGCGGGGTCGATCATGCTCCGGGCCCCGCCTCTTCGCTTTTGCTACTATTCCCTCTCCCTGCCCCATGAGCTCTATCATACCTCGCCTTAAAACTATGTAGGTTCCCCCCTCCATACGTCCTTTTCTAGGCTATTCCACGGCCTGACTACCTAACTGAAAAATACTTCCAACATCCCTTTGATTCATCTGAGTTTTCGCCCCAAATTGTACCTCTTGTGTCTGTGCCCTTCTCTGGAAACCCCGTCTTTGTCCCCCTTTTCTATTCCGCGCAGTTTTTTTAATGTCGTTATCATGTCTCCCCTGCCCCTCCTGTCCTCCATGCGTCGGGGCCGATTTCCCTTAACCTTTCTTCGTGGGGACAATCCCCGTAGTTTGGGGACTATTCTTGTTAAAAACCTTGGCCTTTCTCTAATTTCTTGCGTGTTGATAGGGTGGATTCCAAAACTGGTGCTGCAACTCCATTGGCCTGACGTAAATGGATACAGAGTTTAAACGAATCGTTACTGGGGTATGGGAACCTACCCGTAGGTTTGCCGGGCCCCTATGCTGCAGCAGTTACTGATTGAGTGCCCTCAGGAGATACTGGGTGTTATACTCCCCCCCGATTTTTTCCCCTTGAGTGAGGTTTGCAGTCTTTGGCCATCAAACAAATTTTGGGGTTTCTGCGGTTTTCTTTCCCCTTTCCCCCAATTTTCTATTTTGCATTTGGCAGGGTAAATTCAAGGCCAGTTGCCGGACCAGGGTTGTAGCCTGTCCAGGCCCCTTTTTAGCCTGCCTGATCCCTTTTCCGATTTGAATTCTTTTCATTTAAATTCGCTCATCTACAAACAAGGACACTTTTGACTATCCCCTTCGTTAGTCGTTCACATAACCGAACAGCACAGGCCTAGGGCGCCCCTGTGGAACTCCGCTTGTCACGGCCCACTTGACCCTCGCGCGTACCATGATCGTCTATTCCTGATCCATTTCAGTGCCTTTCCTGTTTTGTGTGCCTGATCCCTACTTTTGCATAACCTCTTTTGAGGAACTGTGTCGAAGGGCCCTTTTTGCAGTCCAAAAATAGCAGTGAACACCCCTCTCTCTCTTGTTTATTCTTACCTTTTCATAAAACTCAGTAGGTTTGGACACAGGATTTTCCCTTCCCTGAAAACCCTGGGTTGTCAATTAACACTTTTTCTTTTCCCGGGCTCCACCACTCTCCTCCCGATGATCTTCTCCAGACCTTGCATACATACAGTTAGTGATACAGGGGGGTTTTTTTGTAGTGCCTCATGTCTGTCTCCCTTTTTAAAAAATTGGGACTACATTTCCATCTTCCAACCTCAGGGGGTTGCCCAGTTTCAAATGATGTGTTGAAGATCTTTGTTAATGGGTCACACAAAATCTCTGCTCCCTCTTTAAGGCCAAATGGAGAGATTCTGGTCCCACCGCCTTTTAGGGTTTTTGTGTGTGTATGTGTACCACCTTTGTACTCACCTATTTGTGGTTGCAGGGTCGAGCTTTGCTCCTGGCCCCCGCCTCTTCACCGGTTGCTACTGGGCCCTCTCTCTCCCCGCCCCCCATGAGGTTTTATCAAACCTCGTTTAAAAAACTGTGTAGGGTTTCCTGCCTCCACTACGTCATTTTCTAGGGTATTCCACTGCCTTTCAACTCTATGACTGGAAATACTTCCTACATCTCTCTGATTATTTTGTCTTCCCTTCAATTGTGGCCCCTTGTTTTTGTGTCCCCCCCCTGGAACATCCTGTCTTTTTCCACCTTGTCTATTCACCCTATTTTTTATGTCGTTATCAAAACTCCCCTGACCCTCCCGTCCTCCAGTGTCGTCAGGCCGATTTCCCTTTAAACTTTCTTCATGGGCATTCCCCCTTTGCTCGGAACTAACCTTGTCGCAACCCATGTACTTTCTCTAGTTTCTTACGTCTTTATAAGTGCGGGTTCCAAACAGGGGCTGCATACTCCCGTATGGGCCCGAAACAGGTGTACATGTCTTGAATGATTCCTTACTAAGGTTTCGGGAATGCTGTTTTTCGGTTTGCCCGCGCCCATATCTGCACAGTTACTGATTGATTGTGCTTTCCGGGGACATCTCGGGGTTATACTACCCCCAAAATCTTTCTCCTTGAGTGAGGTTGCAGTCTTTGGCCACCTACCTATACTCTGTCTGTGGGCTTCTGTCCCTTTCCCCCATCTTCATGACTTTGCATTTGGGAGGATTTTAAAATTTGAGAAGCCCTTTCTGGACCAGGTGTCCAGTCTGTCCCGGTCTCTTTGAATCCTGCCCGGTCCCCCATCAATTTAATTCTCCTCATTAACTTCACATCAACTGCAAACAGGGACACTTTGAGTCTAACCCTTCCGTCATGTCGTTCACATTCCCAAAAATAGAAACGGTCCAAGGACCGACCCCGGGGGACCCCGTCGTCACGGGTCCCACTGTGATACATCATTACGTACCATGACTCGTTGTTGCCTCCCGTCAGGTATTCTTGATCCCTTGCAGGCCCTTCCCGTTATATCACCTGTGCTCTAGCTTCTGCCTAAATCTCTTTGAGGAACTGTGTCAAAGGCCCTTTTGTTAGGGAAGACACATATGCAACGTTAGACCTTTTTCCGAAACGTTTCGCCTACACGAAGGTTCTTCATCGAATACAGAAAGTGGGAGGGAACAGTAAGAGTGAAGACGGTTAATCGTCCATCACCCCTTTAAATCGTAGAATTTGAGGGGGCATCCCTCGGCCTGGGGAAATTCAGTTCCATATCAGGAAATACGAAGATCAAACGACAGTGCGGGGACTTAAAAAACGCCCGGGAAAGGGGAGGGGCAGGGGATAGTAGTAGTAGTGAGTAGTAGTGTAGTATGAGAGGCAAATGGAGGTCATGTCCCTCTCGATCCAACCCTTTTCACTTGAAAAAAATTGTCCAAGGTGTTTTCTGTACCAAGATGCCACGTTTGGAGTGTTGACAAAATGAACAACAAAAAGGTAACAAAACCCACAGGTTGTTAGGTAAAAACATATGCAAAAGTTAGACAACTTTTTCCCAAACGTTTCGCCTACACAGTAGGCTTCTTCAGTCGAATACAGAAAATAGGCAGGAACAGTAGGATGGAAGACGATGTAAACAGTCCATCACCCTTAAAGTCGTAGAATTTGAGGTTGTCGTCCCCCGGGCCCGGAGAAGTTCGTTCCTAGCCAGGAACTATCTGAAGATCAAACGACAGGCGGGATTTAATAGTCGGAAGGAGAGGTGGGGGTGTATATATATAGTAGGTAGTATGTAGTAGTGAAGGCAAACGAGAGGTCATGCCCCTCTCAGCCCCAACCCCTTCTCACTTAAAAAGCTTTCCAAGGTGTTTTTTGTCCCAAGATGCCACGTGTTGCATGTCTGCAAGATGAACTCAAAATGGTATAAAAATACCGACGGGTTTTTGGGTTTAAGACACAATGCAACGTTAGACAACTTTATTCCGAAACGTTTCGCCAAACATAGGCTTCTTCAGTGAATACAGAAATGGCAGGAACAGTAAGATGTAAACGATGAAAATCAGCCTCACCCTTAAAGTCGTGAATTTGGGGTTGTCAGTCCCTGGGGCGGGAAAGTTCAGCCCATATCAGGAACTATTGAAATCAAGCGACAGGGGGAGATTTAAAATACTGTGGGAAGGAGGGTCGGGGGTAGTAGTAGGTGTAGAGTAGTAGTAGTATAGTGTGTGAAAGTAGTAGTAAGTGAGGGGCAACTGGAGGGCTGACAACCTAAAATTTCACGACTTTAAGGGTGATGGACGTTTACTCGTCTTCACATCTCTAGTTACTGCCTACTTTCTGTTTTTCGACTGAAAAGCCTACTGGTAGCGAAAAATTTCGGATAAAGTTGCTAAACGTTGCTATTGCTTACCTAACACCTGTCGGTATTGTATACCTTTTGATGTTAAAAGCCTTCTTGCAGCCCAAAGAAGATGCAATAACCCACCCCTCTCTCTCGGTCTTATTCTGTTTTTATCTAAAACCCAAAAGGGTTTTTTTTGACGCGGGTTTTCCCTTCCGTGAATCCGTGCGGGTTTGCTTTATACTCTTTTTCCGTTCCAGGTCTCCACCACTTCCTCCTGATAATCTTCCCCAATATTTTGCATACATACACGTCAATGACACAGGTCTATATTTAAATGGGCCCTTTTTCTGTCTCCTTTTTTTTAAAAAGGGGGAAATACATTTTCCTCTTCCATACCCGGGGTTGCCCAATTTCCAGGGACGGTTGAAATTGTGTAAGTGGCACCACAAATATCTGCTCCCTCTGTGGTGGTGTGTGTGTGTGTGTGTGTGTGTGTGTGTGTGTGTGTGTGTTGGGGGTGTGGTGTGTTTTGGCGTGGTTGTGTTGTGGTGCGTGTAGTGGGTGCGTGTATGTGTGTGTGGTATGTGTGTGGTGTTTGTGTGGTGTGTGTGGGTAGCGTGTGTACTCACCTAAAATTTACTACCTAATTGTGGTTGCAGGGGTCGGGACTAGTCCTGTGTGTGTGTGTGTGTGTGGTGTGGTAGGGAAACCCCCTTTGTACTCACCTATTTGTGGTGCGGGGGGCGAGTCATAGCTCCTGGCCCGCCTCTTCCTGTTTTCTACTAGGTCCTTCTCTCCTCCCTGCTCCATGAGCTTTATCTACCCCGCCTTTTAAAAAAATTCATGGTTCCCCCCCCCCACTACTTCACTTTTTTAGGCTATTTCACGGCTTGACTACTCTATGATGAAGAAATACTTCCTAAAATCCCTTTTTTGATTCATCGGTCTTAAATTTCCCAATTGTGACCTCTTGGTCTGGCCCATTCTGGAACACCCCGTTTTTTGCCCCACCTCGTCTTTTTGGAGTATTTTATATTCGTTATCATGTCCCCCTTGACCCTCCGGCCTCCAGGTCGTGGGGCCGTTTTCCCCTAAACCCTTTCTTCGTAGGAAAAATCCCCGAGCTCTGGGATAGTTTTGGGGAAAAACCCTTTTTGCACTTTCTCTAATTCTTGACTTTGCTTGACTATTTTTGGGGTTTCCAAACTGGTGCTGATACCCCCGTATGGGCCTGACGTAAATGGTATAACAGAGCTTGACGAATCCTTACTGAGGCATCAAAAACGCTATCCGTGGGTTTGCCAGGCCCCGAGCGCCTTTGATGATTTTCGCCTTGGGAGTATGCTCGGTGTTTTACCCCCCCCAGATTTTTTTTCCTTGAGTGAGGTTTGCGACTTTGGCCATCTAAACTATATGTGTCTGGGGCTCTTTGCCCTCCCCAATCTTCATGATTTTGCTTTGGCGGGGTTTAAAAACTCAAGGAGCCAGTTGTGGCCGGGTTTTGTAGCCTGCCGGGTCTCTTTTTAAAAATCCTCCTGACCCTCATCCGATTTGTTTTCTTTCTTTAAATTTCACATCATCCGAAAAACAAGGACACTCTGATCTACCCCCTTCCTATGTCATTCACTATCCCAAGAACACCACGGGTCCAAGATGCCCCCTGTGGAACCCCGCTTGTCACGGGGCGCCCCCCCTTGACCCCGGGATGTGTGTATGTGTGTGTGTGTTATTATATGTGTGTGTTGGTGTATGTTTGTGTGTGTATGGTGTGGTGTGTGTGTGTGTGTGTGTGTGTTGTGTGTGGTGTGTGTGTGTGGTGTATGTTGTGTGTGTTTTTTATGGGTGTGTTGGTATGTGTGTGTGTGTGTTTGTGTGTGTGTGTGTGCGTTTATGTGGTTGGTGTGTGGTGTATTTGGTGTGTGTGGTGTGTGTGTGTGTGTGTTTGTGTTGTATGTGTGTGTGTGTGTGTGTGTTTTTGGGTGTGGTGTGGGGTTAGTTATGTGTGTGTATGTGTATATAGTGTGTGGTGGTGTGTGTGTGTATGTTGTGTTGTTGTAGTGTGTGTGTTTTAGTGTGTTGTGTTGTGTGTGGTATGTGTGCGGGGTGGTGTGTGTGTTAGTTACCATTTTGTCCGGCAATGTCTTTGACACTGGGCCTGTTGTATAGATTTCGTGTGTTGTGGGTGTCTGTCGTGTGTGTCTTGTCTGTTTCGTGTGTGTGTCTGTAAAAGGTTGTATGTGTTTGGTGTAGTGTTGTGTTGGGGTGTGTGGTGTGTGTGTGTGTGTGTGTGTGTGGGGGTTTGTAGTGTTTGTGTGTATGTTGTGTGTGTGTGTGTGTGTTGTTGTGGGGTTGTGTGTGTGTGTGTGGTGTGTGTGTGTGTATGTGGGTGTGTGTGTGGTTTGCCGAACAGGAAAAATTTGGGTAAATTTTAGCAAGAACTCTTTTAAATTAAGTACTTTCTAAAATTTTCTCTTATACGTTTAAAGACATAATTTCTTTTCATTTATGCAAATGTAAAAATTGATAATTTTGTGCCAAAAGAACCATGCAAAGCTTATCTAAACTTATTATAATAAGCGAAATTTAATTTAGCCGCCTAGTCTAACTAAAACGTTTAGATAAGTTTACAATTTTTAAATAATAAACAAACACAATGAAATTTTTTTCTCGTTAGGTTCAAAATGATTTTTGCGAAATTATTGCATACACAAATTTTCATTTGCTTTATTTGACAAGAAGAGCGCTGCTATTTAAGCCAAAATTGCAAGTTTTACCTATTGGGCACACATACACACACACACACACCCCTTTATATATATATATAAAAATATATTATAATAAAAAATTATAAAATAATATATATGCTGGGAATTTTTCGAAGAGCAGACGAAATATACACAAACACTGATCTCTGGCTAAAGGGAACTGAACCTACAAACCGGGAAAAGGTACGCATGTTTTAAAACCAATCTACCCCACCGGACCAATCCCTTGGAGTCCAGCTTGCAGGGGATGAGATGGAAAAGGTAAGCCTTCTCCCCTAAAAGCGGGCTGCCTTGGACCCAAAGTCTCAAACTGGACCCAAAGGGTTTTGGTCCAGTGGGGGGTAATTTGGGTAAAGCACTGGTCCCTTCTCCAAGGTTCGTAGGTTCGAGTCTTCTTCAACCAGAGATCAGTGTTTATATATATATTTTATAATATATTATTTTAATATTTTAATATATATTTATAATTATATATATATATATAAATATAAAATTCGTGCCGAATATGTAAAACTGGTAGTTAGCAAAAACCCTTTTTAAAATTAAGTTCTTTCAAAAAATTTTCTCTTTACATTAAAACAATTTTTTTCTTAATGTTAATGTAAAAAATTTTAATTTGCCCCAAAAGAATCTAAAAAAAATTTCCCCTAACCTTATAAACGAACAATTTATTTTGCCTAACCAACTAAATTATTTTAGATTTGTTTACAGAATTTAATACAAACAAACACAGTGAAAATATTTTTTTCTTTTGGCTCAGAATGATTTTGGCCTAATTTTTTGCATACACAAATTTTCATTTGTCCTATATGGCAAGATGAGATTTTCTATTTAAGCCAAGATCTAAATTCTGCCTAATATATATATATATATATATATATATATATATAAAAAATTTTATAATAAATAAAATATATAAAATAAAAATTTATTTAAAATTTTTAAAATATTTAATTAATATTATTAAATTTAATTATATATTATTATATATATAATATTATATTTTTATATAAAATATATTATTATATATAAAATATATACAATACAAACAAGCCACCAGGGGTAAATTATATAAGTACCACACACACACGCTCGAGTCCACATAAAATTCGTGACTTTTCCAGAGGGGGAGGCAGGCTGGTGATTGTGATCCAGCCTATTATACTGTTTTTTAAAATTACTTCTTTTTCATGCCCGAGAAGTTTCGAAAAAGTCTCAAAATTTCAGCATGACAAAAGATTTTTTCGGCCGTAAATGTAAGACACAATGCTTTAAAAATTTCGGGGGGCAGTGCAATTTTTTTTTTAAAGATTTTCACGATGCCAAAACGTTTGAAAAAGAACCGACGGGAGATATTTTCCCACATCTGGAAAGAGAATGGATTTAAGCTTAAAGAGCTTCTTATTCTAGGAAATCCCAAGAGCTTGGAAATTGGAACTTCTTACCGATTCTTTTAAAAGTTTTTCATTCACTCGTAATCATTTTTTTAGTGAAAAAAATTTCCAATTTTTTCCTCTTTTAAAAAATGACTTATAGAAAACCCCTCTCTTTCGCTTTTAATTTCATTTGTCTGTCCTAAAATTATGGGCCTATTTCTCCACATTTTCCATCTCGATTGTTTTACGGAATACTATTATCTTTCTCCTCTCACACACACATAAAAAAAAAGGGAACGTTTCATTTATATATATACTTTATATTGCGAGTCATAAGGGGAATAAAAAGTAAAAATTTTCCCAGAGAACTCTCACAGTACGACAAAAAGAGGGAAAAATTTAAATTTTGATTCACGTGAGTCGAGAACCCCCAAGGAGGTCAATAACACACAACTTTGGGATTCCCTGTCATTCTATTTGGGGTTAGATCACCTCTAAATTGACTTCATCTGCCCTAAACAAGTGTTGGGTGGAGATCACTGCTGAGAAAGGAATTCATCTCCATTTGACGGCTACGAATTCCTGGAACTGCTGAGGAAAGGTATCTCTGTCAAGGGGAAATAAAAGTACAGGGTACTTTGGGGAATGTTTTAAAATAGGATATTTTTTTGGGATATTTGATATGTGGTATCGGGTTTAAAATATCCACCTGAAGAGGTTTGCATTTCGGGCGAGTGCCCATCGATCCGAAGATTACCTTGGACAGAAACATTTTCTTCGAAGACCGTTTTTGTTCACATATTTTCTTTCACTGATGTAGCTCCCACCTCGTAAAAAAAAATTTCTTTTGAAGTATGCTAGTTTTTATGACTTTAAGAGGGGCCTTTTTTACACCTCAATAAAGCAATTTGTGTTCTTTGTTTATTTATAATATTGTCCCCGTCAAAATAAAAAATCATACCCCCTTTAAAAACGACAGACAACTGTTTTGGGGGCGACCCACAACCGTATATCCCTTTAAAACTGCTGAACATGAAAAACATTTGCTGTAATATGGAACAACGCAGATTAAATGAATACATAACTGTATACAACCCCAGTAAACTATAAAACGAAAACAGAACACGTTCAAAAACGTTTACCCCAAAAAATCTTATAAAACGTAGTGTAGTTACCCCCATGAACATTTTTTGCGATTTAATTTAATAAAATATTCATTTAAAGAGCAGTTGCCGCTTCCAGAAATAACTGTTTGTTGTCTTCAAACTCAATAGACCAAAAAGTAAGATTCCTTGTCATGGAATATTACAAAGATCGTAAAACCCGGATAAAAATAACATCAAATTTTAGAATTGAACATTAAATTCCCAGTGAAATTTTCTCAAAAACGTTTGTTTGTACTAGGGGATGGGGGGTTATATTGTTTTTTGTAGGTGTGTTACGCACCCATTTTGTGGCTCGGGGTCGATTCAAGCTCCTGGCCCCGCCCCTTTGTGGTGGTGTGGTTAAAAAAAATGCGATGCGCCAACATGCTCAAAAGGGACAACACACACACACACACACACACACACCCCACACACCACACACACACACACACACACACACCACACAACCCCCACACACACACACCCAAAACAACAACAATACACACACAACACCACACACCGCAAAATTGCTGGTTATGGGGGTTTCAACCACAGGGAGATTGACTGGGAAAAAATGGGCCCCCATGGGGTCCCCAAAAATGGGAGCCAGGTCTTGGACGGATGTGGGGAAAACCCCATGCACCAAAATGTTAAGGACACTACCCGAGTGAAGGGAGGATGAACCAGCAAAAATTGGACCTTTTGTTCACCCTGGCAGCTCAGACATTGAGGACATCAAGTATGAATCCCCCAGGAGCAGCGACCACTGGTTTGTGCTTTTAAACATAGTAGAGCTGCAAGTGGAAGAATAACAGGGGTTGAATGGGAAAAGCCTGACTATAAAAGAGGGGGCTACATAGGGTTGAAGAACTTCCGCGGGAGGGGCCCGTGGGGCAGAGAACTGGGGAGGGAAAACCATAAATGAAATAGGAATATGTAACAACAAAATGCAAAGGGGACGGGGAAAAGTTTATTCCCCAAAGGGGAACAGTAACAACGGGGGAAAACCCGAAGAGCCCCTGGTTTACCCGACGGTGTAAGGAGGCAAAAAAAAAGTGAAAAAAGAATGGAAAAAGTACAAAGGCAGAGAACACCGAAAATAGGGAAACAGTCGCAGAGCCAGAAAATATGCACAGGTAAGGGGGGGCCCCGCGACAGTATGAAAATGACATAGCACTAGAATCAGACTGACCCGAAACTGTTTTATAGCCACACAGGAGAAGACAACAGTCAAGACCAGGGGATCAATTTAAAGGGCAGCGGTGGAGAACTCACAAGAAATGATCAGGAGGTATGTGAGGAGCTGAACAGGAGATTTAAAAAGGTTTTTTTACAGTAGAACGGAGGGGTGTGGGAATCAGCACAGAAGGGGAAAATCAAGAGGAAAAACCAAAAAGTGTTTTGGTGACATCAACAACTGAGGGAGGGGACGAAGCCTTAAATGACCTTGACACCTCAAAGGCGATTTGGGGCCGGACAATATTTCCCCTGGGTCCTTAGAAAGGAGAGAGATGCTGTGCGTCCTCTAACCCCAATTTCAAAACTACCTTGAAACTGGGCAACTACCTGAGAAATGGAAGACAGCTAATGTGTCCCCTATTTATGAAAAGGAACAGAAACGACATTAAACTACGACCTGTGTCCTTTACATTATTGTGTGCAAAGTCATGGGGAAGATTATCAGGGGGAGGTGGTCAACCCTGGAAAGGAACAAGATTAAAATGAAAACCAGCTGGTTCATGGGAAAGGGAAAAATTTTGATCAAAACATCCTGGAGTTTTTTTGACAAGGTAAAAGAATAAACACAGAGAGAGGGATGGAGATTGCGTTTTCCTAATGCAGAAGGCCTTTTACACAGTTCCCCCAAGAATTAGTGCAGAAGCTGGGGGATCAGGCGAGAAAAGGGGGAGGGCACGCAATGGATAAGGGAAAACCTGACAGGGAGGCACAACGAGTCATGGTAGTGAAGAGGTATCACATGGGCCCTGTTACGGCGGGGTCCCCCCAGGGGGCCGTTCTAGGACCAGTTATTTTTTTTAAAAATGTGAACGACATGAGGAAAGGAAAAAGACTCTGAAGTGTCCCTGTTCGCAAAGACGGAAGTTGATGAAAGAATTAAATCGACCCAGGATGGGCAGGACGCAAAGAGACCTTACAGGCGGACATTGGTCCAGTAACTGGCTTCTCGAATCAATCCAGCCAATGCAAATTTAAGATTGGGGAGGGGGAAAGAAGACCGCAACAGATATAGGCTAGGTGGACAAAGACTACAGACCTCACCAGGGAGACCAAACACCGAGACATCACGGAGGCACCTCAACCAAAAAAACCGCTGCAGCTAAAGGGGGGTCTGGGAAACCTGAGAAAAGCGTTCCGAACCCTTTAAAAAGGAATCGTTCAAGACCTGTACACTGTGTATTTAGGCCATACGGGGTATGCAGCACCCGTCTGGAACCCCCACCGGCAAGCACGTAAGAAGTTAGAGAAAGTACAAAGGTTTGCAAAAAGGGTAGTCCCAGAGCTCAAGGGAAAAGTCGACGAGAAAGGTTAAGGGAAATCGGACGACGACACTGGAGGACAGAAGGGTCAAGGAGACGTGATAAGACAACAAGATACTCGGGGAATAGACAAGGGGGGCAAGTAGATGTTCCCGAAAAGGGGGCACAGGGAAGCTGAAGCTCAGACGGTCACGGGGGCGTTTGGAAGTATTTCTTCGTCATAGAGTTTTTCAGCAAGTGGAATAGCCTAGCAAGTGAAATAGTGGAGGCAGGAACCATACATATTTTAAAAAGAGTATGACAAAGCTCGGAAGCAAGAGAAGAGGACCCCGTACGATCAGTGAAGAGGCGGGGGAAAAAAGCGAGTTCGACCCCCAAACCCCAAAATTGGTGAGTACAATTAGGTGAGGACACACACACACACACACGCACCACACCGACAGCTTCTACTAACATTTTTTTCTCCTCACAATTAACTTTCACATTATTGGTTTTTAAAATTTTAAGAATTTTTTTTTTTCCCCAGTATTACCCGAAATTTCCCGGAACCGTCTTACCAAAAGTTCGAGTTGATTAAACCATTTTGCTGCGAGCAACTTTCAAAGCACTGAGCGATAACTTTCGGAAGAGTATATATAAAACTTTATTTTCTTCTCTAAATTTGCACCTTTCCCTACTGGGGCGGTCAGGGGGGGCCCCCCCGCTTTTTGCTTTTCCCCCTCTGTGTTTTTACTCCCCCCCCATCTCTGTTAGTGCATTAACTCCTAACACTTTATTATAAAGTATATTGCTTCTTTTCGATAACAAAAATTACGCAATTAACATACTGTTTATCACGCATTCACGATAATGAATATTACGCATTTACGAAAATGAATATTCTGAATATTATGAAATTTGGAAAATTTATTATGGCATTTTTGATAATGTACGCTACGAAATTAGGACGATAATTTATATTCTGCAATTGTGGTAACGTATTTTGTGTGTTTAGGAAATCAATTTTGCCCAAATTTACTGATGTTTTAATGTAAAATTGCGTGCAATATAAATCACAGATAGGCGATTTTTTAACAATGAAAGACAAGCCACGGTGGGAGGGAAGTATTTTGTCAAGATCTTTCGTGCGTCTCCATGCGTCATCAGGAGCTGTGAAAATGTTGCAAGAGCAGCAACAGGTAAATGAGGGGAGCTTTTCCCAGGGGAAAGGTAGCGTTTTGACGCCGGCCTGACGTTTAAAACGCTACATCCCTCCCTCATTTACCTCCCACCCACATTTGCTTGGGGGGGGGAGGTTTTCAAGCTACTTAATAATTGTAGGTTAGTTGTAAAAGGTTAACAAAGCTCTCCCTTGTAACTTTTAATGTTTAATTTACGTATTAACCCTAATTTAAATTTTAGCTCAAAATATCATTTTGACGAAACGGGACATAAATGCCCCTGGGATTAATTGATTTCGCTTCATCAAAATGCTATTCGCTTCCATACGACTTCTGATATACAGAAGTTCTTTTGAGCAAGGAACAACGCTTGAAACTAATCATTCATAACCGCGCTAGAAGTCTCTTGAGTGTTGTAGCCAGCATCATCAACAGTCACACACACGTATCAACAGCCAGCCAAACCACTGTTTTAAGGAACCATACCACGGGCGGGATTAGAACCCGCCCGGTGCCAACGCGTCGGTCTGGAGTTTTGTAACTCTCTGATCGCGGGTTTTAACCCCGCCGGTGGCATGGTTTGTTAGCAATCGTGCCATTACGATTTCGTGAGTCACCGTTTTGACAGGGTTTACTCCACTTTTCCATCTTCCACTGGGGGAGGCGAGACGCTTTGATGCCGATGAAGGGATCTTCAAACCAAGGAATTGGAACCACAGTCCTCTCCCTTAGATCAAATCTAATTGGGAAACCCCCTTCTAAGGCACTTTATGACTTCCAAGAGTTTAGCGCTTCTCCGTGACTAATACTAATGGCCAAACTCTCTCTCTCTCTTCTCCATTTACAAAGGCCGGGAAACATCTCACGCTCTGAGTTCTTACAACTGCCATAAATTAGAACATACACGAGCATAATGTTAATAAAAGAAGACATTCTCAGAGTTATTAACTTGGAAAAAAACTAAACCCAAGAAAATCAAGTAGTGTAGCTTATTTCTGTTGAAGTTTCTTCTGGTATATTTAAACCACAGGAGCCGATTAAAAACTTACAGTGGTACCCATTTGCTGTTAGGTTAACATAACATTTGGTGTAAGGTTATTTAACCCGTACATCGTAAACCTGAGAATCGAACCTAAGATTAAGGTAGTCTTGGCTGGGAGTGAACAATTAAAGCAACCTTTAAAGCCTTCGTATAGGTGATTTGGGTTTAAACCAGTTTAAAATCACTATCGTATTCTCTCATGAGTTTGAACCCCACGGAC
>NC_069414.1:39566002-39586045 GCF_026875155.1 Cherax quadricarinatus | reverse complement strand
GCGGGGGGGGCCCCAAGGGCGGGGGCCTTTAAAAAATTTTCGGACAAGCCCAACGCCAAAGAAGAAGGGAGTGTGCAAGGCCCCTTGCCACGAGGCGGTTTCCCTTCCAAACAACCCTTGTGACGACACGATTATCATCTCCCCCTTTGGGAACACACAGATTGGGATAAACTAAATGAAATTATGGATCAGGCTTTGGTCACTCTCTTGAACACTATGTTTTAAATTTGTCCACTTTTTGAGGAATACGGGAAAAACAGAAAAAACCTATGGACATGTCAAGATATCTTATTAATGAAAATAAGATACCAGATATACAAGCAAATTTCCAAAATTTTGTTTGTAACAGAAAAGTGAACTAAATAGTAATATAAATCCAGTGTATTCCTTTTAAACCCTTTTGGGGGCCTATTTTCCCGGCCTTTTTGTACCACATGCTCTCGCGCAAAACCGTCCACAGGATGGTAGGGTGACAATAAACTAGCCATTTCGGGGCAAAATTAAAAATCTCTACCACCCTAATTTTCCCCACCCTCAACACCATTTTTAAACGAGGAGCTGCCAAAATATCGTTTTGGGATGACACCAATAAATTACCTTAACACTGCAAAACCTACATTTTAGTTTGGTACAAGCAGGTGTTTGCAATTTAACATTAAGATGGGCAACCCAATTGCAACATAATGAGGAAAATTTCCCCTTGCCAACTCGACAAAAACCCAAAATTTCAGCACACTATCCAACACAAAAAAAAAAAGTGCCAAAAAGGGTGGGGACCTCCCCAAAATACGATACTACATACCGCAAACTGCTCTTCTCACACTAACCATTCCTATATATCCATACCTCACCATGCATCTGTGTTTGGGGTTTTTCAAGCAGCAACAAACCTAAAGCAAATAATAACCCAACAAAAAGCCGCAGTAAGTTTTTTTTTTTTTTTTTTTTTTTTTTATTACACACCGGCCGTTTCCCCCCCAAGGCGGGGTGGCCCAAAAAAAAAATTTTCACCATCATTCACTCCATCACTGTTTGCCAAAAGGGGTGCTTTACACTACATTTTTTTTAAACTGCAACTTAACACCCCCCTTTTCAAGTGCGGGCACTGACTTCCCACCCGGGACTCAACCGGGGGCCCCGCCGGTTTTCCCTAACCCCTTCAAATTTTACTTTGCTCACACTCCAACACACTAAAGTTTTAAAAAACCCTTTTTGTCCCATTCACTCCTACAAACACGCTCACCATGCCTGTGGAACCAAACCCCTCGCCAACAAAACCCCTTTACCCCCTCCCCCAACCCCCCCTGGCCACCCCTACCCCCCCTTCCTTCCCTACGACGAACACTCTGAAGTCATTTTGTTTCGCTCCATTCTCCACATGTCCGAACCACCTCAACAACCCTTCCCACCCTCTGGACACAGTTTTGGTTCCCGCACCTCCTCCCAAAATTCCAAACTACGAATTTTCTGCATTATATTCACACCACACATTGCCCTCAACTGACACTCCACGCCTCCAGCCTCTCCTCCGCAACATTCATCACCCACCTTTCCCCACCCCTATAAGAGCGTTGAAAACTATACTCCAACTTCCCCTCTTTGCCTCCAAGACAAAGTTTTCCCACGACTCCAAGTGCACCCCTCCCTTTTTTTCCCCCCATCAATTCTAGATTTTACCCATCTTTTATAGACCCATCCGCTGACACGTCCACTCCCCCCAAACTAATACGTTTACCTCCCCAACCTCTCCCTCCAATCTGAAATTTAATCTTTTATCACCTAATCTTTTTTTAAACCCTCTAACCTTTCTCTTTTCCGTATTCACCTTTAATTTTTTTCTTTTGACCCCTACCAAAATTTATCCACCAATCTCTGCAACTTCTCTTTTAGAATCTCCCAAAAACAGTGTCATCACAAAGAGCAGCTGGACAACTCCCACTTTGTGTGTGATTCTTATCTTTTAACTCCACCCTCTTTCCAAGACCCTCGCATTTACTTCTCTTTAAAACCCCCTCTATAAATATATTTAAAAAACCACGGGGACATCACACATCCTTGTCTAAGGGCCCACTTTTACTGGGAAAAAATTTCCCTCTTTCCTACATATCTAACTTGACCTCACTATCCCGTAAAAACTCTTTACTGCTTTCAGTAACCCACCTCCCACACATACCTTGCAAATCGCCACATTGCCCCCCTATCCACCCTGTCATAAAGCCTTTTTCCAAATCCATAAATGCCAAAAGACCTCTTTAGGCCTTATCTAAATACTTTTCACTTAATTTCACTTATATGTTCCGCAGTAAGAAAATCACAAATCCCACCCTGGCAACAAAAACCCCCCCCCCCCCTTCATAATCTAAAATTACTTCCGTTCAGAAACATCCCCACTTACTACGTGCAATCTAACACAACTTAAATTTTCCAAAATTTAACCTTGACCTAAAACGCTTTCTTGATATTGTGACAGGATCCACAGCATAACACCAACACAAACTCTCTATACATTCCCCCTTTCGACTAAACCTTTTAAAAATTTAAAGTATTTTAAAGGACCTAAAAACTGGGAAAACCCACCTGAAAACCTAGAACTGAACACATTATCACTTTCAAAACTACAGTTAGAAAAATCTTATCTCCCTGATCCCCCCGACAATAACTAAATGAAACCACCTGGTGGTTTTACAATTACACTCACTCCCCACGATATAAACCCAAAATACAATCTTTAAACTTAAAAAAAAATCCTACTGTTTATAATTGCCTATGATACTCCAATATAGACACCTATTTTTTGCCAAAAAAAAAGCATTCACATTGCAAACTCCAAATTATATGTATCACTTAGCCGTAATACCATAACTTAAGGTTTTTAAGTTAAGAATTGATCTAAGTTTGCTCGAAATGCCACCATTAGGGTCCTAGGGCCCCCTCTGTAAATTTGTATTTTAAACATGAAACCACACAAAACCCAAAACCTTAAAACCCCCCTTGTAATCTTATAGAGAATAAACTTAAATTGATTGAATTGTAAAAATCACTGTGGCCCGGGAAACAAGGGGGGTAACAGTAGAAAGTGACACAACAGGGGAAAAGAAAAGGGCAAACCCAAACCCAATTTTAGGAAAAAAACCCAATGGGATGAGCGGGAAGAGGGGACAATGAAGAAAAAGCCTGGGAGGATGTTTTTTAAATAAGAAAAAATAGACCCGGGGTTTAAACCCAGCAGCTAAGGGGGGGTCCGGGGGGAGACTTGAGAACGGAAAAGCGGGGGACCTTTTTAAATTGAACTTGTGGTATTTTAAGCCCTTGAATTTTGATTTAAGCTGGCAGCGGGGCAAGGCACATCAGAGGGTAAAACCCATATGGGATTTAATTTTAGAACGAGGGGCAGGTTAGCAATGGGGGCCATTTTCAAATTTTTTTGAAGCTTTTTTCTAGAAGGTGGTAAAATTTTAAAGCCTTTTTTGCTGAAGGGGGAAACGTAGAGCTTGATGAACTCAAGAATTTGGGGTGAGTGTAAAAGTAAACGGTTTTTCCCACATGCATACTTGACTGTTCCAGCACCGAGGCTTTTGAAAGATTCAGTACGGGTTCATGGTGTCAGTATTTAAGGGAAAGTGTAAAAGAAAGGGTTTTTTCCCCGAGGGTTTACTGGAGCGTCGTTTTTTCCTTCCTCTTTTTGGGTTTGGTTTCACGGGAGAATCAAAAATTGGTGGTAGAAAGGTGACTGAGGTTCGACAGGACAGCTGTGGGGTTTGTAAGGGTTGTGAACAGCGGGTTTGGGAGAGGGGGGAGGGGGGTTTGGTTGGGGCAATTTGGGATCAACGTTTTCCAGGGGAATTTTTTTTATAAAAATTTAACGGGAGCAGTTGCTTGGCGGGGAAAACAGGTCTGTGGTGCAAAAAGTTCAGGACTTTTGGGAAGGATCGAGATTCTTTTGAAGGTGTGGTTTCCGGGAAAATTTGGGAAGGGCAGGCATGTTTTTTCAACGGAATATTCCCTTTTTAAAGGGGGGTTTTTAAAAAGTCCCCGGGGGCTTGCTGCTTTTTGCAAGGTGTGCATCCCACCATCCCGTACAGCCCCTTTGGAAGGACACCGTCGGGGGAGTGGAGAAAGGGATTTGGGCTGGCAAGGGTGCCGGGTAGTTTAAGCGGTAAGTTTTGAGGCGTGGGTTTGGGTTTTTTGGTTATTGCAGCATATGCCCGGTAAATTTGGGGGTCTTCTTCAGAACTTTAGTTTTTTTTCAATATGATTTCTTTCCTGAGGGGGGGCACTTGCTGCAAGGGTATGATGATCACCCTTGTAAGGGAAAGAATGGTGCGGGATCTGAAATCGGGTCCATCATTCCCACATTTTAAAAACAAAACTTCTTTTTCTTGATGGGGCAGCCCCCTTGGGGGTTTGTTTTTAATAGGAGTAGCGGGGGTCCAGCAGTGGGAGTTTATGTGAAACGTCTTTTTTCTATTTTATTTGGGGTGAATTTGGTAATAGAAGGGCCCAGACCGTCAAGAGAGTTTGGGGCACCCCTGGAGATGTCTGAGATGTAATCTTTAGAAATTGATGTGGCTTTGGGGGATTTTTTGAAAATGCTGTCTACCGAGGCCCCACGGGTTTTTTTTTCCCCCAAAAAGTTTTTTCAGGGGCTTCAGTAAAGAGAGGTGACGATTTTGAAAAGTTTTTTCACAAAGCCCCGAACTTTTTCACTTCAAGAATGGAGGGGGGGAATAGAGTGAATTTTTGTTTTTTAGGGTCCTGATTGAAGATCGCCCCTTTTGTTTTAGTGCTTTCCGTGTCATCTGGGGGCAGCCCACAATGAAAAAAGTTTTTCAGAGATTTAAATTGCCGAAAATTTGACCTCCCGGCGGGTCCTAACGACGGAGCTAAAGCTAACTTCGAGGAGTCATTTTTTTGCACCATTCACAGGCTTGTTTTTAAAAACACGTTTCGAAAAAGAAATTGAAAAAAAGGGAAATCACTTTGTGAATATAAATTCAAAACCCCGCCGGGGGTCGAAGAAGGTTTTCCTTGCGGTGTAAGCAACTGAAATGACCCCGGACTCACCACTAACAGAGGTACAAAACGAACGAACGAAATTTCGGGGTAAAATCCCAAAAGGGGATGAGCGGGAAGACGGGACAGACAAAATTTTTGTGCTGGAGGGGAGTGTTCTTATTTTAAAATAGAGCCGGGGCTTAACCCGCGAAAAGGCGATCGGGGGACAAAAAACGGAAAAAAAAAATTTCCCGGGTTTTTCCGTTGGGATTTTTCCCGGGGGGGGTGACCCGGGGAGTAAGGGACTTGCGCCCTTTTTAGAGCAAAGGGGAGGGGCAGAACTAAATCATCAAAAACCCAAAAAAGCAAAGGGCCCGAACGGGGTCAAAAGGGGGGTACCTGTCTTAAAAGGGTCCCTTTTCCCAGCGGACCCAAGGTTATTGTAAGTAGGGTTAGGAGCGGATCATGAAAGGGGAAGTAGAAAAGGTTTTTTTTTGGGTTTGGGGGTCGGCAAATTTTTTCGTAAAGGAGAGAGGTCCAGTAGTAAAGCCCGTGTTTCAAGTTTTTTCTATCTGCCCTTTTAAATGAGCCTCTTCCAGTACAGATTCAGGGGCGGGGGACGTCAAAACGGGGGCGGAGAGACTCGCTTTTTGGCAAAAGTCCCCCCCTCTAAAATCAAGCACCCACGCAGCGCCTTGTTTTTGGACACGCTGCAGTTTAAGCAAGTTTTTTTTCCCTGCAAGAAGGGGGCCCTAGGGGAGAGAAAAGTTATCAGGGGCCCGAAATTAGGGATTTTAAGGTGTATTTTTGGGTGCGTTGAGGGGCATGTTTAAAGTTTGTAAGGCCCCCCAAGGGGCCTTTAAACTAGCTATTGCATCCCCTTGAGGGGAATGTTTTCCGTTTAAAGAAGAAGGAAATCAAGATTAACGCCAAGGACAGTGAAAATTTGGGTGTGGAAAAAAGGAAGTAAGTGCGGGTGTCAGCTTTTCCCTGAGTTCGAGGGGTAATGGGGGATCACTTTCCCTGTGGGTTAAAAATAAGTTTTTGCTGGTTTTTGGGGGGCGGGGCTTTGGGTTTTTTTGATCCTCCTTTTTTGTTCCCAAGGGCTACGTGTAAAACCTCTTTATTGTTTTTTTGTGTGTGAGTGTATCTAAAATTGGCATAGTGATGGGTTTGGAAATTTTGGGGCCCTCCCATGGGCTATGTGATGGATTTGGGTATACGGGGTTTTGGGAATGTCGTTATTGTATAAAATGAGAGGGTGGGGGAAAGGGACAGATCCCGGGGGAACTCCAGCATTTAGTGTGAAGTACCCCAGAGTAACACCCTTTGGGAAATTTTGATTTCATGGTACGGCCGCCCTAGGAAGTTGCAGAGGATTTACGAGTATTGAAAAGGCGGGGTTAAGTTAGTGCAGAGTTTTGGGATTGGGGCCCCCGTGCCACCCCAGTTTCAAAAGCTTTTTTAAAGTCTTTTGCAACCAGGGCTGTCCTGTTTTTTTTTGTTTTGTTTTTTATTGGATGTGTTTTAAAAATGATGTTAAGGCATCCCCTTTTTAAAATCTGTGTGTTCTGAACCAAAAGGCCATCTGAAAGTAAGAATTAAAAGTTCCAGGGAAACCCGCGAAGTGCGAAAGATTTAAAGAGTTTTTCAAAAAAGTTTTCCCAAAATTTCGAGGAGGGGTGATAGGGCAAAAGTTTCTAGGGGCAGAGTGGGCTTTATTGGGTTTAAGGGAAGGGGGAAACAGTAGCACTTTTAAGAGGGAAGGAAGTATCCAGAGGGAAGGGAGGCATTTTAGGGGGTTTGGGGTAAAGGGAGTTTTGACAGAGTCAGGAAAGGGGTTTTTAGGATAATAAAGGTTTTTGGGCCCAAAGGGACCAGGAGCCTTTTTAGGAAGGTGCTGAGGAAGTTTTTAAAGTCTGGGTTGGTGAAAGGATGTCGAGTTTTTTGGGAGGAGGGGAAAGGGCTAAAGTATGTTGGTGTCTGGGTTTTGTTTCTTGTGTGTTTGCATTTTTTCCAGTGTTCTTTAAATTCTGAATGTGTTGAAAACGTTTGGGTGAGGGGGGTAGGGTGGAAAATGTTTCTCCCAATTTGTTTGAAAATTTGGGAGCAGCCTGTTTTGGGGCTGAGAAGTGGGGTGTTGTTGTGGGTGATGTGTTTGAATTTGTTGGTGGGGGGTATGCCCTGATTTTTTTGATAAAGTTCCAGAAAAGGGTTTAGTGTTTTTAAAAACGCTGCCGGCCGCTTTTTTGTATTAGCGGACCATGATTGTTGTGGTCTTGATCTAGGGTGTGTAAAATTTTGTTTCAAAAGGGAATGAGATCTAATCTTAACAGATTAAATCTATTTGGTTGTAGAGGGGAACGGTTTTTGGTAGCAAAATTAAAAATTAAAATCCCCTTTTTGTTCTGAGGAAAGGTTTGAAAATAACGAGTGGTGTGAGTTTTTTTTTAGGGTTTCATGTTGGCTGCTTTTGTAATGGGTCCTGGATGAGATCCAAATTGAGTAAAACGATGTCAAGATAGGTTTGTTTGTTGTAGCATAGTTTAGGTTAAAAATTGTCTATGTGTTTTTTGAAAAACACCCAGTCAGCGTTTTTTGTAGGAGAATAAGGGGTGGTTGGAAAGAGGATAGGGGTTTGGGGGAGATTGTAAGATGAAATGGGATGTTATCAGAGCCTGTAATAGGGCCCGGGGAGATGTAAATTTTTAAATAGAGAGCTGGCTCGGGTTTTCCAGGGAAAGATGTCCCGGTTTTGGGGCCCTTGGGCCCGGGTGGGTTTTAAGAAGGTATTGAAAATCTGGGGCCCAAAATGAATTAGTTTTAAAGGTTTTTTTTAATTGAAATAATTGGTGACCAAGTTTGGTTTTTTACTGGTGTGATGAAAGGGAGTGTGTTTGGCATTCCCTTCGCTAGAAAGGGAAGTTGGTGTTTGGTGAGTTTTAAGACCCAAAAGGAAAGGGCGTGTATGTTGAGAGTAGTGTTTGGGGGAGCAAGGGGTAAAAAGAAAAAAGGGGCCCCAAGGGGGTGTGTATTCCCAAACCCCAAGACAGTGTTGGTAATAAAAGGG
Source organism: Cherax quadricarinatus (assembly GCF_026875155.1). NCBI lineage: Eukaryota > Metazoa > Arthropoda > Malacostraca > Decapoda > Parastacidae > Cherax > Cherax quadricarinatus. The sequence continues at coordinate 39,577,980 of NC_069414.1, read as the reverse complement.
ATTTTGGGGAAAAATTTATGTTTATGTTGGAATTGACAAGGATGGCAACCCCATCGTGGGGGTCATAGGGGGGGCTGTTAAATGCAGTATAACCATAATGGCGGAAAAAACATTGAGGGGCTTTGAGGCAGGGACTGTTTAACAAAACAATATCTGGCCCCTCTGCTTCAAGGAGGTCGGCCCCCCGAAAGGGGTCTAAATTTTAAAGTAAGAACTTTCGTTGAACTGAATCGCCTTAAAACGTGATTTAAGGTTTTTGTCTTTTGCAAAGTTTTAAAGTCGGGGGGGGAGTTTGGGTTAAAACCCGTGATAGTGGGGCCATCAGTGGGGTGTTTTTTGGGAGGGGCTACGGAAACCCCTTTTTTTGGAGGGGGAGGAAGAGATGGATCTGTTTTTAAGTTCCCTTTTGGGCTGTCCGTTAAAGTTTGGGGGAGGTTTTTGGGTTTTAGTGGATTTTGTCTGGAGGGGGGGGTTGGCCTGGATGAGGTTTTTTTTTGTGGTGGATGGGGGAAGGTTTTTTGCAGAGGAAGTGGGAAATTTTGGTAAGCTGTGAGGAAGTGGAAGCTTTTTTGGGAAAGGGGTGAAGTTTGGGAAGGGAAAAAGGGGGGGGGGGTGGGCGTACAAATAGCAGTAGGGGGGGGGTTGGGGGGAGGTGTAGAAGTATGAAAGAGGGAGTGGAGGAGGGGAGCTGGTGGGAGTAGGAATGGGGGGGTGGGAAGGGGAGGAAGGAGGGGGAGGTTTGTAGGGGGCCCTTTGGGAAAGAAAGGGGAAAAGGGGGGATAATTTAAAAAGGGGAAATTGGGTTCCCGACAAATTAGGTTTAAGGACAAGTAGTGTCTGATTGGGAAGCCTTTTGAATTAACCATCGCAGAGTGGGCAGCATGGCAAGTTGACAGTTATTTTTTATCTAAGTGGGGTGTAAAAAGGAGATTGCCTTTTAGTCTGCCCTTTGGTGTTTGATGTGTGTAGATAGGAAAAGGTAGACCCAAATGCGTGGGGGGCCCCCGGGATTGGGTTTTGGGAGGGGGGTGGGGAAAGGGGGGGGGGGGGTAAGGAAAAAGGGGGGAGGGGCAGGGAAAGGGGGTTTGGGAAGGGGGGGAGGTTGGGTTTTCTTTTGAGGGAGGAAGAAGTCTTTTTTTAGAAGGGGAGGGGAATTTTTAAAGCAGTGTGTGAAACCCCCCGGGGTTAAACCAATTTTTAAGGGGGAAAGGGTTTCAAGTATTCCAGAAGTGGGCCCGTTGCTGAACACTGGACAGACTTGTTAGATGTGGGAGTGTTTTTTTTTCGTTTCCCCAATTTTTAGCATTTTTAAACATTGTGTGAAATTTGGGGGAAGTTCGGTTTAAGAGAGCATTTGGGGGAATTCGGATGGTTTGGCAAAGAAATTTCCCTTTAAATGAAAAGGAGAGGCGTCCCGCAGGGGTAAAAACAGCGTATTTTGAAATGGTTTGAGTTTTTCCGGTCTGTAAATATCGCAACAAGACTTTTTTCTTAGTACTGATATTTTATTAAGTCTTCTTTTCTTTTGTCCCTAAAGGGTGTCCCGGAAAAAGTAAGGGGCCCCAAAGGGGTTTAGCAAAGACTGGCTTTTTGGAAAGGGGCTCAAGCCAAATAATGGTGAAGCCCCGCGTTGAAATTTTTTTCGGGAAAAGTTGAGGTGGGAAACCCTTTGAGGAAAAGTCGTCAAAAGGAGTTTGAAGCCTGATTGGTTTTGAAAAACTTTAATTGAAGGTTTCACCAGTTTTCGATATAATAAAATTTTTTCCCGGGCAGAAAAGTGGCATTTAGGATTAGAAAATTTAGGTTTTGGGGAAAGGAATTTTGGGTTTAAAATAGAAACAGAAAGGGGGTGGGGGGAGGTTGGGGGGAGTGGAAGGGGGGGGGGGAGGTGGAAGGCAAAGAAGGCAACGCCCTTAAAAAAAAAGAAAAAATTTAAATTTGGGGTTTTTAATCGGCCAAAAAATGAGAGTACCCCAGCTAGGCAAATACTTTTAAGTAGAAAACACGTAAAATTCCTGGCGCAGGGCACTGGGGAGGGGAACCCGGATGGAGCACGTAAAAATCCTTTAGTGGTGGCGAGACTGGCTGTAAAGGCGTGCAGTCAACAAAGGGGAAAAATTCAAGCAGCAAGAGGCTTCCCTGGGCCCCTTTGTCGGGAACCACCGACCCAACCCCCCCTGATGGGGGGAGGGAAAACGAAGGGGCCCGCAAGCATACTTTAAAGCACTACTCCCAAAACGGGGGAATTTCGAGAGAGGCGAGATCGTCGATGTGTTTTGTAACACACGTCACCCCTCCAGCTAAAATCGCTTGATCGCTTCTCATACAGAGGTAGATAACATTATATTATAAAGGGGGAGAGTGAATGTTTACGCCCCCGGAAACCCGAGAATGTCATAAAACAAAGAATGGGGGGAACACGGGAGAAGGCCCCACTGGGCCCATGCGAGGGGAGGGTAACAGAGGTGGACAGGACGGCTATATATAAAGGGAGGAAGAGGTGGAGGGATAGTAGTAGTAAGTCGGTTTTCTTTGTTGTGGCCCTTTCGCCATCCATGGGTTGGGTTTGGGTGGCGAAACGTCCCACGGGGGTGATGCCCGGGGTTTTTGCATGTGTCCCCTTTCATCCTGTCTTTAATTTAAACAATTCCCTTTTCACAAAATTTCTAAATACTACTAAACCCCACCCTTCCCGCCTATATTTAAACCGTCCTGCTCCCCCACTGTTTTGTCCCTTGTCTCCCACAAAACACTCATCGTAAGACAAAGTCGCCTTTTTTCTCACCTCAAAAGTTTTTTCCATCGATTCCCCCCTCGGGGGGGGGGGAAACCCATAAATCATCGGGATCAGCGCCTGACCCTTTCTCCTTCATGATGCTTGCAAAAACCCTTTTAAGGACAAACCCAAAAGTGGGGTAATAAACGACTCAAAAAACTTGCCCCCTTTCTGCTGTTGTGAAGACTTGCCTCAAGTTTAAATTTCCCGCCAACCCCCTTTGACGAAAAAACTCTTTTAACGTCCCCGGGACTGAAGATTATGAAGCCAAAAAGCTGATCGCCGACACTTCATAAAACCCTCAGAGACCGACAGTTCACCCCTCTCCCCTTTAACCTTTTTTTTTCTGGGGAAACGTTTTCCCTTTTTGTAAAAAAGCCTGGGCAAAACTCGCACTTCTTTATCAGGGAAAAGGGGGGGGAACCGGGGGGTTGGGTAGGGGGAGGTTGGTTTGCTCTGAGGGGGAGAGAATGTGCTTTCTAGAAGGGCAGGAATTTGCAACTGCAGTGTGTGACCCGCGCAGTTAGACATTTAAGGGGGAGGTTGCAAGTATTCCAGAAGTGGCCAGTTGCTGAACATCTGGAGCAGACTTGTGTTAGATGTGCATGTGTTTTTGTCGTGGCCGAATTTGTAGCATTTAAGACATTGTGTGATTGGGTGGAAGTTCGGAGTGAAGAGAGCGTTTGGAGGAATGCGGATGGTCTTGCAAAGATTCCTTGACTGAAGAGTGTAGAGGCGTCAGCAGGAGTAGAACAGCGTATTTGGAATGGTAGAGTTTCTGGTCTGTAAATATCGTCAACAGAGACTTTGTTCTTTAGTACTGATATCTTTTATTAAGTCTTCTTTGTCTGTGTCATGGCTGTCAGGAGAGAGTAGTCTACGTGTTTAGAAATTGGATGTGCTTTTGGCACGGTGCATCAGGAGTCCAAATAATGGTGAAGCCTGCGTTTGAGAAGTTTTTGGTCTGGTATCGCTTGATGAAAAACTGCAAAACGAAGCAATGAGGATCATCCTAGGATGCCCTCGTTACTGCTAAAATTTTAAATATGCGGAAAGAACTTAATATTCCAAGTATTAGAGATCGTGTTACTGAAAGAAATATCCTTATTGGGGTCAATATGCTTAGGCTAGCCCATTCAAACCCCTGCACAGAAGCCCTCACAAACTTTCCTCAGCACACTGGTGAACACCTTCCAGATGGATCGAAAAAACTGGAACCGACCTCCGCATGAACAGCTACATGATCTATATCAAGTTGGACAACAGAGACATTTCCCTGCTCCATGGGATATTACCCCATTCCAAACTACCATTCCTCCATTTCCCCCAAAACTCTTCTTAAATCACAACCAAAGCTTCGTCTTGAAGCCAAACATGATGCCTTAAGCTGTATTGATAACTTAGTCACACAGAACAATCTTTCACAAATTATTTACGTCGATGGTTCTGTTCACCAGTCCCTGGTGCAGCTGGTAGTGCCGCTGTTGTCACACAGAGTGATGGCTCTCATAAAGAAATTGGAGCACGCATCAATAACTGGGCCTCTACCCTTCAAACAGAACTGTTTGCCTACTTCTTGCACTCAATGTGTCCATGTATCTAAGGTTGACACTTTAATTGTAATGATTCTCTGTCATCCATAAATGCTCTCAACTCATTAAGTATAAATTGTGGCATGCTTGTGTCAGAAGCCAGACATAGATATGGTAAGATTGTGGACAGTGGAGTCAGAGTGCACATGCTGTGGATTCCATCTCACATTGGTCTTCAGATGCATGATAGAACTGATAAATTGGCTAAGCTGTATGCTTTCAAAGAGGGAGTAGATTACAATCTTGGCTTGTCAGGTAGTAGTTTGAGAACAATAATACGAAAAGAACTTCAGCTGAATTTTATGGACTTAAGGCTCAGGAGATTGACACCAGTGAGTCCATCTATCTTTATTCTATTTTGCAGGAGGAGCCACATGTCAAAGGGCATCCAAAAAAAATAAGCGACTCTTGGATGTCACTCCCCCCGGCCCTCCGGCTGGGTTAAAAGTATCTGGGCAGGTTAAATAACCACCACCAAAATTTTGGACCAAACGAAATGAAAAACTTTGCCAGAGGGGATTTATTGTCACACATTGCGTCATTATGTACTGGGTGTGAATAAAATTAATGAATTTAGAAAAAACCTCACTCAAAAGTTTTCAAAAAAGGGCTAAGTATTTTTTTCCACGGGGTTTATATTGCAGCCTTTTTGGGAAAGAAATACCCTGACTTTGCTAGCTGAAAATTTAAGCTTTTCCAACATGTGTGCATGTGTGTGTGTTGTGTGTGTGTGTGTGTGTGTGTGGTGGGTGTGGGGGGGTGTGTGTTGTGGTGTGTGTGTTTTTTGGCGCGTGCTTTGTGTGTGGGTGTGTGTGGGGTGTGTGTGGCGGGTGTGTTTTGAGGGGGGTTTTGTGTGTGTTTTTGTGGTGTGTGTGGGTGTGTGCGTGTGTGGGGTGTGTGGCGTTTTGGTGGGTGTGTGTGTGCTTGTGGGGGTTGTGTGTGGTGTGGTGGGTGTGGGGTGTGTGGGTGTGTTTTGTGGGGGTGTGTGTGAGGGTGTGTGTGTGGGTGTGTGTGGGGGTGTGTGTTGTGTGGGTGTTGGTGGGGGGGGTTGTGTGTGGGTGGGGGGGTGGGGTCCTTGTGTGTATGCATAATTTGTACGCTCGTGTGCACTGCCCGGTGGTGGCCCCCGTGTGTGTTTGTGGCGGGGCCCCGGCCCCAACTATTTTGTGGGTGTATGACCCATTTTAAATTTTTGTATTTTTAATCATTAAAATTTGGGGACCGGGTTGTGACGAAATCAGTGGTTCTTTACTTTGAAATTTTTGTTATGACTGTAACCTTTGAAAGGGAGTGAAGCGGTTTCATTACCTCTGAAACCCTTCCCATAAATTGTGACCAGATTCCCTGGAGTTCATTCCCTTTTGGGAACTAGTTCAGCGGGTTATAACTTTGGGGGTCCAGTAAATGGCCCCTTTGTCCCTTTTGTAACCCTTTTGGGATTTTTCCCGGGCCCACGGGAAAGGGGTTTATGGGGTGCATAAAGATTTTTAAACTAAAGTGTGTGTGTGTTTTTTGGTGTGTGTGTGTGTGTGTGGTGTGTGTGGTGTGTGTGTGTGTGTGTGGGTGTGTGTGTGTGTTTGTGTGTAAACCAACAATCAATATTTGCACCAAAAAACTCATTACAGTTTGACGGGTGGGGAAGGGTGTGAATTGCTCTTACTCTAAAATTTTGTTCATGATTGTGGGCCAAAGTTTAAACGAAAGGGAACCCTTTTCTACGGGAAATTCATTCCCTTTGTAATTTTGTGGAGTCATTACCTTTGTACCTATTTTCAGCTATCAAAATTTTGGGGGGGGCCCAGTCCCTGGACCCATTACGTCCCCTTTTTAAATTGTAAATCCTTTGTAACTTGTCATGATTGTGACCAGGCCCTTCCCGGGATTTAAATTTCCCTTTTTAAAATTGGGGTTTTCTTTTCCCTTTTTGTAAATTGTGAGTTCTTACCTTTGTAAATTGGAGTTCTTCCCTCTGCCCTTGCCTCAGCTTTAAAAATTTGGGTCCATCCCGGGGCCCAATTATGTACCTCTTTTAATTTTTTGATCCCGCCCACAGGAGGGGTTATGGGGTGCATAATAAACATATTAAACTAACTATCGCTTGAGGTGTACGCTTCGTAGGAATGTCTGTCAAGAAGGAGTTTGAAGCCTGAGTTGGTTTTGAAGACTTTAAGTTGAGGTGCACCAGTGATCTGATATAATAAATTTTCCGGACAGATAGTGGCATCAGGATTAGAAAATTTGAGGTTTAGCGAGAAGGAATTGGATTTAGTAGAAGCAGAGGCAGGTGTGGGAGGTTGGGGGAGAGTGGAAGGGGGGGTGGGAGGTGGAAGGCAACGAAGGCATCGTCTAATTACGAAAAGATGTAATTGGAGGTGACAATCGGCCAAAAAGTGAGAGTACTCAGCTAGGCAAGTACGTGTAAGTAGACACACGTACTTGCCTGGCGCAGGACACTGAGGAGGTGAACTGGATGGAGCACTGTATATCCTGAGTGGTGGCGAGACTGGCTGTATGGCGTGCAGTCAACAGGCGAAGAGAATTCAGGCAGCAAGAGGCTTCCTGCCCTTCGGTCGGCAACCACCGACGCACCAATCCTGATGGTGGAGAGGAAGACGAAGGTCCAGCAAGCACTACTCAAAGCACTACTCAACACGGGGTAATTTCGAGAGAGGCGAGATCGTCGATGTGTTAGGTAAGCACACGTCACCACTCGAGCTAAGTCGCTTGATCGCTTCTCATACAGAGGTAGAAAGACATTATATATATAGGCGGAGAGTGAGATGTGACGCACGTGACCTGAGGAATGTCATAAGAACATAAGAATGGAGGAACACTGTAGAAGGCCTACTGGCCCATGCGAGGCGAGGGTAGACAGAGGTGGAGCAGGACGGCTATATATAGGCAGGAAGAGGTGGAGGTAGTAGTAGTAGTAGTAGTCTGGTTGTCTTTGTTGTGGACGTTTCGCCATCCAGTGGCTGGCTGGATGGCGAAACGTCTACGGTGGGGATGCCCGGGTGTTGTGCATGTGTCATTTCATCCTGTCGGTATTATATACAATTCTTGTACTACTACTACTACTACTACCTCCACCTCTTCCTGCCTATATATAGCCGTCCTGCTCCACCTCTGTTAGTCATTGTCTCGACAAAACACATCATCGTAAGACAAAGTCGCTTCTCACCTCAAGAAGTGTTCCATCGATCCCCGTCGGGGAGGGGAACCTATAGTCATCGTATCAGCGCCTGACTTACTCCTTCATGATGCTTGCAAACCGTGTAAGGATCAAACCCAACAGTGGAGTAATAAACGACTCTACTAAACTTGCCCTTGCTGCTGTTGTGAAGACTTGCCTACAAGTTAAATTTACAGCCATCCACTCGACGAAAGACTCATTCATCGTCGTCTGTACTGACGATTATGAAGCCACAAAGCTGATCGCCGACACTTCTATGAAAACCCTCAGAGACCGACAGTTCACCATCTCCCCTTCACCTTTTTTGCTGGCGAAACGTTCCGTTTTCGTCAAACGCCTGGACAAACTCGTCACTTCTTTATCGACTGAGGATCTCAAGACCTCTATCGAGGAACAAAATACCTGGGCGTCGATAGAACTTATCACCAAAATCCCCAACGCCTCTACAATGATCAAGCTAACCTTCTCCAACATCGAGATGGCTACTAGAGCAATGTCTGACGTTTTGTAGATGAATGGTTCAGAGAACCGACATGTTGATAAATTAGACACATGTGCAACTCAATAAAGATACCCAAGAGTTGCACATGTGTCTAATTTATCAACAATGTCTGACGGCCTAGCTATCTCCTACTATCATATCCCTCCAAGTCACATAGAACCCGAACGTTTCGCCCACATCTCGCCATGCTGGACCTGCTACTCCTATCACCACTCAACGCCTGACTGTCCTCTGAAAGGGAAGAAGTACTGCACAAACTGCGGTAAAGACGGCCATGACTTCAAGGAATGTTCTACTACCACTACCTCTCCTACCTGCCTCAACTGCAAGGGTACTCACCACACCCTTGCAGCAAAATGCCCTCTACGTAAAGAAGTCCTGTCTAAGAAAATCATTGAAGAAACCAAGAAGAACAACCCTAAATCGCCAACATACGCCGCCATTGCAAAAATTCAATCAGATACCACCGAACTCCTTCAAGCTACACAACAATCGTCTCCACCCAGCCAGTCCCTCTCTGCTTCCTGACGCTGCTCCATCCAAGGTGCTATACTGTATGATGTATGCACACCTTACTAATGCTGCAAACCCTGGCTCATTCAACACAACAATCAATGAACTGTTTCGCCTAAACAACATGCCAAACTTCAACTTTCCAGACTCGCCACCATCACAAGACCTCCTCAAGCTAATTCCAGACATTGTTTAACTTCACTTCAACCCTGGTCCTACTCGTATCTCTGACCAAGACTCTACTCCAGAACCAACACCACCGTCTACTGCCACCTCTCACCACCCACGACCAGCCCAACAAATCACGACCGACCAACACTCCCTGCCTCCTCTCAACACAGTCACAGAAGACGAAATAGTACCAGAACATTATGAACAACCCTCGGACAACGACGAAGTAGTAGTCGAAGAAGAAATCACAGGCAACCGTTACCTAAGCCAAGCCTTTAATGGGTCTCTAACCTTCTACACCACCCCCAACCTCCCAACCGAAATGAGCGCAGCTGATATGCTCCACTTAATGAAAGAAGGAGCTGTTAAGTACACCTGCACCAAACCTCACCAAATTCCTTTTGAAGACGCACTATCTTACCTCGTGGCGAATCTGAACTGCTCTAACCTCAGAATGCAACTATTCCACATGTCCAAGAGAGACTTCAAAAGACTCAAGAGTGGCTCCATCACCAGCGAAGTGTAGCCAAACACACAACACCCTTCCCAACACCTGACGTCCAAACCAGCTCTTAACCTCAGCCTGAAGCATATCAGTCAGCGAGCACTGTCTGCAGTCTGCTCTCTCTATGTCCTCAACATGCCCTCTCTACACTGCCTCGCAGTGCCACGCAGCTGGGTTTAGCCCTGGCTCTTTCATCTACAACTCAAGACCTTCCTCTCACGACTGTTCATCGTCTGTCCACACTTCCCCACTCACCCAACGGAGTCGCAACAGAAGAGCCTGCTATGTGTGTTCTCAATGTCTGTCCCACGATCGACTTAGCTGCTGGGTTAAGCCCTGGCTCTATTTCTACAACTAAGAACACTCCTCTCCAGCACTATTCTTCGTCTGTCCCGTCTTCCCCGCTCATCCCATTTTGGGATCTTACCTGAACTTTCATGCATTCATTCACCTCTGTTAGTGTGACTTTGTCAATGGTCCAAGTCGGACCGAAACGTCGTCGTAAGCTTCTCTCTTTTATGTGCGGGTTATTTGTGTATCGTTCCAGTCACGGTATTGTGCCTTTTTGTTATTTATTTATTTAGTAGAAAGTGTGTGCGCGAGGGAGGCTGCCCGATCTGCCACTTCATTCAAATCAAATCAAATCAAAGTTTATTCTCTATAAGGATTACAATGCGGGGTTTACAGATTTTGGTTATTGTGTGGTTTACATGTAATAAAATACTAATTACAGAGGGGGCCACTAGGACACCTAGCATGGCTAGGCATTTCGGGAAAACTTAGATTAATTCTTAACCCTAAATTATTACAAATTGTGGAGTAAGTTGACTAAATACTAAGTGACTAAATACTAGGTGACTAAATACTAGTTTGTGAGTTTAGCAATGTGAATGCTTTTGTTTTGGCACAATACATAGTTTCTATATTGGAGTATCACAGGCAAACTTGTGACTAGTTAGGAATCATTATTTTAAGATTAAGATACATATTTCTGTGCTTAGTCAAATGGGTGAGTGAGTGAGTGTGTGAACCACCAGGTGGTTTTTATGTAGTTAGCTGACGGGGTGTATCAGGGAGATAAGATGTTTTCTAACGGTAGTTTGGAATGTGTCTGCAGTTCTAGAGTTTTCAGGTAGTGTTCCAGATTTTAGGGCCTTTGACATACATTGAATTTTTGTATAGATTTAGTCGGACACGGGGAATGTCGTAGAGATGTTTGTCTGGTGTTATGCATGTGGGTCCTGTCACAACTATCAAGAAAGCATTTTAGGTCAAGGTTAATATTGGAATTTAAGGTCCTGTTTATGTAGATTGCACAGTAGTAAGTGTGGATGTTCTGAACAGGGAGTAAGTTTAGATCTATGAATAGTGTGGGGGGGGGGTGTTGCCAGGGATGGGATTTAGTGATTAAACCATACCACGGGCAGGATTTGAACCCGCGGTCAGAGTCTCAAAACTCCAGACCGTCGCATTAGCCACTGGACCAGCTAGCCACAATAAGATTCGTCCAACTAGGTATATTTCTACACCACAGGAAGGTTAGCATAGGCACCACTGTGACCACAAATGCAAGTTTTTACAGACGAATCTCCAGCTAGCGTGGCCGTGACGAACTCTAGCTCAAGTCCCCTCACTGCCGTCAACATGACTCACGAAATCGTAATGACACGATTGCAAACAAACCATACCACGGGCGGGATTTGAACCCGCGGTCAGAGAGTCTCAAAACTCCAGACCGTCGCATTAACCACTGGACCTGGAGTTTACCTGGAGAGAGTTCCGGGGGTCAACGCCCCCGCGGCCCGGTCTGTGACCAGGAGCCTGGTGGATCAGAGCCTGATCAACCAGGCTGTTACTGCTGGCTGCACGCAAACCAACGTACGAGCCACAGCACGGCTGGTCAGGAACCGACTTTAGGTGCTTGTCCAGTGCCAGCTTGAAGACTGCCAGTGGGGACTTGAGCTAGAGTTCGTCACGGCCACGCTAGCTGCAGATTCGTCTGTAAAAACTTGCATTTGTGGTCACAGTGGTGCCTATGCTAACCTTCCTGTAGCACGTTTTTGGAATCATTATATGAGTCAAGAGCCTTCAATGATGACACAGAATCAGTAATGATGATAGAGTCAAGCTCAGTGTCATAAGTTAGCTTTAGCGCCATTAGGATTGCAAACAATTCAGTTTGTAGTGTAAACTCCCAGATGTTAATTCTTATGCCTAACTCAACATATTTATTATGTTCTTAACTAGGGAGGTGGCAACAATAGCAGATGCAGCCCTGCCAGAAGACTCCTGTTTGAATCCATCAGTGTATATAACTTGTGATAACTTATTACTACCAGCTAGGCGAGAAATTTCTTCTTGAGCAGTTGCTTTAACAAGTGATTTAAGGAAGGGATTACTAGCAATGAGCTTCTTGGGAGGGACTTGTAAGTATGTGATATTAAATGAACACATCTTCCATGGAGGGGTGAAATGCTCTTGTTTTCTACAGTGATGGAATTGCACGTTTTCACAGTCGATTTAGATCTGTGTGTATATGCTTCTAGACACTTGGTAAAATTCATTGTGACAGTGTCTGGTTCATTTCTCAACATCCTAATACCGAGTACAGTGTTAATCTCGACAATCCTATCACTGATACCAGAAATACAAAGCTCCTTCCTCATATTAAGAACCTTTGTAGATTAAGGACAGCCAAGAATAATTCTGAGAGCTTCATTTTGCAT
>NC_069414.1:39548928-39565502 GCF_026875155.1 Cherax quadricarinatus | reverse complement strand
CTTCCCCATCCCCCCCCGGGGAAAAACCCCTCTCTGCCTCCACTCCTACCCTTTAAACAGAATCCCCTATCCATGAAACCTAATCTGGCTATCCCCAAAAACAACAATGTTTTTCCCTTCCCTTTGGGCGTCGTCCGTCGTGATGCTCCGAGTAGTCGACTCACATTCGCCAGGTAGCATTACACCACTTGTAGAATTCTTCAAGACGTTCTCGATGGTCTTCGTTGGGGTTTCTAGGGATGTCTTACTCACGTCTCCCAAATTTGTTCTTTGGTGCTCGTTGTGGCATTCCCAGCAGAACACTCACATTCGTCAGGTAGCACCGAGAATGAGTTGGAAGTTTCCACGGTAGTCTTCTGGTTTCTCGTTGTTTCAGCCTCTCCAACCGTTTTCTTGATCTTCAGCTTGGTTCCATGTTGCCGCCCACTGACCAAGCTCCCCTCTTAACCTGGGGACTCACAACAGAAGGATTACTACGAATCCTCTTGTTCTCCTCCGTTAATCGCCGTATCTCCATCTTAGCAACTCTGAGCTCCTCTCTCAGCTGCTGGTAAAGTTGCTCAAGAGAAGGCATCCTGGTTCAGATTCACAGAGAGCACACAAATAGGTCTTCACAGAGCTAAGTACACGTCACCACTGAGCTAAGTACACGTCACCACTGAGCTAAGTACACGTCACCACTGAGCTAAGTACACGTCACCGTTTCGCCTACACAGTAGGCTTCTTCAGTCGAGTACAGAAAAGTTGATAGAAGCAGAAGATACTTGAAGACGATGAAGGTGATGGACTGATTACATCGTCTTCAAGTATCTTCTGCTTCTATCAACTTTTCTGTACTCGACTGAAGAAGCCTACTGTGTAGGCGAAACGTTTCAAAATAAAGATACCTAACTGTTGCATATGTGTCTTACCTAACAGAAGAGGAGAGGTTAACCTAACTGACCAATATGTTCAGCTTAAAAGAGAAGTAAAAAAGGCGATTAGAAAGGCTAAACGTGACTATGAAATTAGAGTTGCTAATGAATCAAAGACTAATCCAAAGGGATTCTTTCAAGTGTATAGGACGAAGGTGAAGGAAAAAGTAGGACCTCTGAAAATTGGGAATGGACAGCTGACGGATAACGAACTGGAGATGTGCTCCTTATTTAATGACTATTTTTTGTCAGTTTTTACACAGGAAAATGTAAATGAGATTCCAGTAATCAACGATCACTTAGTTCCTGATAAATTTTAGGTTAACTAATATTACTGTCACGAGGGACATGGTTATTAAACAGATAGCAAACTGAAACAAAATAAGTCCCGGGGACCCGATGAGCTGTTTTCCAGGGTACTTAAGGAATGCAAGATGGGCTTAGTCAGCCATTAACGAGTGTATTCAATGCATCCATCCTTACCAGTGTTGTGCCAGAGTTGTGGAAGATGGCTAATGTGGTTCCTATATTCAAATCAGGGGATAAGTCCACTCCTTCAAATTACCGTCCAATAAGCCTGACATCTATAGTGGGCAAGTTATTAGAATCAATTATAGCTGACATTATCAGAAGTCACCTTGAAGAACATAACTTGATAAATGAATCTCGGCATGGATTTACGAGAGGTCGTTCCTGCCTGACAACTTACTGGGCGTTCTTCAATAGAGCATTTGAGGCAGTTGACAGCGATAAGGAATATGATATTGTTTATTTGGATTTTAGTAAAGCTTTCGATAGAGTACCTCACAAGAGACTCTTAAGAAAAGTGGCAGCTCATGGTATAGGAGGTAAAGTTCTAGCATGGATTGAGGCATGGCTAACCAATAGAAAGCAGAGAGTTACCATTAAAGGAGTGAAATCTGAGTGGGATTAGTCACTAGTGGCGTTCCACAAGGATCAGTTTTAGGCCCCTCTTTTTCATAATTTACATTAATGACCTTGATGAAGGGATTACTAGTGACATGAGTAAATTTGCTGATGATACAAAGATAGGCCGTATAATTCACTCTGAGGAGGATATCAAGGAACTCCAGGACGATTTGGACAAATTAATGTCTTGGTCTGAAAAATGGCAGATGAAGTTCAATGTGGATAAGTGTAAGGTACTTGCCCTTGGTAATGAAAATAACCCTCGAAGCTATAATCTAGGTGAAGTAGAGCTTGATCATACAGAATGTGAAAAAGACTTGGGTGTCTTTCTAAACCAAGCAGAAATCTAAAGCCAAGACAGCAGTGCCTTAGTGTGCGCAAAAGGCCAAAAAGATTACTTGGATTTATCTCAAGAAGTATAAGTAACAGAAGTCCAAAAGTTATTTTGCAGCTCTATACATCACTAGTGAGGCCTCATTTAGATTATGCTGCTCAGTTTTGGTCTCCTTACTACAGGATGGATATGGGTCATTAGAGAGCATTACAGAGAAGAATGACTAAAATGATTTATGTGTAAGGAACCTCCCGTATGAAGATAGACTTAAAGCCTTAAATTTCCACTCTTGGAGAGGCTTTAGAACCACAGGAGATATCATTGAAGTGTATAAGTGGTGACGGGCATAAAACAAGGGGATATTAATAAAGTACTGAGGGTGTCGAACCAGGTAAAAACCCAGAAATTAATGGATATAAGTTGGATAAATTTAGATTTAGAAAGGACATAGGTAAGTACTGGTTTTCTAACAGAGTTCTAGATGCGTGGAACAGTCTTCCTAGTGGGGTGATAGAGGCTAGGACCTTGTGTAGCTTTAAGAAGAGACTGGACAAATATATGAGTGGGAGGGGCTGGGTTTGATTGGTGTCATTGGGTACGGGAGTTATTTCTTGGGTGGCTTTAGGTAGAGATCGTTTTGATAAGGACCTGCCTCGTATGGGCCAGTAGGCCTTCTGCAGTGTTCCTACATTCTTATGTTCTTAACATCAACATCAGGAACAAGAAACTTTCCAGCCTTGACGTAACTTCCCTATTCACCAAAGTACCTACTACACAAGCCATCGATCTCTTGCGCAGGAAAATTGACGATTCACTTGATCTTCCCATTCCAGCCAGCGATTTCATCGACCTTGTTGAACTATGTGTTGGCTTTACGTGTTTCTCTTTCGAAAACCACCTCTTTCAGCAGACTTTTGGATTACCCATGGGTTCGCCATTCAGTGCGGTCCTGGCGAAACCCATACATGGAAACTGAAGCCGAACGTTTCTCCACCATTATTCCTTCGTCTGTCAACTGGCTCCGTTATGTTGACGACATTCTCCTAATAACTCCTAAACGCTTCAATGTTTTAAAGCTCTCCTAGACAAGCTCAACCAGGTCGAGCGTTCAATCCAGTTCACACTTGAAGAAGTCGACAACACTCTACCTTTCCTTGATGTTCTGCTTTGCAAAGCTGACCACGAACTTCGTTTTAAAGTCTATCGAAAACCCACCAACCAAAACGATCTTCTCCACTTTTACTCTCACCACGACACCAAAACCAAACGTGGTGTAATTATAGGCTTCTTCCTGCGTGCACTCAGAATCTGTAATAAAGTTGGTAGAATTACCGACAATATGTAAAGTAAAAGGACACAAGTGCAACTAATGTGACATTTATTGTGGCAACGTTTCGCTCTCCTTTGCTTTGCAAAGCTGACCACGAACTTCGTTTTAAAGTCTATCGAAAACCCACCAACCAAAACGATATTCTCCACTTTTACTCTCACCACGACACCAAAACCAAACGTGGTGTAATTATAGGCTTCTTCCTGCGTGCACTCAGAATCTGTAATAAAGTTGGTAGAATTACCGACAATATGTAAAGTGTAATAAAGTTGGTAGAATTACCGACAATATGTAAAGTAAAAGGACACAAATGCAACTAATGTGACATTTGTGATGAATGGTTTGAAAAACCGACAAGTTGAAGATTGAGACACTTATGCAGCATATGGGAATCTTTATTCAGGAAACGTTTCGCCACACAGTGGCTTCATCAGTCCAATACAAAGAGGAAGGCGTAAGGAGAGGAGAAGTATGAGGTAATCAGTCCCTCAGCCTGGAGTCGATCGACTCCAGGCTGAAGAGTGTAGTGGCGTCAGCAGGAGTAGAACAGCGTATTTTGAGAATGGTAGAGTTTTCTGGTCTGTAAATATCGTCAACAGAGACTTTGTTCTTAGTACTAATATCTTTTATTAAGTCTTCTTTGTCTGTGTCATAGGCTGTCAGGAGAGAGTAGTCTACGTGTTTAGCAATGACTGTGCTTTTGGCGCGGTGCTCAGGAGTCCAAATAATGGTGAAGCCTGCGTTGAGAAGTTTTTGTCTGGTATCGCTTGAGGTGTACGCTTCGTAGGAATGTTTGTCAAGAAGGAGTTTGAAGCCTGAGTTGGTTTTGAAGACTTTAAGTTGAGGTGCACCAGTGATCTGATATAATAAATTTTCCGGACAGATAGTGGCATCAGGATTAGAAAATTTGAGGTTTAGCGAGAAGGAATTGGATTTAGTAGAAGCAGAGGCAGGTGTGGGAGGTTGGGGGAGAGTGGAAGGGGGGTGGAGGTGGAAGGCAACGAAGGCATCGTCTAATTACGAAAAGATGTAATTGGAGGTGACAATCGGCCAAAAAGTGAGTACTCAGCTAGGCAAGTACGTGTAAGTAGACACACGTACTTGCCTGGCGCAGGACACTGAGGAGGTGAACTGTAGCTTGATGGAGCACTGTATATCCTGAGTGGTGGCGAGACTGGCTGTATGGCGTGCAGTCAACAGGCGAAGAGAATTCAGGCAGCAAGAGGCTTCCTGCCCTTCGGTCGGCAACCACCGACGCACCAATCCTGATGGTGGAGAGGAAGACGAAGGTCCAGCAAGCACTACTCAAAGCAGTACTCAACACGGGGTAATTTCGAGAGAGGCGAGATCGTCGATGTGTTAGGTAAGCACACGTCACCACTCGAGCTAAGTCGCTTGATCGCTTCTCCTCAGACACCTTCCTCCAAAGGCTCCTGGTGCCTCTGGCCTAAACCATATTATCCTGAAACACCTTCCTGACTCTATCATTACTGCCTACACAAACCTCCTCAATGCCTCCCTTGCCTCTGGATACTTCCCTTCCCTCTTCAAAGCTGCTACTGCTATCCTCCTTCCTAAACCCAATAAAGACCACTCTGACCCTAGAAACTATCGCCCTATCAGCCTCCTCGAAACTTTAGGAAAACTCTTTGAAAAACTCATTAATCATCGCCTTCGCAGATACCTGGAACATAATTCTCTACTTTCAGATGGCCAGTTTGGCTTCAGAACACACAGATCCACACAGGATGCCATTAACATCATTCTCAACTACATCCACATAAACACAAAACAAAGAAACAGGACAGCCCTGGTTGCAAAAGACGTTGAAAAAGCTTTTGACACTGTGGCACGAGGGGCTCAAGTACAAACTCTGCACTAACTTCAACCTGCCTCTCAATACTCGTAAAACTCCTCTGCAACTTCCTAGACGGCCGTACCATGAGAATCAAATTCCAAGGCTGTTACTCTGACTACTTCACACTAAATGGCTGGAGTACCCCAGGGATCTGTCCTCTCCCCTACCCTCTACATTTTATACACTAACGACATTCCAACACCTGTATACCACAACTCCATCACACTAGCCTATGCAGACGACATTACACAACTTATCACTCATGCCAATATAGATACACTCACACACAAAACACAAAATGAGGTTGACAGGATAGCCATCTGGGAACAAAAATGGAGGATCAAAACCAATGCAGCAAAATCCCAGCATTACGTATTTTAACTACAGGAAACGTGATCTTCCATTACCTGTCGAACTCAGAACAGCTGACACCCGCACTTACTTCCCTATCACACAATCTGTCACTGTCCTTGGCGTTAATCTTGACTACCTTCTTCGTTTACACGGACACATTCACTCAAGGCATGCATAGCTAGTAAGGCCCTTGCGGGCCTCTACAGCTGAAACATGCCTCTCAACGCACCAAAACTACACCTCTACAAATCCCTAATACGTCCTCTGATAACTTACTCTCCTCTAGCCCTCTCTCTTGCAGCAAAAACAAACTTACTTAAACTGCAGCGTGTCCAGAACAAGGCGCTGCGCTGGGTGCTTGATGTCAGATGGGAGGAGTTCGCCACAAGCGAGTCTCTCCATGCCCAATTAGACATCCCTGCGCTGAATCTGTACTGGAAGACGCTCAGTGACAGACAGATAGACAAACTTGAGACACGACATGACTACTGGACCTCTCTCCTTGACGAAGACATTCGCAGACCCACAAACCAACACAACCTTTTCTACTCCTTGCATGATCCTGCTCCTAACCCTACTTACAAATAACCTTGGATCCGCTGACACGTTCGCCTTAGCTTTTTTGGGTTAAGACATGACTCAGTTCTGCACTCCTCTCTAGCTCTAAACGTCGCAAGTCCTTACTCCCAGCTCACCCCACCGGAGTCCCAACAGAAGAACCGGAATTTCTCTTTTCAATATCTGTCCCACGATCGCCTTTGCTGCTGGGTTAAGCCCTGGCTCTATTTCTACGACTAAGAACACTCCTCTCCAGCACTATTCTTCGTCTGTCCCGTCTTCCCCGCTCATCCCATTTGGGATCTTACCCGAACTTTCGTTCGTTCGTTCCTATGCTGTACATTCTACAAGATTGATGGACTGAACACATCGACTCCAGGCTGAGGGACTGATTACCTCATACTCCTCCTCTCCTTACGCCTTCCTCTTTGTATTGGACTGATGAAGCCACTGTGTGGCGAAACGTTTCCTGAATAAAGATTCCCATATGCTGCATAAGTGTCTCAATATTTAATGTGACATTTATTGTGGCAACGTTTCGCTCTCCAGGAGCTTTATCAAGCCTTATCAAGCTTGATAAAGCTCCTGGAGAGCGAAACGTTGCCACAATAAATGTCACATTAGTTGCATTTGTGTCCTTTTACTTTACAATATGTAAAGTAAAAGGACACAAGTGCAACTAATGTGACATTTATTGTGGCAACGTTTCGCTCCTGGAGAGCGAAACGTTGCCACAATAAATGTCACATTAGTTGCACTTGTGTCCTTTTATTTTACACTCAAAATCTGCAGCAATGATTTTCTTGAAAAAGAATGCATCGATGTTTGAAAAAGTTTTTTCAAAACCCTTCACTATCCTCGTCATTTCAAAAAAAGCCCTGCAGACGAGGGGCATTAAACATCTTAAACCACCCAAAGAAGAAAACTGCCGAGAAGAGATACTAGCCCCTCCCACCAACTCCATTGCCAAACATAAAACATAAGAACATAACAAAAGGGAATGTAGGAAAAACGGGGCAAAAAGGCCTACTGGCCCAAACGGGGGCGGGTTCCTTAGGGCCCCCATACGGGGCCCCAATCCCCTCTTTCAAGTATCTCCCTTTCCACAACCACCCCATCAAGGACATTCCCAAAGTGAAAGCCCGACAACTTCCCCCCCTCTGCGGGGGGATCCCATAATCCCTTTTTTAATAAACGCAACAAGTTATACGTTGGCAAAAACAAAAAAGGGCCCTTTCCCAAAACACGTTTTTTCAAACCCCAAAAACCGCAAGCGGGTCTGACACACAAGGAATGCCTGCTACAAAAACCGTAATTCACACAACCACTTGATAAACTACAGAAACTCAAGACTTATCGCCAAGAAGAAAAACACTCAATACAGAAGAATCCTGGAATCATCTTTTTAATTTCTATATCCGAAAACTTCAACCAGAATAGGGCTTCAAAACATAGCTAAACCCAAACTTCCCAAAAGCTTCTTCTTCGCTATCCCACTTAAGAACACTGAAAAGGGGTTCCCCCCAACAAACTGCCCAAATCCCCTTTTCCCCGGGGGGCTACCCAAGTTTTTTGACTCTATAACCCCCCCGGGTTACATCCCCGGGATGCAGCTTTTCCTCCACCTGACCTCAAAACTCTGAACCTGACTATATATGCCCCTTTCCTTCCACCCCGGGGACAAAAAATATAGGGGTTGTACAGCAAAATCAGGAAGACCGTTTTAAACACAACCATTGACACCCTCTCAGTTCACGGATTCACTCCCTTTTTCAGAAGATGGGCACTTGGCTTCGCCGAAAAAAGGGGATACGAGGGCCCCCATGAACACACGGGACTAAATTTGGAAATAGGGCGGGGAAATTCTAGCGAAGAATTTTGCGGAGGAAGGGGAAATTTCTTGTTCACATTTTTAGCGATCTGACAGTCCCAACCATGGACCCAGCGACAATAAAAAACCAGGTGCAAAAAATAAACACCGCACCCCACAAAAAACCAAGGGATTGGAAAACTGGGACAAGAAGAAGAAGAAACCGTCCGCCCAAGGAGCAGGCAAACCAGCTAAAACCGACCTGGAAAATTTAAAAGGTGAATTTTAGGGGGAAACCACAAAACCCCAAACAAAGGGGTTTGTTTCATACCGGGAAAATCACGCCCACAACCTGAAGTTCAAGAAAATGGTTTCAATTTGGGGGGGGGAAACCAATAAGGACCCCTCTCAAAAAGGAAATGTAAAACCCCACCTTGAAGAGAGTCATGGGAACAATCGCTCATTCCCCCTGGGGGAACGGGCCCTCTCGCCCAGAAGAACCCAAAGGGGTGAAAGGGGTTTCATAACCCCCCTGATGTTTGCCCATCGAGGCATAGCAGTACCCCAGTGGGGTGTCAGCTCAACGTCTAAAGGGCAAAGAGGGCAGGAAACCGCACCGACCCGACAGGTTCTCATTCAGCAGGGTAGGACCACTCCCAAACCCCACCGGACCTCGGTTCTTGGGGCGGGTACGATGTCGGGCCCTTTTCACAGCAAAAAACCATTTCGCTTTTTTCAAGGTCAGCGTTATGGCCCACCGGGGTTTGCACATGCCGAACAGAGTAATCTGGGGTGTGTTTGGGGGGGGCGGGCAGCACCCCCCAAACCGGGGAAAATGCATCACCAAGCGAAAAAGCATCCGCCACCCCCCCCTCCACAATGCCCGAACGGCGGGCGAAACACCATGCCGGGAAATCCCCCGACCCCGAGAGGGCTGGGCCCAAATTTTCAAGAAGTCTGGAAGCCCAAAACTCGGCAACAGGCTACAACGGATCATAAAACGATGGGTCAGAGAACCCTCCCAAAACCCCGCAATCCCCTCAGCAGCAAAAACCAAGCCCAATTGCCCAGGAATTCCCAACCCAAGGGAACCTAAACCCAAAGGCGTCAAGGTCAAGAACCCCTGCCCCCTACCTCAACGAACAAACAGAAACAAGAGGAACAGGAGGCGTCAACAGGGGGGCATCGGGTCAACCCCGATCACGGGCGCACTAAACGAGCCCCCCCCCCCGGCCCTAGCACAAACCAACAAAAAGGACTCCTTACCCCACGGGCCCCTTTGAAAGACTAAACCGGCACCTCACCAGCAAAACCCGGCTACTAAACCCGGTATACAGCAACAGACCACGGTGCATACAAAAAAAGAAATCAAACCCTCAACAGCCCCTACAGACCAAACAGCCCGGGATAAAACCCCCACGTTTCAAACCCCAAACCCCAAAAGGGCAGGCCCTCACCGGGGAGGATCTCGAAAGCACTCATCAAGGTGTTCACGGATTTTATTTCAACACAATCAACTCCACGGAACAACAAGCGAAATTCCAGCAATGGTCATTTACTCTCCTGAGAGTGGGGGCTTTCTGCCGAAGGGGAGACAGTGGATGCCAGGGAATTCGGGTTCTCAAGGGGGCAGGACCTCAGTCTCCAGCTCAGGAAACAACAGGATGGAATAACCTCGGGGCCAATCACCCCCTAAGGCCCCTACAAGGGAAACATTCAGGCCTGGGGGGGCAAACAGCACCTCTTGCGGAGGAAATAATTGGGGATGGGGTTGACTGGGTCTTGCTACAAGAAACCCCTACGTCCCGACTTTTGTGCCCAAAAACTACCCTTTTTTGCTGGGTATTTTGGGCAAAATGGCCCCGGGGCCCTTTTTCACTGCAAAAGGGCACAGCTGTATTTGTACCCCAAATACAATCCTCCCCGAGGTTAACCAACCCGGGTGGACGTGGGGGAGGGTTCGAGGTAAAGGCCACCCTTGGGGCACATACCTGTGGCCCCCCATTCCCCATCTATAAAAACACAAAACCCAAGACACCCCTCGAAAAATTGCAGAGCTCCTCGCACTAGCACCACTGAGTTTTATTTTTGGGGGTGGGGGAATTTCAACGCCCCATCACCCTATTCTGGACCTCACCAGCAACCAATGCGGGCTGGCAGACAAATAGCAAGGCTCCACACATTTTCCCAAAGGGGTAAAGTTGCTAAACAAGGGAGACCCCCCACACCTGTTGGGGGGCCCTCCCCTCGCCTTACCTTGGGGTTCAAAAACAACTCGCAGCGGGAGCCACATGGGAAACTCTTTCCTCACCTTGTCAGTGACCACTAGGGAAAGCGACCCACCACCTTAAAACACCCAACAGGCCCCCCACATTTTGCCCCTCCTCCTAGATGGGAAGGTAAAAAAAGGGCCAACGGAAAAGGTGTTCCAGGATTACTTCATAACTGGGGGTCCACAAAACCTCAAATTTTAAGACTGTGAAACGGCTGAACGGGACAATAAACTTTTTTCTCACCCGGGCAGCAGATTTCGCAATTCCAAAAAAGCCCGCAGGACCACCAAAAAAAAGGAGCCCTGGGGTTTTTACAACGACAGGGCGGGAGCAAACCACCGCATCAACCTTTTAGTAAGCTAACGAGGCGTAACCCTAGGGCGGGAAACCCGGAAATACTCGAGGCCATTGTGCGGGCATGCCCCCCAAAATTTCCTCTCAGAGTAAAAACAGGAAAGGGCTGGAGTGTTCTCAACTTCGGGCAAACCAAAAACCCCCTTTTTCTGAGATAGGGGGCAAGCTCAACATAGCAATTTGGCAAGACCCAACCCCGGGGCCACCAGCCACCCAAACCCCCATCCCAGGAAGCAAAAAAGAAATAGGGGAAAGCTTTTCATTCCGGGGGACCCCCACTCAGTTTCCCACAGGAAATCCCGGAAATAACAGACGGATCTTCTGCCCACAGCGCCACTAACGTTTAAAAAGCTGCATGTGAGTGGGAAGATGTGACGAAAGACCTGGGGGATTTTGGAAAACCTCCGACGTCCCCTTAAAAACCAAAAGGTGAAAACGGGCCCCGGGGCATCGATGGTGTTACAAACTCCATGATTGCAGGGGCTGGGAAAGAGGGGATGGGAGCCATACTAACGTCTTTAAACCCAAGTCGGGGAGGGCCCAAAGGCACTCCCAGCACTTGGAAAAAAGCTACAATGGGTCCCAAATTTTCCCAAAGCCCCGGCCCGGCAGAAATGAGCCCCCATATCCGACCACGTTACCAAGACTGCGGGAAGGTGGTGTTAAAACCGCCTCCAAAGGAAAAATTGGACTCTCTCATCATCACATATTTGGCTTCCCTCCAAAGGAGTGGGAACAGGGGAATGTGGGTAAACCCCCACAATAAGCCAGATTGCTGATAGCAAACAAAAAACCAGAAAAATCGTCTACCTCGACCTTTTAAAGGGAAAATTTTACCCAAACCCCCCCACAGGGAATTCTTTTCAATACAAAACCCCGGGGGAAGGAATCAAAGGGACGCCCCTGGCCTGGATAAGTCCCCACCTTAAAGGGGCACAGGCCTGTGTCCGCTTTCCCGGGACACTACTCTTCCTTTTAAAAACCCGGGGAAAAAGGTTCGCCACAAGGGGGCTCAGTCCAAACCCGTTTTAAAAAATCCAAAAAAAGGAACTTGTGAGCCTTTCCCTTTCCCTAGTCCTACACAGCTCCTCACTTTTGCTGATGATCTTGCAAATAGAAATGAATCTGAAAAAGGGAAATTAAAAACACCCGGCTCAAGAGCTTTGGGCCTTTAATTTTCGCAATTTTTCAAGGGAAATAGGCCTTTAAAATCTCGGCCGAGAAAAACCTTGCAATGATGTTCAAGGAAAAAATCCTTGAATTTAATTTCGTATTCAGGGTATAGAACTTGGGGTGGACAGGGTCCCACCTGTACTTTGGGAAACTACATTTATAAAAAGCTTTACCTTTCAGAAACAGGCCGAGTATTTCAATCACGTGCTCTACTCCGACCACGCCATGAGAGCCAGAAGGGGGCACCTGCAGCGGCAAGCAAAGATGTACTTCGCTTGTACTATATAACCCAAACTATAAAAGCCCCGCTCATTGACTCCCGTGCCCCCGGGTTTAAGCTCATCTCTTCCGCAGAGCAGGCAAAGGGTGGGGTCGTACAAAACCAGCGATAAGAAAATAGCTTTGGGGCCCCCATCTGGACCAACACAGTAGTCTCAGATCTGAGGGGCCCGGGTTTCCTTTCCTTTGGGTGACAGAGTAAGATACATAAACCCCTGCAAAGTGGCCACGATTCTGCACCCCGGGAGCAAGGGACCCCACAAAAGGGGACGGATTTTTAACAACCCCTGTCACAAGATCCCCCACTCTTTACGGACTACTCCGGATTCCCCTTTTTGTGGGTGCGGGCGGAAGCTCTGCCCGTTTCAGGGTGCTCTGGGGAGAAGAGTTTTTGACCTTCCCCGTTGGGGGGTACCCTCCACCACCTCCCTGGCGCCCCAGATCCCCGCCGATGTTTTTCCCCTCATGGGAACTGCCCTTTTCTAAGTGTCTCCAGTCGAGAACCCTCACAATCAAAGCTGAGACAAGCAAAGGCAAATGGGAGAGGGAGGGACATTGCAGTGATTTCAAAAGGGTGGTTTTCACCCCCACCCGATAGGAAAAAACAACACTGGACTACCACAAGGTCACACCCCAAGGCTGCGACCCCCCTGACCACTGCCCGATCCTTTAAGCTGAGGGTGGTTGGGGATTTTAGCGGGGGGTTGTCCATGCCCTACAAAATCGAATCCGACCTGTCATACAAGTTGAATTTCCCCCCTCTGCCAAACAATGCCCCCTCCCATCCCAACCAAAAGGGTAATGTTCACCTCTCACATCGATCCTGAGCATAATGACCGCCTTTTTGAATTCCGGGGAATAGATCGACATTGAACTGGAAACCCCAGCCATGCTGGGAAACCGGGGAAAAGAACGGCAGATGATGCAGCCAAGGCACAACAGACTATCCCAAAATGTTTGGGGTTACTGTCCCCCAAACAGCCTAAGACAGACCAAACGGGTGGCTTTCCAAGGGCCCCGAAAAAATTTTGGGGAGGGCTTTTGGGGATACCCCCATTTTCAACAGTTGGGAAACCCACAGCGACTCAGGGAGAAACCCCCCCCATATGAAAAGAAGCTGGGGCCAGAGGCAGTGTACCGCCACCCAAACGGCTTTTTTTTTTGGGCCCTTTCCCCCCCGCCAAGAGGAAAGTAGACAAGGCTGAGGGGGAGATGTGCCGTACGTCACACGTTTTCCAGCGCCCCTAACACACTTTTTTCTAGATGCGAAGGGTACTGAGAACTCCGCAGGAAAATAGGGGTTTATATTCCCTCCCCAAGAGGGCCCAGAGATGACTGCGGGCCCCCACTAGTGTAAACATGGGTCAACGAACCAACCAAACTTTTTCCTGAATAAAAGAAATATCCCCTCCTTCCCCCTAGTGTTCCCCCTAGTTACATATGGCGTCGCTTATGAGATGCACCAGTTTTAAAGGGCCAAGGAAAGGGGGCTTGAAACGGCCCTGCGTCGCAACAATTTTGGAAAAACCTTTTCCCCATCGGAGCCAGAGACGGGTCCCTCGCAAATTGGGACCCGTCCAGGACTAGGTCTTGGGGAACATTAACATACATACACCCAGGTAGTTCTGTTTTTGGGGCTTAAAAAAACCCACTGTGGGGCGAAAAAGTAGTCCAAAAAAGGATCACATTATACTGTATAAAAAATTTTTTTGGGGGAAAAAGACACTTATGTAAAAATTCAGGACATTTTATTAAAGGAAACGTTTTGCCACGATGGCCTTTTTTCATCCTAATACAGAAAAACTAAAAAACATTTGTAATGAAGTTGGTAGAAAATTAAACCCACAATATTAAAGTAAAAGGACACAAAAATGCAAAATAAAAGTGACATTTATTGGGCCAAAGCCCTTACCATTGTCAAGGGCCCTTACCATTTGGGCACATTAGTTTTCCCTTGTGTCCTTTTTTCTTTAATAAGAAAAAAATTTATAAAAAATGGCAGGAGTCAGGGGAGGTGAAAGCGTGGGAAAATTTTGGGAGTAGTAGTAAAAGTAATAAATGGAACTAAGGAGGTTTAGGGGAAAGAGGGGCCCCGCAGCAAACAAGTAAACACCAGTTTTCCCCGGATGGTTAAATCCTCTTGCTTATAATTTTGAAATACTGTAACTCCCGGGATTTTTGCTTTAAGTGTTACTGACAGAAATTAGTGCGGCTTCAATGCATTTTCTCCTCTTAAGTCTCTTCTTTAATAACATTTAGTTTCATTGAATTTTCATGAGTGTCCAACATCGTCTCTATGTTGAACACATGCTTTTTTTGCGGTCCATCATTTCTGCAAGCATTTTTGTGTTCTGCTATTCTATGTCCAGAGTTCTGGCTGTTTCCCCTACATATACTTGCCCACACCCCCCACATGGGTAGTGTAGATTCCTGCACTTGTGCCAGAATCATGCTGGGTTCTTGTATCAGGTTCCTAATATAGTTGAAGACTGGTAGATATTTTAGCCATTTTTCTGTCAAACATGTTTGAAACATTAGTGGCAACTTTTGCTGACCGGTAAAACGATGTAACTTGGAGGCTTATCTTAAAATTTGATAGGTGTTGGGTCTTGTTGAGGATACGTGCCGCACGTTTCCTACAGTCACGTATGAAGTGTAGGGGAAAGTGCAGTGAACTAAAAGATTGGTGATGTATGTACATTCTTCTTCGAGGAACTGTGGACTGGGAAAATTTCGTGGGCTCTCAGAAAGAACCCAATAACTCCCCCCTTTTAGTTTTTGTGTCATGGGGGAAGAAGAAATGAAAAGATCTTCTGTGGGTAGCCCCGGTAGACTTTAAAAAAAGTTTTTTTTCCCCTGTGGTAAGAGAAGCGAAAAAGGAAAATTGGTTGTCCCTTCTCCTCTTCAGTGAAATTTAATAGTGGGTTTTCCAGGGGGATGGGGTGAGGATCCCCGTACGCAAGTTTTTTGGGTACAAGCCCAAAAAATATATCAGTACCGCACCCCCTTTAACTGACGGGGGATGTTACTGGGGTCCTTCTTGTTCCAGTCCCCCCATACAAAAAAGGCAAAAAAACGCACAAAGGGGGGGGATCCCATGGCTACCCCGAAAGTTTTTTTTGTACTTCTTGCCCCAAAACCTAAAACAGTTTTAACAACACAAATTTCGACAAGGCTCACAAAATCTTGGCGGGGTACAGGAAAACTCTGTATCTTTTTAAAATCACCCTGCAAAAAGATCAATGGCTTGATAACTGGACTTTGGGTGAAAGGCAGTCACGGAAAAACTTGCAAGCTTCTACACTCATGTCGGACCCCTGATACGGTTAAGGGGGTCCCCAATGCTTTAGATGGCCCTTACGATTTTTACCAGGAGCTTGAAAATTTTTTCGCCAAAACTCCTGCTAGACTTGGGGGGCGCTCCCGTTTCCGAGAAAGGGGGTCTCAAGCCATTGTTTGTGGGGTCTTGTAAACCAAAAGTCTTGCGATTTGGGGGTTGGTAGGATGTGGCGCAAGGGCTTTTTTAAACCTTTTTCTGATTTCCTGATATGCGCGGGGCTTTCTGAGAAAAGAAACTGTTTTCTTTCTCCGCTTTCGGGGGTGGAAACGATGTGTTGGGGGTCGTTCAATAAATCTTGCATCTTCTAATTTGTCCCGAACTGTTGAGGATGACCACTCCTCCCCCTTTTTCCGCTGTGGTGATGAGGATATCAATTAGTAGCTAATAATTTTAGTAAACTGAGACTAGGTTAGAAACCAGCTGCAATAATCCTTGTATAAACCTTTGTTAAACTCAAAATCCCCGAAGAAAAAGGGTTTTTTTATCACTGTGTCTAACTTGCATTTTGGCTTTTGATGCCATACAAACTTGAGACCTAAGCTGAGTCTCGGATTCTGTATCATGGGAACAAAAAGAAGAAAGTTTTTTGATGAGTCACTCCACCAAAATCTTTCCCTTTTCTGTGCTGACAAGAGAGGAAATTTCTTTAAGCCGTAGTTCTTTTTGGGATTTTGACGTACTGCCTTATTCACCAATTCCCCTTGATCAAGCCATTGACTCTTTGCAGGGTATTAAAGATGATCAGAGTTACCTGTCCCCCCCAAGATTTTGTGAACCTTGCGAACTTTTGTTCTTAAACTTTTTAGTTTTAGGACAAGAATACAAAAAACTCTTCGGACTAGCCATGGGGTCCCCCCTTAGTGCAGTTTTGCCAAATTTTTAAAAAGGAGGACCGGAATCAGAAGGACCCATAACATCCCTCGCTCAGTTTCGGATGCGGTACTGAGATATTTTTTGGTCATTGTACCCAAAAATCTTGACGTACGGGGCATCCCACACCATCAACACTCGGAACCTACTATTAAAATTTTCACTAGAAGAGGAGAAGGACAACCAATTACCCCTTT
>NC_069414.1:39520373-39548428 GCF_026875155.1 Cherax quadricarinatus | reverse complement strand
GGTTTTTCATATTATAAGTGTCATCTTCCAAAACTGCATGATTTTAAATTTAGAAAGGATACAAAAAAGTATTGGTTTTGAAATATAGTAGTCGATGAGTGAAACAGTATGCTTGTAAAGTAAAAGGACACAAGTGCAACTAATGTGACATTTATTGTAGCAACGTTTCGCTCTCCAGGAGCTTTATCAAGCCATTACAAACAATACATGGACACAGAGGGTATATAAAGGCTCAGAGTGAGGTGAATACTAGTGAGGTACCATTTCGATGTTCACTAGTGGTAGTAGTAGTAGTAGTAGTGGTAGTGACAAAAGCAATTAATTTCGTACATGAGTAAAAGGATATAAAAGCTATTACTTGGGTAACATAAAAATAGTTTGGACAAATATAAACTGGAATGAGGCAGGTTGTTTCAGGTTCACTCTCTGTGCTTTGTGTAGTATAACAGAGAGAGACTATGTGATGGCAGGGTTTACTGTTTTCAGGAGGATTCTTGCTAAGACTTCGGAGATGGTGAAGCTGCCGTTGTTTTGTTTAATTGTATTCGAAACAGCGATCAGTGCTGATTCAAGGCACTTGCGTGTGCGGAAATTAGTTTCTTTTATCACTAATTGGGCGTCTCTGAAATTCATAAGATGATTGGTGGAATTCGGTGTTGTACACAGGCGTTGTTTAAGTTGTCGTTCCTACATGCGTATATGTGTTCATTGAGGCGGGTGTCGAGGTTTCTTGCTGTTTCACCTACGTAGATCTTGTCACAGCCTCCACAGGGTATAGTGTAAACTCCTGCATTGACTGGTTCGTGGTGCTTGGGTTTTGTCCTGGTTAGATCCTTTATTGAAGTGGTAGAAGCGATGGCGACTCTGGTGTTAGCTTGTGAAAGTACTTTTGAGACGTTTAGTGCAAACCTGGCTGTTGGGAAGAATTATAACTTTGTTGGGAGCGGTGTTGATGCGTGGAGAACTGATGATCTGAAGAGCTCTTTTCTTGCAGTCTTTGAGAAAAAAGAAGGAAATTGTAACTCAGTGAATGTTTGGTGAATGTAAGTACATTCCTCGTCAAGAAACTCAGGACTACAAATTCGGTATGCTCTTAGGAAAAACCCGATGATGATGCCTCTTTTGGTCTTGTATCTTGACTGGAATAGAAGTGTGTGAGATCATTTTTATTGGTGGGTTTCCGATAAACTTGAAATCTTAGGTTGTGTCGGTAATTCTACCAACTTTATTACAAACAGTATGCTTAGTGAGGTAATTGAAGCTTAATGCTTGGATATTTCAAATATAGGCTAGATAAATGCACGAGAGAGAGGGTTGAATTATAGTGGGACTTCCACACTAGTTAACACGGTTATAATAGGTAATTCCGTTGGTAGCATTGAAAATTGGCTGGGAAGATGTGTTTATTAGTAGGTTCCGTTTTGCGAAAGACCTGCTTAGGATGGGCCGGTAGGCTGCTGCAGTGTTCATATGTTCTCTCTGTATATAGTCATAACCAAGACAAGACTTGAAGGAATGAGTTCGATTTGAAATATTAAAAATTAGAAAAATATTACAGTCACTGGTTTGGTAACAGAGTGGTGGGTAAGTTGGAGAAATTACTCAGAAGCACCATTGAGTCAAGAACCATAGGTAGATTTAAAAATGTGTTAGAAAATTACTCCAGTGAGTGTGATTTGAAAATGCCTGGCACTGGCTAGCAGACCTACTAGAGGGTTCCTCCTTTTGTTATAAAGGGTTTTGAGTTTGACAACGCTTAGCACGGCCCCCAGGACTAGTGCAGTGCTTTTCTTTTCATTAGAAATAAGGAGAAGGAACACTGCAACAGGCCTAATGGCCTATGCGAGGCAGGTCCATTTCCCACCGGTTTAAGCCAATGCCTTGACCTACTGAGGTCAGACACGTCACTTAAAGGAGACACATAACTTATGTTCTTATGACTGGGTGTGAGTTTGACCTACCAATCATGTTTCAGTAACCTCCGGCCCCCCTTTTTTAACTTTAACAAAAAGGGAAATTTAAACTTAAATGTTTGGATTTTTTTAAAAATTCCTGTAAAACCGGGGAAAATTAAAAGTGGGTTCCCCTAAAAACCCCCGGATAATGAATTCCTTTTTGGGTCTTAAAAATTTTGGGGGGAAATTTTTGTGTTTATTTTATTTTTGGGTTTCCGAAAACCCTTTTAAAAATTCCTTAGTTGTTGCGGTTTCAAATTCTCCCTTTATTACAAACCCAAGAAAGATTGGGGGGGAAATTTAAAGTTTAATTTTGGGAAATTTAAAAAAAAAAAAAATTTTAAAGCCACGGGGAAAGAGGGGGGGTTAATTTGGAAAAATTTTCCCAAAGGGAACCTTATAAGGGAACCTTGGTAGTTTTAAAAATGGGGGAAAAAAAATTTTTATTAGTACCGTTTTGGGGAAAATCCCTTGGAGGGCCCTAGGCCTCTGGGGGTTTCCCCCTTTTGTTTTTGGGTTTTTATTTTCAAACCAACCCCCCAAGACAGGAATGATTCTTTAAAAATTAAAAAAATTTGGGAAAAAAAGCCGGGGGGGGGGGTGGGGGGGGGTTTCCGGGGGGGGGGGGGGGGGGGGGGGGGGGGGGGGGGGGGGGGGGGGGGGACCCTGCAGTCCCAGGGGCCTTTTGGTTATAAAAGGGGATTTTCCAATTCCCCCCCCGGAAAGTGCTGTTTTCCCCTTGTTGGGAAAAAACCTCCCGCCTTCCCCCTTTTCCCGACAGGCCAATTCCCCTCCCACCGGTTTTCCCCTCCCCTTGGGGCCCCCGGGAGGTCCCCCCCCATTTAAAAAAACCCCAAACAGCCATGGGGTTGTGAGTTGACCTCCCAAAACATTTTTCATAGACCTGTTTTTCAGAGCTCCCCCCTTTCTTATTTTAGGGAGGGGGTGTGAGTTAACCGCCAAAACTTTGGGCCCCTTTAGGTCTGATGCAGGGGGTTTCCCCCTTTTTAATTTTTTTCTTTTAGACATTTCCTAAAGAAAAATAAATAGCAGAAAAAAAGAGTTCAAAAATACATTGTAACTGTTGAGAAAGTGAGGTAAAGGGAACAACTTGTCATGTTACAAAAGAACCTCCAGCCCTTTCCCATTAAAAACAAAAATTCTGCCCCATTCATCAATCACGAAATTTTTGGCCTCTACAAAAATCATTTATTTAAGCTGCCACACTTTTTTAAACCATGGTAATTTTCATATTCTTTTTATTTTTGTTTTTATATTTTCCCAATATTTCATTAGTAAATTTAAGGATAAAAAAAAATTTCAAACAAAAATTCCATAACTTTCGGGAGCAATTAATTTTGTTTTAAAAGAAAGGGTAAAGGGCCATCACCTGTAAATTTTTTCCCCCGACCTATCAGCACTGATTTTTTAACCCCCCCAAATTGCCTAGGGTCTCACCCCTTGGCGCTAAAAAAAGCCCCATCCTTTTCACTTTATCCCCATATTGTTTCATACTATGGAACAATGCTCTTCCCAGACTGGGGGAAACGGACCCCCTCAAAACAAAAAGGGTGATGGACGTTTTACATATCTTCAGAATTTTCTGCTTCTATCAACTTTTCTTACTTACTGAAGAAGCCTCTGGGAAGGCAAAACTTTTTCATAATAAAGTCCCCTAACTTTGCAATGTGTCTTCCCCTAACAACCTGTGGGTATTTTTATCCCATTTTAATGTCAATCTTTTAAACACTGCAACAAAAGGGGTATCTTGGTACAGCCCCTGCAATAAACCTTCGCCCAATTTCCCCACTTGAGAGCGGCGGATTTGGAAAAATTGCCCCTACCTTCACACTGAGTTTTTACCTCTCCTAGTGGCCTACGTCTCACCTTTTGGGCGCTAAAAAAAAAGTTTCCATCCTTTTCACTTCACCCTCCATTTTGTTTAAAAAAAAAGGAACAATGCTCTTCTCCAACTGAGGGCTGCCCCACCCCCAAAACTTTAAGGGTGAGGGACTAAATTACATCGCCCTTCTAGTATTTTCTGCTTCTATCAACTTTTCTGTATTTGACGGGAAAAAGCCTACTGTGTAGGCAAAAACTTTTTTCATAAAAAAGATACCTAACTGTTGCATTGTTCTTACCTAACAAATTTCCCATAATATTCAGTTGTAACTATTTAAAGAAAGGGTAAGGTGAAGGGACAATTTGTCATTTTATCACAGAACCTCCGGGACTTCCAAAATACAACACAAATCTCCCTCATTCATCAATCACAAATTTTTTTTGCCTCTAAAAACCCCTCATTTATTAAAGCTGCCACACTTCTCAACCATGGAAAGTTCATATTCTTTTTTTTTGTTGTTTTAAATATTTTTCTCAATTTTTTCCCATTAGAAAATTTTTAATAAAAGAAAATAAAAAACAAACAAGTTCAAACTGTCAGGGGGAAATTTTAAGTTGATCAAGTAAGGTGAAGGAAATCACCTGTAAAATTTTAAAACCCGACCCCCAGCCCTTTATTTTACAGCTACATCCTTTTTTTTCATCAGCCCGAGAAATTTTTTAAACCTCGAAAACTTTTCTACTTACTGCCACATTTTTTCCAGCCCAGGGAAGTTTAAAATCGTTTTAATATGCGACTACGTATTCTCAATATTTTCATTAGAAAAATTAATTTGGGGAAAAAACATATAGGAAACAAGAGTTCAAATTTTTCACAGGGAAATTTAAAATTGAGCAAGTGAGGTGAAGGTTTTAACCTGCAATTAATCATCTGCCCTCCAGATTTTTTAAGGGGCCAAGCTGGGCATTTTGTCATAAATTCAAAGGAATTTTTTACCTCAACTAACTGGCATATTTTGCTGCCTCTTTTCTCAATCATTGTATGTTTACATTTTTAATATTTTTTTTTAAATTTTTCCATATATTCCTGCACAGGCCTACTGCCCGTTTTCCCTTGGCCCAATTTCAGTTCTAAAATGAATGCTTCTTTTTTCCCCATTTCCCATGGACCCCCAATTTTTTAAACCGCTTTTAACCTTACGACTACTGACCACCCGATAATATTAAAAGTGAAAACAACTGACTCAAATTCTTCCCCAACCTTCTCAAAAAAAGAACAAAGAAAGGGGGAACACTCCCAGCAGGCCTTTTGGCCCATACTGGGCAGTCCTTTACAATTCATCCCACTAACAAACATTTGCCCAAACCCCAAATTTTTCCAATGCTCCCCCAAAAGAAATAAACTTTTATTTTAAAGCCCAAAAACCCCCAAAAAACCAAAACCCCCTCCCACTCATATACTTATCCAACCTAAATTTGAAACTCCCCAAAAAGTCCTACCTCAGTAACCCAACTAGGTAGACTGTTCCACTCATCAACTACCCTATTTCCAAACCAATACTTTCCTACGTCCTTTCTAAATCTAAACTTATCTAATTTAAATCCATTACTGCGGGTTCTCTCTTTGGAGAGATATCCTCAAGACCTTGTTAATATCCCTCATTAATACCTATCTTCCATGATTTAAATTGATAAGTTAAAAATTGAAAAGGAATTTGGAAAGTATTGGTTTGGAAATAGGTAGTTATAGTGGAAAGTTTCTGTTTATGAGGCTAGGAAATTGTTGGGAAATTTTCTATTAGGTTGTAAGTAACTTGGAAGGGGGGGAATTTGATGGGATTGCCATTTGGGGTTGTTCCTTTGGCAAATTTAAATTTTAAAAACATAGGATTTAAAAGGAACACCTGCAGAGCCTATTGCCCAAAAGAGCCAGTTCCTATAAACGCAAATCTACTAAAGGGGACTAAGAATAACTCCTGTACCCTCTGCTCCACCAAATTTTAAAACCCCAGGCCCCCCATCTCCAAAAAAAATTTAATATTTGGGCCAGTCCTTCTTAAGCTTTTTTTTCCCAAGGTCTCGGGGTCTATCACCCCCCACTGGGAAGGGGAAGGGGAAAAAATGTTCCACAAAGCATCTGCCCAAACTCTGTTAAGGAAAACCAGATACTTACCTATGTCCTTTCTAAATCTAAAATTGGGTTGTCAAATGTTTGTTAGTGGGATGAAATTGCAAAGGACCTGCCTAGTATGGCCAACAGGCCTGCTGCAGTGTTCCTCTTTCTTATGTTCTTATACACTTCGATCAGGTCTCCCCTCATTTTTTCATCTAACAATGAATGTTTAAATTTAAAAGCTCAATCTTTCTTCTAAGGAAGATCTCTAATGCTTGAATATTTTAGTATCCTAGCTGAATGTTTTCTAACGATTTTTGTCCATTCTGTAATAGGAGACCAGAATTGAGTGCTAATCAAGGTGAGGCCTTACAATGTGGTAAAAGCCAGCTTACCTCTGGAATTGTGCTACACTTCTTGAATAAATCCCCGTAATATTTTGCCTTTTTTCGTACGCTTAGGCATTGCTTGTCTTGGTTTAAGGGTTTCTGCTTACCATAACCCCCCCAAATCCTTTTCGCATTCGTGAATGCAAAAAGGGCTTGGGGGTTATGGGAAGCAGCAACCTTAAACCATGTTTAAGCAAAAGGACACAAGTGCAACAATGTGACATTATTGTGGCAACGTTTCGTCTCCAGGAGCTTTTACAAGCTTGATAAGCTCCTGGAGAGCGAAAAATTGCCACATAATGTCCACATTAGTTGCACTTGTCCTTTTGCTTTACATATGTCGGTCTTCCCAACTTATACACCTTAAACCAGACAGCAATGCCTAAGCGTACATAAAAAAGGCCAAAGATTCTTGGTTTTTAAAGGGTTTCTGCTTACCATAACCCCCAGTCCCTTTTCCCCAATCTGTATGCTAAGTTTATATTATTTAACTTACGTCTATGGTTATGACCCGGGCTTCACAACTTGCATTATCTACATTGAACTGGGTCTGCCACTTTCTAAACCCAAAAGAAAAAGTTTGCTAAATCCCCTGAAGTTCCTAACTCAACGTTGAATCAATTATCCTACTATCTTCGTGGCATCGGCCCAATTGCTCTACACTAGAATTCCTTCATCATTACATTTTTCCATCACATATTGTGAGTTCAAGATGTTCAGTTAATGTGATGATTGTGTACTTATACTCAAATCTTTTTTATCAGGAGCTGGAGCTTTAAAAGGGGTGATTGGATTTTGTTTCGCGCCCATAAGTCCATCTTTGACCCAGAGATCTTTTGCGCTTGTGTAGAGCTCAACAAAAATGTAAGCAAGTCCTCGTCCCTGGTTTTGGTGATCGTGCATCTTAAAAATTCCTATTTCAAGTACATTGAAACCCCAAATCGAACAGCTGTTAGTGGCTTGTAATGCTGGATGGGATCACCAATACCGTGGGTTCAAAACCTCCCTCGCTTGGAACCATGTCCTCTGTTCCTGGATTAAGACGAGGGATTCCCAAAGGAATTCACTGTAGGGCCCCGAATCACGAGACTGGAGAAAGAGAGGAAGACAAGATTAGAAAATAACGAATTGAGAAAAGCTAAAATGGCAAAATGTGACTCACAGTATTATCGTGGGTATGCACTCAACTAGTTCTGGCACTACTGAAAAAAAGGAAGAAATAAGCTTTCACTATTCTGGTATCACTGACAAGAATAAAGAAGAGAAACATTCCACTTGTTCTGGCATCACTGACAAAAACAAAGATAAACACTTCACTTATTCCCTTACCTGACAAGAGAAAGAAGAAAAAAATTCCACTAGTTTGGCCCTTGACAAAGGGAAAAATAAACTCTTCAAATAGTTCTGGGACCCGAGACAAAAGAAAGAAGAAAAACATTCCACTACACTGAAGAACTGAAAGAACGAAAAAGATAAACTCTCAACTAGTTCTGCCACTGTGACATGAAGAAAGAAAACAATCAACTAGTTCTGGTTCCACTAAAAGAAAAAGAAGAAACACTTTACTAGAATCAGGAAAAAAACTGACAACAAAAAAGAAGCTAAACATCACAGCTGCTACATTGAGAAAAGAAAGAAGATAATTGTTCCACAATTCTGGCCCACTGACAAAAGAAAGATAAACATCACCAGTAAACGTACCACTGACAAGATGGGAAAGAAGAGAAATACCCCACAACTTCACACCAGAGACAAGAAGAATAGTTCTGGCACACATACAGGAAGAAAAACAAAAGACAATGAGAACACACCAAGAACGTTTAAACTGAACAAAGCTGGAAACGCGAAAAATATGATAATAAATCATTTGAATACATGCTTAACATGCATGGCTAACACCTGAATGTAAATTGTAAAATACACATTTTTGTAAAATATATGTATAATATGAACATTTACTTAACGTTATTTATACAAAATAAAATTTGCTGAAAAATTATAATTAAAATATTTTCCATATCCTCGTAAAAACTAAAATAAGGATTTTTTGTTCTCCTGAGAACAAATTTGGGTTTTTCATATTATAAGTGTCATCTTCCAAAACTGCATGATTTTAAATTTAGAAAGGATACAAAAAAGTATTGGTTTTGAAATATAGTAGTCGATGAGTGAAACAGTATGCTTAGTGAGGTAATTGAAGCTTAATGCTTGGATAGTTTCAAATATAGGCTAGATAAATGCACGAGAGAGAGGGTTGAATTATAGTGGGACTTCCACACTAGTTAACACGGTTATAATAGGTAATTCCGTTGGTAGCATTGAAAATTGGCTGGGAAGATGTGTTTATTAGTAGGTTCCGTTTTGCGAAAGACCTGCTTAGGATGGGCCGGTAGGCCTGCTGCAGTGTTCATATG
Source organism: Cherax quadricarinatus (assembly GCF_026875155.1). Taxonomy (NCBI): domain Eukaryota; kingdom Metazoa; phylum Arthropoda; class Malacostraca; order Decapoda; family Parastacidae; genus Cherax; species Cherax quadricarinatus. The sequence continues at coordinate 39,539,715 of NC_069414.1, read as the reverse complement.
TTCTCTCTGGTATATAGTCATAACCAAGACAAGACTTGAAGGAATGAGTTCAGATTTGAAATATTAAAAATTAGAAAAAATATTACAGTCACTGGTTTGGTAACAGAGTGGTGGGTAAGTTGGAGAAATTACTCAGAAGCGCCATTGAGTCAAGAACCATAGGTAGATTTAAAAATGTGTTAGAAAATTACTCCAGTGAGTGTGATTTGAAAATGCCTGGCACTGGCTAGCAGACCTACTAGAGGGTTCCTCCTTTTGTTATAAAGGGTTTTGAGTTTGACACGCTTAGCACGGCCCCCAGGACTAGTGCAGTGCTTTTCTTTTCATTAGAACATAAGGAGAAGGAACACTGCAACAGGCCTAATGGCCTATGCGAGGCAGGTCCTATTCTCCCACCGGTTTAAGCCAATGCCTTGACCTACTGAGGTCAGACACGTCACTTAAAGGAGACACATAACTTATGTTCTTATGACTGGGTGTGAGTTGACCTACCAATCATGTTTCAGTAGACCTGCTTCAGAGCTCCTCCTTTCTTATATTATGAGTGGGTGTGAGTTAGACCTGCCTAACATGGGCCAGTAGGTCTGATGCAGTGCTCCACCTTTTAATCTTTTCATTAGTACATTTCCTAAAGAGAAAATAAATAGCAGAACAAGAGTTCATAATAGTCAGTTGTAACTAGTTGAGCAAGTGAGGTGAAGGGACAACTTGTCATGTTATCACAGAACCTCCAGACTTCCATATACAACACAAATCTGCTCATGTCATCAATCACGAAACTTTTGCCTCTACTAACTCATTTACTTAGCTGCCACACTTCTCAACCATGGTAAGTTCATATTCTTTTTATTTGTTGTATTATATATTCTCAATATTTTCATTAGTAAATTTAATAAGGATGAAAATAAATAGCAGAACAAGAGTTCATAACTGTCAGGAGCAATTAAGTTGATCAAGTAAGGTGAAGGCATCACCTGTCAAGTTTTCACCTGACCTCCAGACCTTTATATACAGCTGACATCTGCTTTTGTCATCAGTCGAGAAATATTTTACCTCTGCAAACTCTTCTACTTAGCTGCCACACTTTTCAGTCATGGTAAGTTTATATTCGTTTTATATGCTGTACTACATATTCTCAATATTTTCATTAGTAAATTTACTAAGGAGAAAAACATATAGGACAACAAGAGTTCATAACTGTCACATGCATTTAAGTTGAGCAAGTGAGGTGAAGGTATGACCTGTCAAGTTATCATCTGACCTCCAGACTTTTATAGAGCAGAGCTCGGCACTTGTCATCATTCAAGGAATTTTTACCTCTACTAACTGGCATACTTTGCTGCCTCTCTTCTCAATCATGGTATGTTTACATTCTATATATTTTGTTTGAATTTTCCTATATATTCCTGCATCAGGCCTACTGCTCAGATGTTACTTAGGTACAGTTCAGTTCTAAATTGAATGCGTCATTTTCCCACTTCCAGTGGACCCATTATTTACCGCTGTAACCTTACGACTACTGACCACGCGATAGATATTAAAAGTGAAAACATTACTGACTCATATCTTACCAGTCCTTCTCAAATTAAGAACATAAGAAAGGAGGAACACTGCAGCAGGCCTGTTGGCCCATACTAGGCAGGTCCTTTACAATTCATCCCACTAACAAACATTTGACCAACCCAATTTTCAATGCTACCCAAGAAATAAGCTCTGATGTGCAAGTCCCACTCAAATCCAACCCCTCCCACTCATATACTTATCCAACCTAAATTTGAAACTACCCAAAGTCCTAACCTCAGTAACCCAACTAGGTAGACTGTTCCACTCATCAACTACCCTATTTCCAAACCAATACTTTCCTACGTCCTTTCTAATCTAAACTTATCTAATTTAAATCCATTACTGCGGGTTCTCTCTTGGAGAGATATCCTCAAGACCTTGTTAATATCCCCTTCATTAATACCTATCTTCCATGGATTTAAATTAGATAAGTTTAGATTTAGAAAGGACATAGGAAAGTATTGGTTTGGAAATAGGGTAGTTGATGAGTGGAACAGTCTACCTAGTTGGGTTATTGAGGCTAGGACTTTGGTAGTTTCAAATTTAGGTTGGATAAGTACACGAGTGGGAGGGGTTGGATTTGAGTGGGACTTGCACATTGGAGCTTGTTTCTTGGGTGGCATTGAAAATTAAGAACATAAGAACATAAGAATGTAGGAACACTGCAGAAGGCCTATTGGCCCATACGAGGCAGGTCCTTATCAAAACGACATCTACCTAAAGCTACTAAAGAAATAACTCCTGTACCCCTTGACACCAATCAAACCCAGCCCCTCCCACTCATATATTTGTCCAGTCTCTTCTTAAAGCTACCCAAGGTCCTAGCCTCTATCACCCCACTGGGAAGACTGTTCCACGCATCTGCAACTCTGTTAGAAAACCAGTACTTACCTATGTCCTTTCTAAATCTAAAATTGGGTTGGTCAAATGTTTGTTAGTGGGATGAATTGCAAAGGACCTGCCTAGTATGGGCCAACAGGCCTGCTGCAGTGTTCCTCCTTTCTTATGTTCTTATACACTTCGATCAGGTCTCCCCTCATTCTTCATCTAACAAGTGAATGTAACTTAAGAGTCTTCAATCTTTCTTCATAAGGAAGATCTCTAATGCTTTGGATTATTTTAGTCATCCTACGCTGAATGTTTTCTAACGATTTGTGTCCATTCTGTAATATGGAGACCAGAATTGAGCTGCATAATCAAGGTGAGGCCTTACTAATGATGTATAAAGCTGCAGCATGACCTCTGGAATTCTGTTGCTTACACTTCTTGATATAAATCCCCGTAATCTATTTGCCTTATTTCGTACGCTTAGGCATTGCTGTCTTGGTTTAAGGTTGCTGCTTACCATAACCCCCAAGTCCTTTTCGCAATTCGTCGAATGCAAAAAGGACTTGGGGGTTATGGTAAGCAGCAACCTTAAACCATGTAAAGCAAAAGGACACAAGTGCAACTAATGTGACATTTATTGTGGCAACGTTTCGCTCTCCAGGAGCTTTATCAAGCTTGATAAAGCTCCTGGAGAGCGAAACGTTGCCACAATAAATGTCACATTAGTTGCACTTGTGTCCTTTTGCTTTACATATTGTCGGTCATTCTACCAACTTTATTACAACCTTAAACCAAGACAGCAATGCCTAAGCGTACATAATAAGGCAAATAGATTACTTGGTTTAAGGTTGCTGCTTACCATAACCCCCAAGTCCTTTCCGCAATCTGTATGGCTAAGTTCTATATTATTTAACTTACGAGTGCTATGGTTATGGACACTCCGGAGCTTCACAACCTTGCATTTATCTACATTGAACTGCATCTGCCACTTTTCTTACCAAGAGTAGAGTTTGTCTAAATCCTCCTGAAGTTCCCTAACATCTACGTTTGAATCAATTATCCTACCTATCTTCGTGTCATCGGCGAATTTGCTCATATCACTAGTAATTCCTTCATCATTACATTCTTTCCATCCACATATTTGTGAGTTCAGATGTTCAGTTAATGTGATGAATTGTGTACTTATACTCAAATCTTTTTTATCAGGAGCTGGAGCTTAAAGGGCTGATGGATTTAGTTTCGCGGCCCATAAGTCCCATCTTTGACCCAGAGTATCTTTTGCGGCCTTGTGTAGAGCTCAACAAAAATGTGAAGCAAGCTCCTCGTCATGGTTTTGGTGATGCTGTGCATCTTAAAGTTCCTATTTCAAGTACCATTGACTCCGGAAATCGAACAGCTGTTAGTCGGCTTGGTAATGCTGGTATTGCATCCACCAATACCGTGGGTTCAACCATCCCTCGCTTGGAACCATGTCCTGCTGTTCCTGGATTAAGACGAGGGGATTCAATGGAATTCACTGTAGGCCCTGAATCACGAGACATGGGAAGAAAGAGAGGAAGACAAGAATTAGAAAATAACGAATTGAGAAAAGCTAAAATGGCAAAATGTGACTCACAGTATTATCGTGGGTATGCACTGCAAGAGCAGTTGACTGGAAAACGTAATCTACATCTCCTAACTACTAAAGATCGGATAGCTGGTACACCTGAAACAAAGTCCATTGAGATAGATGGTGTTTCACGAGAGATCCGAACCTATGGAGAACATGCTGTGATTCTTATGGATTGGAACGATCCTCGTACAGTAACATATGGAGACGGAAGTGTAACATTATCTTTGACGAGGGAAAGTACGTGCTCCCAATGAAAATTGGAGAAGACTACAGGAAATTCAACATTGCCGGTGAGACGCACCGTGTTAAACTAGGTGTGCCCACTCAAGAATTGATGTTTGATGGTGTAGGTTATCAATGCGCATTTGGTGGCAAGCCAGTAACTGTTCACATGGGTGGTCGGCTACGCACTATAAGACTAGATGGTAAGACTCCAAAAGTAAATATAAGTAATACTAAAAATACAGACTATCTTGCTGGTAAAATTCAGCTGGAGATCAATTCGAATGTGATTGATGTCTTCTTAGACTCCAAGCCACAGCGATTCTACATTGATGGCAAAGAATTCGTCATTCGGGGTATTATGCCTAAGAGTAACAGGGATTCAGGTTTGCCAGTCCATTTTGCTGACTCGAGCAAGCGTCCAACGCATTCATCAATGAGACCTTGCAACATGTCTAAGGAAATTTCTGTCCCTTGCACCAAACCATACTCTCTAAAACCAGCATCTCAAGGATTCCCATCACACAGCTGTAGTCCCATTGTGCCTCAGGCACCACCGACCATGGCTCCAAGGAAAGGGACATCAGCAACCTGCAACACAAGCCAGCCTCTTCTATGGTCAGGATTACCATCTCTTCCTGTTACTCAAGCCAACATGAGCCGACCTCAATTTACCACCCCAGCCTCGTGTGTGACAAATCAATTGGCAACAAATATGTTCAAAAGCTTGCCCCCACCTCCCCATGTGTCTTTTGATTATGCTTTTGCCAAGGAGCAAGACAAAAAATGCGAGAATAAAGAGCAAGAGAGACTCCCGTCAGTTTCTGCCGACAAGAGCCGTTCCCGAAACGAATTCCAACCACAGGTAAAAGAACTTCTTACAGAGGAAATAAAGCACCAACCTCTACCCAACGAATCATGTGCAGGACTATATCATGTGGAAGAAGTGTTGCAGATGACACATCACAAAGAATATTATGATGGTCAAGAATATCTTCGAAAGAAAATATCAGTGCAGAGACCTTCATACACACTATCTGCTCCAAAGGACCTCCAACCAGAGAACTCTCTACATGCAGAATTTACTGTGAGCCAAGGAAAACCTACGAAAGAAACTTTTTCTGAGAGACCTCCATGCACTGATGATAAGATAAAAGCCAAGAGTGACAAGAAGCATGTGAAACATCCACAAAACTCAACTAGTTCTACTGACACTAACAAGAAGAAAGGTGAAAAGGGTTTGACTAGTGCTGACACCACAGATAAGATGCAAGACAAACAGTCACTAGTCTCGTTTAGTTGTTGCACAAGTGACAATAGAGAATTGGGGAAAAACACAATTTGTTTTGGCACCACCACTAAGAAAGATGACGAACATTCCAATAGTTCTGACAACACTGACAAGAAGAAAGAAAAACACTTCACTAGTTCTGGCAACACTGACAAGAATAAAAAAGGGAAACACTCAACTAGTTCTGGCACTACTGACAAGAAGGAAGAAGATAAGCTTTTCACTAGTTCTGGTATCACTGACAAGAATAAAGAAGAGAAACATTCCACTTGTTCTGGCATCACTGACAAAAACAAAGATAAACACTTCACTTATTCCCTTACCTCTGACAAGAAGAAAGAAGATAAAAATTCCACTAGTTCTGGCCCCTTTGACAACAGGAAAGATAAACTCTTCACTAGTTCTGGTACCAGAGACAAAAAGAAAGAAGAAAAACATTCCACTAGCACTGAAGAAGCTGACAAGAAGCGAAAAGATAACTCCTCAACTAGTTCTGCCACTGTTGACATGAGAAAGATAAACAATCAACTAGTTCTGGTTCCACTAACAAGAAGAAAGAAGAGAAACACTTCACTAGATCAGGAACCACTGACAACAAGAAAGAAGCTAAACACTCAACTAGGTCTGCTACTATGAGAAGAGAAAGAAGATAAATGTTCCACTAGTTCTGGCCCCACTGACAAGAAGAAAGATAAACAACTCACCAGTACACGTACCACTGACAAGATGAAAGAAGAGAAATACCCCACAACTTCCAGCACCAGAGACAAGAAGAATAGTTCTGGCAACACATACAGGAAGAAAGACAATAAAGACAATGAGAACCACACCAAGAACGTTAAAACTGAGACAAAGCTGGAAGACGCGAAGAAATATGATAATAAATCATTTGAATACATGCTTAACATGCATGGCTAACACCTGAATGTAAATTGTAAATACACATTTTTGTAAAATATATGTATAATATGAACATTTACTTAACGTTATTTATACAAAATAAATTTGCTGAAAAATTATAATTAAAATATTTTCCATATCCTCGTAAAACTAAAATAAGGATTTTTTTGTTCTCCTGAGAACAAATTTGGGTTTTTCATATTATAAGTGCATCTTCCAAAACTGCATGATTTTAAATTTAGAAAGATACAAAAAAGTATTGGTTTTGAAATATAGTAGTCGATGAGTGAAACAGTATGCTTAGTGAGGTAATTGAAGCTTAATGCTTGGATAGTTTCAAATATAGGCTAGATAAATGCACGAGAGAGAGGGTTGAATTATAGTGGGACTTCCACACTAGTTAACACGTTATAATAGGTAATTCCGTTGGTAGCATTGAAAATTGGCTGGGAAGATGTGTTTATTAGTAGGTTCCGTTTTGCGAAAGACCTGCTTAGGATGGGCCGGTAGGCCTGCTGCAGTGTTCATATGTTCTCTCTGGTATATAGTCATAACCAAGACCAGACTTGAAGGAATGAGTTCAGATTTGAAATATTAAAAATTAGTAAAAATATTACAGTCACTGTTTGTAACAGAGTGGTGGGTAAGTTGGAGAAATTACTCAGAAGCGCCATGAGTCAAGAACCAATAGGGAGATTAACAATGTGTTAGAAAAATTACTCCAGTGAGTGTGATTGAAATGCCTGCACTGGCTAGCAGACCTACTAGAGGGTTCCTCCTTTTGTTATAAAGGTTTTTTGAGTTTGAACACGCTTAGCACGGCCCCAGACTAGTGCAGTGTTTTTCTTGTCATTAGAACATAAGGAGAAGGAACCACTGCAACAGGCCTAATGGCCTATGCGAGGCAGGTCATATTCTCCCACCGGTTTTAAGCCAATGCCTTGACCTACTGAGGTCAGACCACGTCACTTAAAGGAGACACATAACTATGTTCTTATGACTGGGTGTGAGTTGACCTACCAATCATTGTCAGTAGACCTGCTTACAGAGCTCCTCCTTCTTATATATGAGTGGTGTGAGTTAGACCTGCTAACAGGGCCAGTAGTCTGATGCAGTGCTTCCACCTTTTAATTCTTTCATTAGTACATTTCCTAAAGAGAAAATAAATTAGCATAACAAAGTTCATAATAGTCAGTTGTAACTATTGAGCAAGTGAGGTGAAGGACAACTTGTCATGGTTTATCACAAACCTTCCAGACTTCCATATAAACACAAATCTGCTCATGTCATCAATCACGAAACTTTTGCTCTACTAACTCTTACTTAGCTGACCAAACTTCTCAAACCATGAAAGTTCATATTCTTTTTATTGTTGTATTATATATTCCAATATTTTCATTTGTAAATTAAATGAAGGATGAAATAAATGCAGAACAAGAATTCATAATCTGTCAGGAGCAATAAGTTGATCAAGTAAGGTAATGCATCACCTTCAAGTTTTTTCACCTGACCTCCAGACCTTTATATACAGCTGACATACATGCTTTTTGTCATCAGTCCCGAGAAATATTTTACTCTGCAAACCTCTTCCTACTTAGCTGCCACACCTTTTCAGTCATGGTAAGTTTATATCGTTTTTATATGCTGTACTACATATTCCTCAATATTTTCATTAGTAAATTTACAAAAGGAAAAAAATAAAGCACAACAAGAGTCATAACTGTCCACAATGCATTTAAGTTGAAGCAAGTGAGGTGAAGGTATGACCTGTCAAGTATCATCTGACCTCCCAGACTTTTATAAAGAGCAGAGCTCGGCACTTGTCCATCATTCAAGGAATTTTTACCTCTACTAACTGGCATACTTGCTGCCTCCCTTCCCCCCCTTTTTTTTTTTTTTCCCCTCAATCATGGTATGTTACATTCTATATATTTGTTTGAATTTTCCTATATATTCCTGCATCAGGCCTACTGCTCGATGTAACATAGGTACAGTTCAGTTCTAAATTAATGCGTCATTTCCCACTTCCAGTGGAGACCCATTCATTTACCGCTGTAAACCTTACGACACTGACCACGCGATAGATATTAAAAGTGAAAACATTACTGACTCATATTTATCTTACCAGTCCTTCTCAAATTAAGAACATAAAAAGGAGGAACACTGCAGCAGCCTGTTTGGGCCCATAATCTAGGCAGGTCCTTACAATTCATCCCACTAACAAACAATTGACCAACCCAATTTTCAAATGGGGCTTAAACACCCAAGAAATAAGCTCTGATGTGCAAGTCCCACTTCAAATCCAACCCTCCCACTCATATACTTATCCAACCTAAATTTAAACTAACCCAAAGTCCTAACCTCAGTAAACCAACTAGGTAGACTGTTCCACTCATCAACTATACCCTTTTCCAAAACCATACTTTCCTACGTCCTTTCCTAAATCTAAACTTTATCTATATTAAATCATTACTGCGGGTTCTCTCATGGAGAGATATCCTCAAGACCTTGTTAATATCACCCTTCATATAATACTATCTTCCATGATTTAAATTAATAAGTTAGATTTAGAAAGGACATAGAAAGTATTGGTTTGGAAATAGGGTTAAGTTGATGAGTGGAACAGTCTACCTAGTTTGGGTATATTGAGGCTAGGACTTTGGGTAGTTCAAATTTAGGTTGGATAAGTAACACGATGGGAGGGGTTGGATTTGAGTGGTGACTTCACAATTGGAGCTTGTTTCTTGGTGGAATTGAAAAATTAAGAACATAAGAATGTAGGAACACTGCATGAAGGCCTATTGGCCCATACGAGGCAGGTCCTTATCAAAACGACATCTACCTAAAGCTACTAAAGAAATAACTCCCTGTACCCTTGACACCACTCAGAACCCAACCCCTCCCACTCATATATTTGTCACACAGTCCTCATCTTAAAGCTACCCAAGGTCCTAGCCTTCTACTCCCCACTAGGAAGACTGTTCCACTCATCTGCACCCTCTGTTAGAGAACCAGTACTTACCTATGTCCTTTCTAAATCTAAAATTGGGTTGTCAAATGTTTTGTTAGTGGATGAATTGCAAAGGACCTGCCTAGTATGGCCAAAGGCCTGCTGCGTGTTCCTCCTTTCTTATGTTCTTTATACACTTTCGATCAGGTCTCCCCCTCATTCTCATCTAACAAGTGAATGTAACTTAAGAGTCTTCAATCTTTTCTTCATAAGGAAGGATCTCCTATGCTTTGGATTATTTTAGTCTCCTATCGCTGAATGTTTTCTAACGAATTTGGTGTCCATTCTGTAATATGGAGACCAAATTGAGCTGCATAATCAAGGTGAGGAGGCCTTACTAATGATGTATAAAGCTGCAGCATGACCTCTGGAAATTTTCGTTGCTTACACTTCTTGATATAATCCCCGTAATCTATTTGCCGGAGGGCGGGGGGGGGGGGGTTCGCTTAGGCATTGCTGTCTTGTTTAAAGGTTTCAGCTTAACCATGAACCTCCCCAGTCCTTTCCTCAAATTCGTCGAATGCAAAAAGGACTTGGGGGTTATGGTAAGCAGCAACCTTAAACCATGTAAAGCAAAAGGACACCGTGCAACTAATGTTGGACATTTATGTGGCAACGTTTCGCTCTCCAGGAGCTTTATCAGCTTGATAAAGCTCCTGGAAAGCGAAACGTTTGCCACAATAAAATGGTCACATTAGTTGCACTTGTGTCCTTTTTGCTTTACATATTGTCGTCATTCAACCAACTTTGATTACAAACTTAAAAACCAAGACAGCAATGCCTAAGCGTACATAATAAGGCAAATAGATTACTTGGTTTAAGGTGCTGCTTACCATAACCCCCAAGGTCCTTTCCGCAATCTGTATGGCTAAGTTCTATAATTATTTACTTACAGAGTGCTATGGTGTATGGACACTCCGAGCTTCACAACCTTTGCATTATCTACATTGACTGCATCAGCCACTTTTCTTACCAAAGTAGGTTTGTCTAAATCCTCCTGAAGTTCCCTTAACAACTACGTTTGATCAATTATCCTAACCTATCTTCGTGTCATCGGCGAATTTGCTCATATCACATAATATTCCTTCAATAATTACATTCTTTCCTCCACATATTTGTGTAGTTTCAGATGTTCAGTTAATGTATGATTATTGGGGGGGGGGGGGGGGGGTTTTTTGGGGGTTTTTTTTTAAAATAAAAAAAATAACTTTATACTCAAATCTATTTATATCAGGAGCTGGAGCTTAAAGGGCTGATGATGTAGTTTCGCGGCCCATCAGTCCATCGTTGACCCAGAGTATCTCTTTTGGGTGGCCTTGTGTAGAGCTCAACAAAAATGTGAAGCAAGCTCCTCGTCATGGTTTTGTGATGCTGTGCATCTTAAGTTCCTATTTCAATGTACCATTGACTCCGGAATCGAACAGCTGTTAGTCGGCTTGGTAATGCTGGTATTGCATCCACCCAATACCGTGGTTCAACCATCCCTCGCTTGGAACATGTCCCCTGCTGTTTCCCTGGATTCACTGTAGGCCCCTGAATCACGAGACATGGGAAAAAGAGAGGAAGACAAGAAATTAGAAATAACGAATTGAGAAAGCTAAAATGGAAACATGTTGACTCACAGTATTATCGTGGGTATGCACTGCAAGAGCAGTTGACTGGAAAAGTAATCTACAACTCCTAACTACTAAAGATCGGATAGCTGGTGACACCTGAAACAAAGGTCCATTGAGATGATGGTGTTTCACGAGAATCCGACCTAATGGAGACATGCTGTGATTCTTATGATGAACGAATTCCTCGTAACATAACAATGGACACGGGAAGTGTAACAATTATCTTTGAACGAGGGAAAGTACGTGCTCCCAATGAAAATTTGGAGAAACTACAGGAAATTCAACATTGCCGCAGAGACGCACCCGTGTAAACTAGGTGTGCCCACTCAAGAATTATGTTTGATGGTGTAGGATATCAATGAGCATTTGGTGGCAAGCCAGTAACTGTTCACATGGGTGGTCGGCTTACGCACTTAAGACTAAGATGGTAAGACTACCAAAAGTAAATATAAGTTATACTAAAAATACAGACTATCTTGCTGTAAATTCAGCTGGAGATCAATTCGAATGTGATTGATGTCTTCTTATACTCCAACCACAGCGATTCTAACATTGATGGCAAAGAACTTCTCAGGCGGGGGGGGTAGTATGCCTAAGATAACAGGATTCAGGTTTGCCAGTCCATTTTGCTGACTCGAGCAAGCTCCAACGCATTCAATCAATGAGACCTTGCAACATGTCTAAAAGGAAATTTCTGTCCCTTGCACCAAACCATAAACTCTAAAACCAGCATCTCAAGGATTCCCATCACAAACAGCTGTAGTCCCATTGTGGCTCAGGCACCCCGACCAAGGCTCAAGGAAAGGGACATCAGCAACCTGCAACACAAGCCAGCCTCTTCTATGGTCAGATTACCATCTCTTCCTGTTACTCAAGCCAACTGAGCCGACCTCAATTACACCCCAGCCTCGGTGTGTGACAAATCAATTGCAACAAATATGTTCCAAAAGCTTGCCCCACCTCCCCTGTGTCTTTTGATTATGCTTTTGCCAAGGAGCAAGACAAAAAATGCGAGGCATAAAGAGCAGGAGACTCCCGTCAGTTTCTGCCGACAAGAGCCGTTCCCGAAACGAATTCCAACCACAGGTAAAGAACTTCTACAGAGGAAATAAAGCCCAACCTCCTACCCAACGAATCAGTGCAGGACTATATCATGTGGAAGAAGTGTTGCAGAATGACAACAACTCAAAGAATATTATGCTGGTCAAAGAATATCTTCGAAAGAAAATATCAGTGCAGAGACCTTCATACACACTATCTGCTCCAAAGGACCTCCAACCAAGAACTCTCTACAGATCAGAAAATTTACTGTGAGCCAAGGAAAACCGTACTAAACGAAGAAACTTTTCTGAGAGACATCCATGCAAGATGATAAGATAAAAGCCAAGAGTGACAAAGAAGCAGTGAAACATCCACCAAAACTCAACTAGTTCTAACTTACAACTAACAAAAAGAAGGTGAAAAGGGTTTGACTAGTGGCTGACACCGACAGATAAGATGCAAGACAAACAGTCCACAGTCTCGTTAGTTTGTTGCACAAGTTTTGGAAAACAATAGAGAATTGGGGAAAAACACAATTTTGTTTTGGCACCACCACTAAGAAAGATGAACGAACATTCCAATTAGTTCTGACAACACTGACAAGAAAAAGAAAAACACTTCACAAGTTCTGGCAACACAGACAAGAATAAAAAAGGGAAACACTCAACTAGTTCTGGCACTAACTGACAAGAGGAAGAAGATAAGCATTTTCACTAGTTTTTCTGGAATCACTGACAAGAATAAAGAAGAGAATACATTTCCACTTGTTCTGGCATCACTGACAAAAAACAAAGATAAACACTTCACTTATTCCCTTACCTCTCACAAGAAAGAAAGAAGATAAAGATTCCAACTAGTCTGGCCCCTTTGACAACAGAAAGATAAACTCTTCACTAGTTCTTGTACCCGAGTACAAAAGAAAGAAGAAAAACATTCACTAGCACTGAAGAAGCTGACAAAAGCGAAAAGATAAACTCTCAACTGTTTCTGCCACTGTTGACATAAGAAAGATAAACAATCACTAGTTCTGGTTCCACTAACAAGAAGAAATAAGAGAAACACTATCCACTAGATCAGGAACCACTGTGACTAACAAGAAAGAAGCTAAACACTCAACTAGGTCTTGTACTATTTTGAGAAGAAGAAAGAAGATAAAATGTTCCACTAGTTCTGGCCCCACTGACAAGAAGAAAGATAAACAACACTCCAGTACACGTACCACGACCAAGATGAAAGAAGAGAATAACCACCCCACAACTTCCAGCACCAGAGACAAGAAGAATAGTTCTGGCAACACATACAGGAAGAAAGACAATAAAGACATTGAGAACCACACCAAAACGTTTAAAACTGAGACAAAGCTGGAAGGACGCGAATGAAATATGATAATAAATCATTTGAATACATAGAGGCATTTTAACAAATGCATGGGCTAACACCTGAATGTAAATTGTAAAATACACAATTTTGTAAAATATATGTATAATATGAAATTTACTTAACGTATTTATACAAAATAAAATTTGCTGGAAAAATTATAATTAAAATATTTTCCATCTCCTCGGGTAAAAATATAAATAAGGAATTTATTTGTTCTCCTGAGAACAAATTGGGTTTTCAATATTTAAGTGTACATCTTTCCAAAAACTGCATGATTTTAAAAATTTAGAAAGGATACACAAAAGTATTGGTTTTGGAATATAGTAAGTCGATGAGTGAAACAGTATGCTTAGTGGAGGTAATTGAAGCTTAATGTCTTGGATAGTTTTTCAAATATAGCTAATAAATCACGAGAGAGAGGGTTTGAATTATAGTGGACTTCCCACACTAGTTAACACGGTTTATAATAGTAATTCCGTTTGGTAGCATTGAAAGTAATTGGCTGGGAAGATGTGTTTATTAGTAGTTCCGTTTTGCGAAAGACCTGCTTAGGATGGGCCGGTAGGCCTGCTGCAGTGTTCATATGTTCTCTCTGGATATAGTCATAACCAAGACAAGACTTGAAAGGAATGGAGTTCAGTAATTGAAATATTAAAAATTAGAAAAATATATTACAGTCACTGTTTTGGTAAACAGAGTGTGGTAAAGTTGGAGAAATTACTCAGAAGCGCCATTGAGTCAAGAACCATAGTTGGTAGATTAAAATGTGTAGGAAAATTACTCCGTGAGTGTGATTTGAAAATGCTGGCACTGCTAGCAGACCTACTAGAGGGTTTCCTCCTTTTGCTATAAAGGTTTGAGTTTGACACGCTTGTATGGGGGCCCCCCCAGGACTAGCGCAGTGCTTTTCTTTCATTAGAACATAAGGAGAAGGAACACGCCAACAGTGCCTAATGGCCTATTCGAAGGCAGGTCCTATTCTCCCACGGTTTAGCCAATGCTTGACCTACTGAGGTCAGACACGCCCTTAAAAGGAGACACATAACATATGTTCCTTAATGACTGGGTGTGAGTTGACTACCAAGACATGTTCAGTAGACCTGCTTCAGGAGCTCCTCCTTTCTTATATTATGAAGTGGGTGTGAGTTAGAACCTGCTAACATGGGGCCAGTAGGTCTGATGCCAGTGCTCCAACCTTTTATAATCTTTTCATTAGTAATTCCTAAAGAGAAATAAATAGCAGAACAAGAGTTCAAATAGTCAGTTTAAACTAGTTTGAGCAAGTGAGGTGAAGGGACAACTTGTCATGTTATCACTGAACCTCCAAGACTTCCATATACAACACAAATCTGCCATGTCACAATCACTAAACTTTTGCCTCTACAAACTCATTTACTTAGGCTGCCAAACTTTCTCAACCATGAAGTTTCATATTCTTTTTATTGTTTGTATTATATATTCTCAATATTTTCATTAGTAAATTTAATAAGGATGAAAATAATTAGCAGAAACAAAGAGTTCATAACTGTCAGGAGCAAATTAAGTGATCAAGTAAGGTGAAGCATCACCTGTCAAGTTTACACCTGACCTCCAGACCTTTATATACAGCTGACATCTGCTTTTGTCATCAGTCGATGAAATATTTTACCTCTGGCAAACTCTTCTACTTAGCTGCCACACTTTTCAGCATGGTAAGTTTATATTCGTTTTATATGCTGTACTACATATTCTCAATATTTTCATTAGTAAATTTACTAAGGAGAAAACATAAAGCACAACAAAAGTTCCATAACTGTCACATGCATTTTTTAAAAGTTTTTGATCAATGAGGTGAAGGTATTACCGTTCAAGTTATCACTGACCTCCCAGACTTTATAGAGGCAGAGCTCGGCAACGTTCCATCATTCAAGGATTTTTTACCTCTACTAACCTGGCATACTTTGCTGGCTGCCTCTCTTTCTCAATCATGGTAATGTTTGACATTCTATATATTTTTGTTTGAATTTGACGGCGATATATTCCTCATCAGGCCTACTGCTCAGATGTACTTAGGTACAGTTCAGTTCTAAATTGAATGCGTCATTTTCCCTTCCCACTTCCAGGGACCCAATTTTTTAAATTTACCGCTGTAACCTTACGAGACTACTGACCACGCGATAGAATATTAAAAGTGAAAACATTCCGAACTCATATCTTACCAGTCTTCCAAATTAAGAACATAAGAAAGGAGGAAACACGCAGCAGGCCTGTTGGCCCATACTAGCAGGTCCTTTACTATTCATCCCACTAACAAACATTTGACCAACCCAATTTTCAAGCTACCCAGAAATAACTCCTGTTGTTGCAAGTCCCCACTCAAATCCAACCCCTCCCACTCATATACTTATTCCAACCTCAATTTGAAATTACCCAAAGTCCTAACACTCAGTAACCCAACTAGGTAGACTGTTCCATCCACCTCATCAACTACCCTATTTCCAAACCAATACTTTCGACGTCCTTCTAAATCTAAACTTATCTAATTTAAATCCATACAGCGGGTTCTCTCTTTGTAGAGATATCCTCAGACCTTTGTTAATATCCCCTTCATTAATACCTATCTTCCATGGATTTAATAGATAATTTAGATTTAAGAAAGGACATAGGAAAGTATTGTTTGGAAATAGGGTAGTTTGATGAGTGAAACAGTCTACCCTAGTTTGGGTTGTTGAGGCTAGGACTTTGGGTAGTTTTCAAATTTAGTTTGGTAAGTACAACGAGTGGGAGGGGTTGGATTGAGTGGGACTTGCACATTGAGCTTGTTTCTTGGGTGGCATTGAAAATTAAGACATAAGAATTTAGGAACAATAGCAAAGGCCTATGGCCCACCATACGAGGCAGTCCTTATCAAAACGACATCTACCTAAAGCTACTAAAGAAATAACTCCTGAGCCCTTGAACCATCAAACCAGCCCCTCCCACTCATAAATTTGTCCCAGTCTCTCTTAAAGCTACCAAGGTCCTAGCCTCTATCACGCCACTGGAAGACTGTTCCCACGCATCTGCAACTCTGTTAGAAAACCAGTACTACCTAGTCCTTTTCTAAATCTAAAATTGGGTTAGTCAAATGTTGTTAGTGGGATAATGCAAAGGACCTGCATAGTTATGGGCCAACATGCCTGCTGCAGTTTCCTCCTTTCTTATGTTATTAACACTTCGATACTGGTCTCCCCTCATTCTTCATCTAACAAGTGAATGTAACTTAAGAGTCTTCAATCTTCTACATAAGGAAGATCTCTAATGCTATGGATTATTTTAGTCATCCTACGCTGAATGTTTTCTAACGAATTTGTGTCCATTCTGTAATATGGAGACCAGAATTGAGCTGCAATAATCAAGGTGGAGGCCCTTACTAATGATGTATAAAGCTGCAGCAGAACCTCTGGAATTCTTATGCTACACTTTCTTGTATAAATCCCCGTAATCTATTGCCTTATTTCGTACGCTTAGGCATTGCAGTCTTGTTAAGGTTGCTGCTACATAACCCCCAAGGTCCTTTTCGCAATTCGTCGAATGCAAAAAGGACTTGGGGGTTATGTAAGCAGCAACCTTAACCATGAAGCAAAAGGACACAAGTGCCAACTAATGTGACCTTTTATGTTGCAAACGTTTCGCTCTCCCAGGAGCTTTATCATGCTTGATAAAGCTCCTTGAGAGCGAAACGTTGCCACAATAAATGTCACAATTAGTTGCACTTGTGTCCTTTTGCTTTACATATTGTCGGTCATCTACAACTTTATTACAACCTTAAACCAAAGACAGCATGCCTAAGCTACATAATAAGGCCAAATAGATTACTTGGTTTTAAGGTTGCTGCTTACCATAACCCCCAAGTCCTCTTCCGCAATCTGTAATGGCTACGTTCAATATATTTAAAACTTACGAGTGCTATGGTTATGGACACTCCGGAGCTTCACACCTGCATTTATCTACATTGAACTGCATCTGCCACTTTTACACTTCTTACCAAGAGTAGAGTTGTCTAAATCCTCCTGAATTCCCTAACAAACTACGTTGAATCATTATCCTACCTATCTTCGTGTCATCGGCCGAATTTGTGCTCATAATCACTATAATTCCTTCATCATTACATCTTTCCATCCACAAATTTGTGATTCAGATGTTCAGTTAATGTGATGAATTGTGTACTTATACACAAATCTTTTTTTTTATCAGGAGCTGGAGCTTAAAGGGCTGATGATTTAGTTTCGCGGCCCATAATCCCCATCCTTTTGATCCCAGAGTATCTTTTTGGTGGGCTTGTGTAGAGCTCAACAAAAAATGTGAAGCCAAGCCTCTCCTCGTCATTGGTTTTGGTGATGCTGTGCATCTTAAAGTTCCTATTTCAAGTACCATTGACTCCGGAAATCGAACAGCTGTTAGTCGGCTTGGTAATGCTGGTATTGCATCCACCAATACCGTGGGTTCAACCATCCCTCGCTTGGAACCATGTCCTGCTGTTCCTGGATTAAGACGAGGGATTTCAATGAATTCACTGTAGGCCCTGAATCACGAGACATGGGAAGAAAGAGAGGAAGACAAGAAATTAGAAAATAACGAATTGAGAAAAGCTAAAATGGCAAAATGTGACTCACAGTATTATCGTGGGTATGCACTGCAAGAGCAGTTGACTGGAAAACGTAATCTACATCTCCTAACTACTAAAGATCGGATAGCTGGTACACCTGAAACAAAGTCCATTGAGATAGATGGTGTTTTCACGAGAGATCGAACCTATGGAGAACATGCTGTGATTCTTATGGATTGGAACGATCCTCGTACAGTAACATATGGAGACGGGAAGTGTAACATTATCTTTGACGAGGGAAAGTACGTGCTCCCAATGAAAATTGGAGAAGACTACAGGAAATTCAACATTGCCGGTGAGACGCACCGTGTTAAACTAGGTGTGCCCACTCAAGAATGATGTTTGATGGTGTAGGTTATCAATGCGCATTTGGTGGCAAGCCAGTAACTGTTCACATGGGTGGTCGGCTACGCACTATAAGACTAGATGGTAAGACTCCAAAAGTAAATATAAGTAATACTAAAAATACAGACTATCTTGCTGGTAAATTCAGCTGGAGATCAATTCGAATGTGATTGATGTCTTCTTAGACTCCAAGCCACAGCGATTTCTACATTGATGGCAAAGAATTCGTCATTCGGGGTATTATGCCTAAGAGTAACAGGGATTCAGGTTTGCCAGTCCATTTTGCTGACTCGAGCAAGCGTCCAACGCATTCATCAATGAGACCTTGCAACATGTCTAAGGAAATTTCTGTCCCTTGCACCAAACCATACTCTCTAAAAACCAGCATCTCAAGGATTCCCATCACACAGCTGTAGTCCCATTGTGCCTCAGGCACCACCGACCATGGCTCCAAGGAAAGGGACATCAGCAACCTGCAACACAAGCCAGCCTCTTCTATGTCAGGATTACCATCTCTTCCTGTTACTCAAGCCAACATGAGCCGACCTCAATTTACCACCCCACCTCGTGTGTGACAAATCAATTGCAACAAATATGTTCAAAAGCTTGCCCCCACCTCCCCATGTGTCTTTTGATTATGCTTTTGCCAAGGAGCAAGACAAAAAATGCGAGAATAAAGAGCAAGAGAGACTCCCGTCAGTTTCTGCCGACAAGAGCCGTTCCCGAAACGAATTCCAACCACAGGTAAAAGAACTTCTTACAGAGGAAATAAAGCACCAACCTCTACCCAACGAATCATGTGCAGGACTATATCATGTGGAAGAAGTGTTGCAGATGACACATCACAAAGAATATTATGATGGTCAAGAAATCTTCGAAAGAAAATACAGTGCAGAGACCTCCCCTA
>NC_069414.1:39514498-39519873 GCF_026875155.1 Cherax quadricarinatus | reverse complement strand
TAAAAAAATTTCCCCTCTTCAGTTGACGTCAAAACCCAGGAAATTGTCCAATAAAATTTGTTTGCTCTTATTTTAACTCAATGGATTTTCCAAAATTTAAGGTGTGCAATTTTATCGTCACTTGAAGTAGGAACGGACTGGATGTAGCACAAATAATACGCTCCTAAAGCAAAAGGTTTTCAGAGGGCTAAGTGGGTCACTAGGATTCTCAGGCCATAAGAAGCGGGTACAATCCCGTCAGCCTCTTGTAAACCCACTCTTAGGAAAGCTTTACTTATGTCACCGTAAAGGCATAATTGCTTCACTCTGAAATTTAATAAGATATCTCCTAATTTTTCCGTCAACGACGGACCTGTCATCAAACAGTCATTTAAACTAGGTACATTTTTGTTACTCCTGGCACTACAATTAAACACAATTCTCAGAGGAGTGGTCTTAGAATCCTTCTTCATCTCCGTGATGTGGCAAATGTGACCATAAATTTTGGCTTGCTCAGGAGGTACCTCTTCTATAAATTTATTAATTAATGCTCAGCAATTATATCATTATAGGCAGTTAACAATTCTGGTGTCTTACTCAGTTCGCGGAGCTGAGCCTTTAATTGTCCATATGCCATTCTGTAATTAGTGGGCAATTCTGGATGGTTCAGTCTCCACGGAAGTCGTACCCAGTATTGTCCAGATTCAAATTTTACATCTCTCAGGTATTGTTCTTGAGTAAAAGAATCGTCTGGACTTTCTTCATTTACATTTATTCCAATGCTGTCTAATTCCCACAATTTATGCACTGCTCAACACCATCCTCTATGGAAGAATTATACTGGGGCACGACTTCATGAGTAAGACCACAGTTATGGTATTTGTAGTTTCCTCAGGTCATGATTATTATTACGAGGAATCCTACCATACATTACATGGCCTCCTGCAGTCTTCAAAAGGGTGACACCACATTTCTTTACCATACCCTTTACAAAGGAGGCATAATAGTCACTACCTATCAAAATATTTATTGGGCCTACAGATCATCACTTACCCAGAAGGTGCTAAATTTACATAGTGAGAGTCTTTCTGTAGCTTTACTAAGCCCTACTGTAGATATTTTCTCTCTGAAGTCTATCTACCATTACTGCATTAACACGTTTTTTCTCATTGCCCAACCTGACAGTACATAAACAGTGTCATACATTGAGCCCTTTTATCCGAGAGAAAACCAGATAATTTTAAAGTTGTGGGATCTCCCATCTGTACTTTCATACCATCAAGACATTTACGTTTTATGAAAGTTACGCTGGGATCCCTGGTCTAATAATGCAGTTACATTTTGATTTATGCCTTTTATCATCAATTTTTACCTGTAACACAGGTAAGGCTACTTCAGCAAAACCATCATTATTAACATTAGCAGGCAATTTTTACATTAGCTACTGTTGTGTCAGGATTGTCAACATTATCAATTATTATCAACATTATCATATAGACCTTTACACATGACTATAGGGTGTCTTCTTTTTTTGACATTGTAAAGAATTTTAAATTTTTTCCCATAACAATCCTTTCATTTGTGATTCCCTTTTTAAAACATCTTTAACTTTTCTGTAAAGGGTTCCTCCAATCTTTAAATTTTTTATCATTCCATGAATTGTATGCTTTGGGCAATTCTTAGAAAAAGGGATTTCCCCTTTTCAGAAAAGACAATCTCTCTTTTCTCGGGAACGGGTTTCTTATTAACTGGGCAAACTCTTAGGGGGGTTTACTTATTCTTTTTTAACCTAGTGGAAAAATCATTATTTCTGTTTCCTGCCCTTGAAAATCCCCCCTTGAAACCCCTTTTTAGGAAATAAAATTTTTGATTTTAAACTTTGGGGGAAAATTTTTTCCCCTTTTTGTGAAACTTGACGATACCTCAGATTTTATCATGTGTTGATCTTTAAAATGATTTGGTTGGTGGTCTGCAACGGGCAAAATTTCAATTCTTGTAGACCAAGTCTTATTTCCCCCAGCCCAAAAATAACCCTTGTGTTTTTTTTCGAGTTATTCAAGTTTTTTTACGGGTTTTAATTTTTATTCTGTACCATGGCACTCAAAAACCAGTCTGTTTCCTTCAGATTATATTTTTTAATTTAAAGTTTTGAGAGTGCTCTCCAGTTTAATTTAAAAATGCTGAAAAAACCTTTTTGAAAGTGTGATCGGGGAGTTTTTTAAATTTAAAACAATGATTTTCACTAGATCCAACCTACTTTTTTTTTTTTTATTTACCAAAAGGGGACCTTCAACAAGTCAACTCCCTTCCTTGAAAAAATCATTCTACTTTGGGGAAAAGGGCTTGTTGAGTAGGGTGCATCTCCTTTACCTGTCCGTTTGAGGAAAAAATAATTTAGTTAACAGGCTGGGGTCACCCTGTCAATGCACAGCTGTTTTTAAAAAATTGCCCAAAATTCCCCCCAATTTTCCCAGGTTTAAACACAGGAAAAACACAATTCCCCCCCGGGGGAGTTTTGGCAGAGACATATTTTTGTTAGGGGCAGATGACCAACTCCCGGGTTTTTTAAAACTTTTTTAATTTATTCACCCGGGACTTTTAAAAAGAAAAAATTTTTTTCCCTTTAAAAATGAGTCTAATTCATAATACTGTTTAAACCCATGGGTTCTTTTTTTCGTCTCTTTCTACACAGTTTAAAATTAAATCTCCTTCATTTTTTGGTTGTAATATAATTTGAAAGAATCATTTTCTAAAAAACCTAAAGCATCTAAATACAATTTTAAATCATCAGTTTTCCCACATTTCTTGATTCTTTAAATTTCCCAAAAACTTTTATTGTATGCTTTTTTTTACATGCCCCTTTCTAGCTTGCAGAGATGCTTTTTTTGGGCTCTATATTCCATGTTTTTTTTCCCCTCATTAATTTCCTCAATTTAAACCCATGTGCAATGTATTAAATTAAACCCTTAATAACACTGATTATGTACAAAAATTATGTACTTATAAAGGAAATAGAAACAATTTCCCTTTTGAATAAATCCTAGTCCCGGGCTTAGCCAATTAAAAGTACAATAAAAATTTTTAAATGTACTTTAAATAAAAACTTGGCTAAAAAAAAATTTTAAAAATTATAAAAATTTAAAATAAACCCTTTTGCCAGAATTTTGGGATAGCAAAATTAAAAATAACTTAATAATTGCAAACATATGGTTTAAATTCAATTACACATACACTGATATAAATCTTGGAAAAAATTTGGGTTATAAAATTTAATTTTTATACAAATAAAAATTTTCCTTGCCGAATTTGGGCCCATGAAAAAATTAATATTATACAAAATATAATCTTTACCCCCACATTGTCTTATAATTAAAACATACAATGATTTAAATCTTGGCCAAATTGTCTTATCAAATTAGTATTATAAAAAATTTAATATAAACTTAGCCAGATTTTGACCCTTGGGTTATCTTTTTTTAATATTTTTAATTTTTAAAATCCACTACACAAAAAAGAAATTTGTGAGTTAACTCCACCTCCTTCTGTCATTCCACATTTTAAATTTTTAAAGGGAATTAACAAAATTAATGACTCACTAATTACCTCCGGTTCAATGAGGCCCAAAGGGCCAAAATTAAATGGGGGAAAAATTTGGGCATTTATTTTGAATTTAACTAAAAAGGTACATAACAGTAAATGATAACAAAGATCTTTAAATTATTTATCAGGGTTACATAGAAAGTGGGAAATTTTGGGGACCCCAGGTCGCAAAAAAGCCCCCCTTGGGATCCCTCCCATTTGGCATAACCACTTTTTGCTCTGGACCTTTTAAATTTAAATGAATTTTACATCAGGAATTCGGGTTTAAAATATAAAAATTTGTGGACTGAATTTTAAAACATGATTTATATAAACACAATTACATAACAAAAGGGAAAAAATTTATTTTTTTTTCCCCACTCACCTTTTGGGATGGATTTTAAATTTGAAATCATACTCAGAAAAACTCACTAACAAAATTTTTATGAAAAACTGGCCAAATTATACAAAAAACTAGAGAGTTTAATCGGGAGGTTCCGGGGAGCGTCTTGTCCAGTCGTTGATATCTCAATTTATCCCGGGGAAAGCTCCCCCAAACAACTTCGCCTCCTATTTGAGAGGTGTCCCCCAATTTAAAAACCCTCTAAGAAACAAAACCCTTCCCATTACCCCAACGTTGTACACAATTCAAACCAAGAGGGCTAGCCCTGTCTGCATTTGTTTGAGGCTTTCCGTTTTTTTTTTGACAAAAAAATTTTATTAAATTTACAGAAATTGGCCTTTAAATTTAAATATAAATACTAAATTTTTCTGGAAAATACAACAGTTTTTTCCACGCCCCTTCCCTTTAAAACCTCCATCCGGCCCCTGTCTTCCCTTCCCCTTCAAAAAAAAAGGACCAACACCCCTCTGCCTCAGCACAACTCTTAATGGTTGTTTTATTTGGGGTACTGGGGGTATTTTTTTTTAAACTTACATCCTAACAAAGCCAAACCCAAACCCTTAAAAAAAAAAATTTTACCATCATTTTAAAAAGTAATAACAATACCGATAATTTTCGTAAGAAAAACACAGTTTTAAAAACCCTTAGTTCGCATAGTGGAAAAAAATTCTAGTGTACTGTTTTTCTTTTATGATAGTTATTTAGTGGGAACACTTCTAGTTTTCTGCTGAAACTCTGTATGTTAGTTATGTATTTGGGAAAAAATTTGTGTGCTGCGGACTCTGTATATAGTTATGTAGGGGGGAACACTTCTAGTTTTGCTGTTTCTCTGTAGATATTATGTAGTGGGAACACTTTAGTGTGCTGTTGTACTCTGTTTTATAGTTATGTAGGGGGAACACTTTGTGTGCTTTTTGTACCCCGTGTTTGTTATTATTTTGGGAACACTTCTAGTGGGGCAGCTGTACTACTCTGAAAAGATATTATGTAGTGGAAACAAAAGCTACCCGGGTTTTTCCCCAAATGTATTCCATTATATAGGAGAGGTTTCTTAAATTTTCCCGCAGCTCAAATTGTTAGCGCCCCTCAGTCACACACTGCGCCCGGGGGGTCAAAATCACCGGTACGAGGGGGAAAAAATTGGGACGTGTTCCCCTTAAAAGAAAATCTGGGGTCCTTTTTCAACTAACAGTAAAATGGGTTTCCCCTGGTGTTAGTGGGACTATTGGGGTCGAATTTTGGGGACAAAATTAACCTAATTTCCCAAAAAGGGCTCTGCATAACAAGGGGCTTTCTAAATGGGTATTTTGTCATTGATATAACTGGGAAAATGTTACCATGTACATGAAATTGTTTTCAACCTAAAGCTGGGGGGACTTCAGTAGTGTCAACCTGAGCGGGGTGACTTCAGAAG
>NC_069414.1:39494498-39509498 GCF_026875155.1 Cherax quadricarinatus | reverse complement strand
AATCCCTAGCAACTTTAAAATTTTTTAGCCCCGTTTAGCTTTTCTTTTCCCCCTTTTTTAAAATTTTCCCCTTAAAATTTAATATATTGATTCAAAGATGGCCCCACCTTTTTTTGATAGCATATAAATTCATTTTTCGTCCTAAAAGAATTTTTTTTAGCCCATTATTCATTTTATTTGGGGTCATTTCTATTCGATATAATTTCCCCTTTTATGGAAAAAAATGTCCTTTGGGCATTTTTTTTGCGGTTTTTCTTTGGGAGAGATATCCTCCTAAAGGCCTTTTTTTTATCCCCTTTTTTAATGCCCCCTCTTCCCTTTTTTACACCCTTTGATCATGGGCCCCCCCCAGTTTTTCGTTTTTTACAAAGTGAAAAGTAAAATTAGAGCTTCAATCTTTCTTCATAAGATGATTTTTTAATGCTAGGTATTAATTTTTGTCATTCTAAAGTGATTTTTTTCTAAAAGAATTTAAATCCTTTTTGTAATTTGGGACCAAAATTAAGCTGCTAATTAGGTGAGGGCCTTTCTAATGATGATAAAAACTGAAATATAACCTTGGATTCCCGTTTCTTACACTCTTGAAAAATAAATTCCGGGAAACTGTTTGCCCCTTTTTACGTAGCCCTTGGGGGTTTTCTGTCTTGGGTTTTTGATTGCTGCTTTCCATAACCCCCCAAAACGTTTTTTTTCCCAATTTGTAAGGTTAAGTTTTTTCCGTTTTAACAAATAAGTGCTAAAGGGTTTTGGGAAATCCCGAGCTTTAGAACCTTGCAAATTTTTTAAATTGAACTGTATCTGCCACTTTTTTGATCAGGAATTGAGTTTGGCTAAAAGTCCCCCAAAATCCCAATTTTAAGTTTGGGGGAAAGGGATATCACTCCTAAAAAAAAATTTTTTTTTTACCCCTCGAAAATTCTATCAAGACAGACTCTGTATTGTTATTTCCTACTTTATACCTTTTTTTATCCAATTTTAAAAAGATCTCGGACATAGAGTACCACCCCCCCCCCTTCCATATGTTTCCCTTTTTACTTGAAAAAAATTTAAAAACCCGGGGAAAGGGTTTACAGCAGGGCCCCCATTTTTCAAAATTAAAAACCACGTCTCAGTTATGGCAAAAAACATCAAGGGGTTTCCGGCAAATTGCAACTAATCTCAATTCGGCCATCTTATTTCGCCTTCGGGGGTTTTTAAAATATTTTAAAAAACCCCCCTTTTTTTGGGGTGTTTCCCCGGTTTTTCCCCCCTTCCTTTAAAGGGGGTTTTTCCCCCTTTTTTTCCCCGGGGGTTTCCCAATTTTTTTCCCTTTAAATTTTAACCCACTGTTTTAAATGGGGGTTTTTGAAAACCCCAGGGCCCCGTCGCTGCGGCGGGGGGAATTTTCATTGATTTTCCACAAAAAAAACCCATTTCCAAATATCTATTTTTTTTAGTTTAAACCCCCCCCCCCCCCCCCCCCCCCCCCCCCCCCCCCCCCCTAAAATCCCCCCCCCCCTCCCCCCCCTTTTAACCTAAAATCCCTTTCCATGTTTGGCCAGGTTTTTCCACCCAATTTGACCCCATTTTCCCGGCAACCTTATTTTAATTTCCCCAAACCCAAAAAGAGGTTTTCCCCCCTTTTCCCAATTTTTTCTTAATTTTTTCCTGAACAGGTTTTCCCAAGCCCCATTTGCCCCAGGGCCCGGGCAAAATTAAATTTCCCCCTTCCTTCCGGGGAAAATCCCACAATAAAAATTCCCCCCTTCCCCCAAAAAAATTTCCCCCTTTGTTTCCCAAACCGCCCCAAACCCTCTTAACCCCTTTTCCCAACAAAAAAAAACCTTCCCCACTGGGAGTAATGGGGGTTTCTCCCTTTCCCCTTTTTGGGTTTAAAATGCCAGCACTCTATCCCCAAACCCGGCCTTGGGAAAAAATACCCCCCTTCTCCCGTTTTTAAAGAAAAAAGCCCCATAAATTAACCCGGGGCCCCACTAAAAAAAAACTTTTACTTTAACTTGGCCCAAGGGTTCCCCCCGGGACCGGGTTCCCCCGATGGTTTCCCAAAAGGGGTTTCAAAGGGTTCCGTTTTTCCCCCATCTCCCAATCTTCCGGGCTTTGGAACCCAATTTCCTCCCACTTCGGTGGGTGCCCCGGAAAATTTTGGGTTGGAAGCCCCCCCAGTAGTATTGGGTTTCTTCCCACCCAAAAAGTCTTCTTTGGGGCTTTTCCCCCCCGGGGTTTCCTTTTTGCCCGGTTGAAAGGCCCCCTTGAAACCAAAGGGGGTTTTAAACCAAAAACCCCACAAACCTTGTTTTTAAATTTTTGAATTGGGTTGTGACCCCCCTTTTGGGGTTTTGAATTCCAAAAAAATTTTGGTTTAATTAAAACCCCTTAAAATAAATTTAAAATTTAAAATAATCTTTTGGGAAAATTAATTTTTTAAAAGGGTTTAATTTTAAAATTTAATAAAAATTAATTTTAAAAAATTAAAAATTTGTTGATTTATGGATTTTAAAAATAATTTTAAAAATTTAAAAAATAATTTAAAAATTTAAAAATAATATAATAATAATAATAATAATAATAAAATAATAATAATAATAATAATAATAATAATGAGTTATTGTTATTAATAGTAATAATAATAATGTTAATAATTAATAATAATAATAATAATAATAATTAATAATAATACTAATTCATGTAACTCCACGAAGCAGTTCTAAGAGGATGAAAGTACGCTTGATTGGGCATCATGTGTTGCAACCGCAAGTACCGGAGATGTGGCCAAGTACATTCTCACCTAGGAGATTAATTTGTGTGGCGAGGTGTAGGGATTAAGGCGGTGGGGTGTGGGATTATGGCGGGATTCAGGGAGGATTGTGAGGGATTACCCGTGCCCTCCTCCTCTATCTCTATTTAATGTAGGAGCGTGACCTGCCTATGCAGATGGTGGGGGAGTAGGGAGGAGGGTGGGGAGCGTGGATGAGGGTGAGGAGTAAAGGGTGACTAAGGGGGGAGGAAATTAGGTAAGGGAGTTCAGAGTGTGTGTTAGGGGGTAAGGGAGAGGAAATGATAAGAGAATAAGGAATGCACACCAGTGGTATGGAGGCGGATCCATACATGCTTTAAGAAGGGGTACGATAATCTCTTGGAGCAGGAGAGAGTGGACCTAGTAGTGAGGCGGGGGCCAAGTGTCCCGACTCAACCTCTGCAACCTCATATCGTGAGTACACACTTCCTCGACCTTAAGAGGCAGTGATCAAACAGAAACAGAGAGGAACTTCGCCAGTCTTCCCCCAGAGCGTCAAGGGGCACATTAGTTCCCCTGGCTTCTAAAATGTTATTTTTCCACTATAATCTACCTGTCCATAATTACTATCGCATTTGCTTTGTCTGTTTCGTAAGGTGAAGTCCAGGATCTTTCCTTAATTCACAGTATAACTTAAATCCTTGAAGACAGTTGTGTTGTAGAGGTGTGAGCTGTGCTCGCACCTCTAAAATTCTATCTTGTCCATAATTACTATCGCAAATGCGATAGTAATTATGGACAAGATAGATTATAGGGAAAATAAACACGATATTAAGAGACAAGGAAACTCAGATGGGAATGTTTGATACATGTTGAATATGGTATGAAATTCGACAAGTTGAAGATTAAGGCACATCAACTTTTCTGTACTTTACTGAAGAAGCCTACTATGTAGGAAACGTTTCATAATAAAGATACCTAAACTGTTGCATATGTGTCTTACCTAACAATAGTTTGGGTATCTTTATTGATGAAACGTTTCGCCTACACAGTAGATTTTTTCAGTCAGATACAGAGGTGACGGTGTAGTAGTGAACTGAAGATGATGTAATCAGTCCATCAACCTTGAAGAGACACAGTGTTACACAGGTATATGGGACATACTGGCAATATAGCCAGTAAAATGGGGCCCATGTTTAATCACAAGATCTTTCCCTCTCCACCGGTAATTAAGCGAAGATTACTTGGTCCCAGGGAATTTTCATTTAAAGATAACTCCGTGTATTGAGTTTTTCCCCCTCGCTCTCTTTCTCTCTCTCTCCTCAGCTCACATCCTCCCCTAGTCTACCTTATCTACCCTTTTACTCTTTCTCGCTATCAATATTTGTTTTTTTTTTTCCTTGATGTAGTTCGCCTCTCTCTCTCTCTCTCTCTCTCTCCTCTCTCTCTCTCTCCTTCTCCCTCTCCCCTTTTCTCTCTCTCTCCTCTATCTTTTCTCTCTCTCTCACCCCTTCTTACTTCCCCTCATCCCCCTTTGCCTTTCCTTGTTCCCGAATAAAGGTCTACGACTACAGTAAATTTATACGTTTGTGACAAACTTAGCTTAGAGTGTTTATCAAGATTCTAAATACGACGTATGTCAGAACTGACCCAGAGTACGCAGTACCCTCCTGCAGCCCACACATGAAAAAGGGATATGTAGAGAGTAGAGAAAGTCTCAAGATTCATGGTAAGAGTGACTCTGAGCTGAGAGGCCTGACCTAGAAAAAGAGACTATAACTGAACTAGGCTACCTTGGGGGATAGAATCAAGGAAGACATGATAACAATATACAAGATACTCTGAAGGCTTCATCTATAAACCCTTGTGGCTTAGCGCTTCTTTTTTATTTTAATAATATAATCTGAAGGGTTCATACGGCAGGCAGGGGAAGATTTGGTCTGGGATCATCGACAACTGGGCGAAAATAGAGGTTAAATAGGCGAAAAAATTAAGACACGTCCAACATTTAGGAATCTTTATTACGGAAACGTTTCACCAGCCAGTGACTTCTTCAGTCCATTATAAGAGACGAACGGTGGAAGATGAGGATGAGTTTGAGGTAATCAGTCCCTCAGCCTGGCATCGATGTGTTCAGCCCATCAATCTTGAGAAAATACAGTATGAGCGGAGAAGTGGCTTGTATACTGTAAACAGGTGAGTTGAAACAGCAAGGGGTGGAGCCCACTATGGAAAAATCCACTAGTTAAGTGGGTCATGTCTGTAGGTGAGGCAAGAGTGTAATTTATTCCCTGGATCAAGATCCCAAGATGTTGTTGTGTCTGACAAATATGATGTAAATGGTTTCGAAAACCACAAGTTGGTTTCTTAACCAGTTAAATGATACAAGTTAAATAGGCACAAAACCGTAAAGAAACCAGGAAATACTGCACGTTTCAGCTTGAGGTCAGGAAATAGACCTACTTGCTCAGACCCAAATACACAGTTTTTAAGGATATGTACGATGAAAACCCCCAGAACGAAAAATGAATACTTCCTATTCTCCAGCGCCTAGGGAATAGGAGGTAGGTTTGATTAGAGAAAGGGGAGAGTAGCTACGATTAATGAGATCAAAAGCCCTTTACCAGAATCAAGAGGCTAGTCTCGAGTTAAGGGAATGTCGTATGAAGAGGGAGCTAGACCAATTAGAGGAAAGAGATACTAGAGGCGACATAAATAATAACGTACAAAATATTGAGAGGAATTGATAGGGTGGAAAGGGATAGATTTGTTCGGAAACGGGAAATGTGAGAGCACAGCGGGAAGTTGAAAACATAGACGAGTCACAAGGATGTTAGGAAGTATTTTCTTCAGTCACAGAGTGATTAGGATGTGGAACGACTGAGCAATAAGTAGTAGAAGCCCGATAAGTCTTTCTTAGCCAGGAGAGAGGGGAACCAACATAGTGGCGGGACTAGGAGCTAAGGCTCGACCGCTATAACTATATATAGTAAGTACATACGGGTGGTATGTACTTACCTATATATATGGTAAGTAGATACCACCCGTATGTGGTTGTATGCCATCATGGCAATACACAGACAACATACGGTCTGTTGAGTTTAGGCACCATCCTAACCCTCCACCATATATTCATATAAATGGTTTATTGTAATATATATATATATATATATATAAATATATATATATTATATATATATATATATATATATATATATATATATATATATATAATATATATATATATATATATATAAATATATATATATATATATATATATATATATATATATATATATATATGGATGTGGTCGGAGACAGCACTGTGAGCTTCTTTGTCTTTGTCTGGCCAGGGACCTCTGTCCGGAACTTTGCCTTAGTCTGGCTAGGGAATTCTGTCCGGAATTTGGTGTTGGTTTGGTTAGGAACTTTTGTCTGGGAGGGCTTCAAACATCTTATAATGTTTTGGATTTGAGCGATGATGTCCAAGAGGGAAGGGCATTTCAGAGTGTGACTTTGCCTGGCCTGCTCTGCTAGTGTTTCAAGTTTCTGAGGGACTCCATCAGATTTTGTTCTAATATCCAGATACATTTTACCCATTACATAGACATCAGCTGGTTGTGTACAAGGTTGTCCATCGGCCACTTCAGGAGCTGCGTATGGGAATCGTTCAGGATCAGAGAAGAAAACTCTCAATTATTTCCCCATTTTCGTCTAGCTCTTCCAAAATCAATTATAGATAATTTATAATTACCGATGGATCCTGAAACAATGACGTTATCAAGCTTGATGTCGTTATGTACGTATCCTTTGTCGTGAACCTCTTGCACAGCCAATGCCAGCTTCAAGAAAACTTCCATTGCTTCTCTGGCCCCACAGTTGGCTAAAAATTTTCAAGATTTTGTTTACACTCAAAGGTGTTTACGGAGGCTGGACATCCTTACACACTGCTTACCAGCTCCAGACAGATATCGCAGTCTGGAAGTCTCCGTCCTGTATTTCTCAAGAAGAAAATCAGACTTACCCAGTTATGACTAAATATTGAGTTTCCACGGGTGTGTTTAGGTTTGATAAGGTAGGCGTCGCCTGTCATCCCTCCTCCATGTATTCCATTTTTCCTGCCAAGTAGCGAGCTTCAAAGCGTCATACTTGAGGTGTTTCAAACTGACTCTCGGAATTCATGATGAATAAGAAAACAATTAGTCAAAGTCTAATCTTATACATGTAAATAAATATAAGAAAAGGATCTGAATACCTCACATATCCCAGTAATTTAAAATATAGTGAATCATTATGCTTTAAAGTTGTTTTTTTAAGTTTTGTAAAAAAATTATAGTGTGAAGGTGAGCCGAGTTATGAGGAAAGGGTAAAAGTGCGAATTAAGCGAATTGGGACGGGTTTTGTGTCGTGAAATGACTAGTAAAGAAAAAGTAGTATTGTGGGGTAAGATTGAAAAATATTATTGGGGTGTAGTTGAGTATATAGTTTTTTGTAAGTTAGGAATTATGTGCAGGGGTGGAGCGTGTAGTGACAGTTTTAAAATAGTAATGGTTTAAACATGTAATGATAATGCAGGGTATTAATATAGTAAATGTATGGGGTATATCGTGATGGCGTTTTTCTTCGTGTATGTAACGATGATTGTGTAAAGGGGTGTATTTAGTTATAGGAAAATTACTGTATGATACGGGTATTGTGGGGTTTAGGGGGTTATTGTATGATACCACCTTGCGTATCATGTATACTTTAGTGATAGTGATGCATTTTAGAGGGGTAGTTTTAAGAGGGTAGTATAATGGAACGGGGGGACTGGGGGTATTACTATAATGGTGATGTGATGATATTGTGTTGTATTTAAATTAGTAAAGTGCGGTGTCTCTTAAGTGATGTATCATAGTATTTGTGTATATTAGGTAGTGTATTTATTGTGATGGGGTGTAGTGATGTTGGTAATTAAGTTACTGTTCGTGAGACAGGTATCCAAAGGGAAAGGGGAAAAAAATCAGTTCTTGTAGCTTTTACGGTCAGAATGGCTGGGGGCCCGGGTGGCAATCTAGGTAATTCTGGGCGCCCGACCTCTGAAAGGATGGTGGCGCAGTGGTCTAAGGCACTGAGAATTTACCTAGCTTCATTCGAGGCTGGATAAATAACTTGGGTTCGATGCTCGGCTGGGGGGATAGATGGGGGTAAATACCACAGTGTAAATTGGAAATAAAACCTGAGTGCTTTCATGTGCTGACACACATACGCTATTCCTCTGAAAATGTGTGTGAAGAGCACTCAGGTTTTTATTTTATATTTTTTTCATATTTTGCAATCACGCATTTTATTATTTCTTCCATATTTTTATATATATATATATATATATATATATATATATATATATATATATATAATATTATATACAAACACTGATCTCTGGATGAAGGAGACTCGAACCTACGAACCTTGGAACAAGGTACGCAGTGCTTTACCAATCTACCCACTTTGGGACAATACCTTGGAGTCCAGCTTGCACTAGACTTTGACCCAAGGCAGCCAGCTTTCAGGGAGAAGGCTTACAGCTTTTCATCTCATCCCCTGCATGCATCACCCTTACTAGAGATTTGAACAATGCAAAGAATTCGCAAGAGCAGGCGAAATATACACAAACAGTGTTTGTGTATATTTCGCCTGCTCTTGCGAATTCCTTGTATATATATATATATATATATATATATATATATATATATATATATATATATATATATATATATATATATATATATATATATGGTATATTATAATAGCAGGAAGATCAATCATTGCTCCCTCGATAGTGTTCCAGGTTGAAGTCACTCTCAGAACTAATGTCAATGATGTAATTCTCGAAGACAAACTGGAGGATCTATGAAAGTTGTAGCAGTGAATACTCCACCTAGATGCCCAGGATGCCCTGCACCTCCTCATAAAGTGGTTGAGCCTGCCCAAGCTAACACATCCTACAGCATGCACCCTCACATAACATAAAGCTAAATGAATACGATAATCTCCTGAGATTGATATTCAAAGAAGCACTCACTATTATTCTAGAATATGAGCAGTAGGCTCAGCCTTCACTTCCACTCAGACTAGAGCGCATGTGTGTCTCTAAGACATCATCACATATAATACTCCTTGCACTTACTTCCACCACTACTACTATCATTACCACAATCACCACCACCACCATCACAACCTCCGTCACGATAACAAGAGAACCCTCGTCCCATATACAACAATAGACTCTTCTGATAACGTGGTCACTACTGTGGTATTCCTAGAACTATATTTTGTGTAGGTGTACGTATCGGTGAATGTACACGAATGTGTACACCTATATGTGAATATTTGTGCGTATATGTGTGTGTACAATTGTACATCTAAACATATGTGTGTGCTAATCTGTATGTCGATACTGAAGTCGAATCCTAGCTACTATGTATGTATGTGTGTGTGTGTGTCTGTGATATGTGTTTCACTGGACAATCTGCTAGTCATTCCACTAGCCAGTTATTATTATTATGATCAACGGGAGCACTAAATCCGTAGATTATGCAGCGCCCTGTGGGGGGATGGGAAGATATTCAGGCTTAATTAGGGAACTGGAGGCACAAACCCAATTCCCTAAATCAGAGCCCCTCACCAGCATCAAGGAACCTTCCTTGGGGGGTCCACTAACCGGTATACAGATAAATGGGACGAGAGAAACCCCTTCCTTAACATTCATCGGCGTAATGACTTCATATTTCCTCGCTTCATTCCACCTTCTCTTTTTCATGCCACTACCAGTACTCCTACCTACTGCTACAACTACTACTACTACTACTTCCACTACCAGAATTACATCTATCACTACTATCTGCACTTCTTTCTATGTTCCTTCTCTCTTTGTTTCGTTCCTGCCCTCCTCTCGCATATATACTAGTTCCCTTACCTTCGTGTGTTAGTGTGACTAGTTAATGGTCCAAGTCGGACCGAGAGGTCGTTATCAGTTTCTTTTTCCTATGTACGGGTTGTGTATTCATGCTTCCCAAACATTAAGCGCTAATTCCTTGCTGTATCTGCTGCAACGAAAGGGACGCCTAGAGTAGGATGTTTGAACAGTTAACACAACGTCTCTTTTCAGTAAATTAAATGTATACTTATACAATTTTTAACACTTCAGTAATCTCAAGTAGATTACTGATATGTGAACTTACCGCATGAACCGCTACTTTGTCCTCTTGAGAGACTGCAAAGCTAAACTTGTTTGGTTGAAGCATCATGTCTCTGTGAGAATACTTCAAACAACCGCTTTAGCAACGAGGCGGCGGAGGGTTTTCCCACGCCAATGGGTCTACGTTCTCCACCTGTCTTTCTCAGGGCTCAAAATGATGCGCCAAAGAAGAAAGGTTTAATTTCATGGGAATTAGACCCGCTGCTTTTTTTATTACAGTATAACCTCCAGCAAAGCCAGACGACAACATTACTTTTCAAGTATCTGATTCTTGCATAAACAATGATTCTGCATTGGGATTAGTGGTGTCAGATATGCTAGCGCCCTTGATATTGTTGGTTAATTGGGTTTAATGTCTATCGGTAACCAGTTTCACGAAAATACTTAATCTAAAACATGAGCCTGTGGGGACTACAGTATGTATGCATGAAGAGGAATAAAGAAAACTTTACTCGGATTATTAGCCTCAGAGAGATTATCACCAAATATAATTTAAAACAGCCGGGCAGAGTGGCTAATTTCCATTGAGAACCTTTGGCTCTCCCAGTGTAAATATATCTCACTAAGTATAAGGAATAATGGGTGCACACACACACAGGCGGGGCCAGGAGCTGTGAATCGACCCCTGCAACTACAATTAGATGAGTACACAGACACACAGGCACACACACGACATGTACTGCGAGGTGAAGTTAAGGGAACTCGGCCCGACAACAGGAGGGACAGGGAGGATATGATAACGACATTTAAAATACCGAGAGAAATCGACAAGGTGAACAGAGCCACTATGTTCCAGTGATGGGACACAACAACAAGGGGTCACATTTTGAAGCTGAAGACTCACCTGAGCCACAGGGATGTTAGGAAGTATTTCTTCGGTCACAGAGTTGTCAGGAAGTGGAATAATCTGGTTACGGTGCCCCGTGGCCTGGTGGCTCAAGCTCTCGCTTCACAAGGTACGGGTTCGATTCCCGGCGAGGGTAGAAACATTGGGCGTGTTTATTTACACCGGTTGTCTATGTTCACCCATCTGTAAAATGGGTACCTGGGTGTTAGTCAACTGGTGTGGGTCGCATCCTGGGACAGAACTGACCTAATTTGCCCGAAATGTTCTGCATAACAAGCGGCTTTCTATATAGTAGTATGTCATTGATGTCAGCTAGCCGAGTGCGACCGTAATTGACCATATATGGATAAACATTCTCGCCCCCTTAAAGCGGAGATAATCACGAACAACACTGCTGGCTTATTAACACCATCCTAATATACATCAATATGAAACATCAATGTGAAAAACAATACAGAAGGGGCTTAATAACTAAAGAATTCATCAAACACTGTATGTCGGTCCTCACCAAATTAATCAGAAAGTCCAAACAACTATAGTATTCTAATAGATTCACTGACACGAGAAGAGATATTAAAAAGACCTGGAAGACACTCACTCAGATCCTGGGCACCAAAAACCGAACAGAACTAGGAATATTGTACTAACTAAACCAAAACTCCGGCCTGCTGATAGAGGCCGGAGGATCAAATCTCGCCAGTAAAATTCCAATTACCAATGCCCGACCTAATGATTATCTATATGGAAACTTCTCAACATCCCTCTATATTACACCAACAGAGCCCACTGAGGTTACCATGGTTATTAACTCTCTAAAAAAACAAATCAAGGAATGAAACCCAAGTTCCACCACTACTGTACAAACGAGCTGCTCAAATCCTTTCACCCACCACTGCATTCAATTCAATTCAATTCAAGTTTATTCTCTATAAGGGTTACATGTGGGGTTTACAGGTTTTGGGTGTTGTGTGGTTTACATGTTATAAAATACTAATTACAGAGGGGGCCACTAGGACACCTAGCATGGCTAGGCATTTCGAGCAGACTTAGATTAATTCTTAACATTAATCCTTACAGATTATGGTATTAAGGCTAAGTGACTACATCATAATTTGTGAGTTTAGCAATGTGAATGCTTTTGTTTTGGCACAATACAAAGTGTCTATATTGGAGTATCATAAGCAAACTTATGACTAGTTAGGATTTATTATTTTAAGATTAAGATTAGTATTTCTGGGTTTATAGTCAGTGGGTGAGTGAGTGTAATTGTGAACCGCCAGGTGGTTATCATGTAGTTAGTTGTCGGGGTGTATCAGGGAGATAGATGTTTTTTAACTCTAGTTTTGAAAGTGATGAATGTGTTTGTAGTTCTAGAGTTTTCAGGTAGGGTGTTCCAGATTTTAGGTCCTTTGAAATACATTGAATTTTTGTAAAGGTTTAGTCGAACAAGGGGAATGTCATAGAGATGTTTG
The DNA here is from genome assembly GCF_026875155.1 of Cherax quadricarinatus. Taxonomy (NCBI): domain Eukaryota; kingdom Metazoa; phylum Arthropoda; class Malacostraca; order Decapoda; family Parastacidae; genus Cherax; species Cherax quadricarinatus. The sequence goes on along the minus strand of NC_069414.1, from coordinate 39,497,208 downwards.
TGTCTGGTGTTATGCCTGTGGATCCTGTCACAACTATCAAGAAAGCGTTTTAGGTCAAGGTTAATATTGGAATTTAAGGTCCTTAGATATAGATTGCACAGTAGTAAGTGTGGATGTTCTGAACAGGGAGTAAGTTTAGATCTATGAAGAGTGGGGGGGTGTGTTGCCAGGGATGGGATTTAGTGATTATTCTTACTGCGGCTTTTTGTTGGTTATTATTGGCTTTAGGTGTGTTGCTGCAGTTGATCCCCAAGCACAAATAGCATAGGTGAGGTATGGATATATAAGTGAATGGTATAGTGTGAGAAGGGCAGTTTTGCGGTACGTAGTATCGTATCTTGGAGAGGATCCCCACCGTTTTGGATATTTTTTTTATTATGTGTTGGATATTCGCTTCTTCGCTTCTAATGACCAGAGCTTTGGTAAGATGGGGAAGGAAGAAGATGGGTAAGGATGGAAATATTGGAAGAGGGTTGGAGGGGGGGGGAGAGGTAGGATATAAAAGGTAAGTGGCCCAACCACTTTGGTGTATTTAAAAGTGTATTTGAATTGATAAGATTATTTTTTAAGAGGTATAATACTAACCCATCAGAGTCACATAAATATAATAGGTATATAAGTACATGACTCTGAATTGGTTGTAATTATACAAGTTGCAATTGCTTTTTTTTTTTTTTTTTTTTTTTTTTTTTTTTTTTTTTTTTTTTTTTTTTTTTTTTCGCGATTGCACAACGGTATATTTATACGACAGGAAAGGCAATATTTTCTGGCCAGTTTATGAGCTCGTGACAATAGCTTCTTAATGGTGGTGTCCAACCATAGTCAATAGCATAATTTTACATTAGAAAGTTATTTAAGATGTCTCCCTAATTGGGGGCGATGATTTTTTCAGTATACATAGAAGGGTTCTGGTGGTATCCAATCTTCTTCGTCAGGTAAGTTGCTCAAAATCATGGGTCGAGGGTAATCATCTTTATGAATAAAACGACGAACCCTCTGTGGGAGAGTCATTCTTTGAGTCCTGTGAGGTGGAGTATTGATGGTGTAATCGGTGGTATTTTCACTTGTATAGGATGTTCTCTATCTGGCATGTATAGTTCTTGCATTGTATAAAGTTGTTTCTTTTTTAGGGTGTCAAGGCGTACATTTATGGCAGTGATATCTTGTTGTGTGTTGTAAATCTGCCATTTTAACTCTGTCTCTCCTCCTGGTATTGGTAATAAATCGAAGAGCTCTATTCTGGACCCTTTGTAACCGTAGCATGTTGGTCTTTGTTGTTAATGATATTGGGACACAAGGGTATTCAAGTATAGGTCTTATTATCATTTTATACAGATGTTTTTTGACATGTTGAGGGGCTTGATTGAATCGAAAGAGTCTGCTAAGACCGGCTTTGGCTGTGTTGATCTTTTTAGTTACATGAGATGTTGAGTGGAGCAGCCTGTCTATTTCATATCCCAAGATTCTTGTTAGGGTTTCTAATGGCTACAGGTGTACCTCTGATGGAGATACCCCCTTTATCTTCAATGGTTGATGCAAAACATCCTATCGTGCTAACAAGGACCTTGTCAGGATTAGTCGTAATTCTCCATTTCTTCTCCCAATTAGATGTTCGACGAAGTTCAATATTCATTTTTTCTATGACTCTCTCATACTTGTATTTTCCTGTTACTGGAGTTGATGAGACGACATGAATAACATCATCTGCAAACTGTGTCACAATTGTGTCATTAAACTCTGGTTGAGGAAGGTCATTCACATAAATGTTAAACAGAAGTGGACTGAGACAAGAACCTTGTGGGACACCAGCCGTCGGTATAAAAGGTTCTGTCGACTTGCCATGAAAGGTGGAATGATTTTTCTTTGAGTTAAGAAATTATAAATTACTCTGAGAAAAGTCCAGTTATGGTCTGGTAGGTCAATGAGTTTGTATATAAGGCCATCATGCCATAAGCTATCAAAAGCTTTATGAACATCTCTGGTGGCAATTAAGGCAAGATTGCCCTGCTGTTTTAGACTTGCTACAGTGTCAAAAATAACATTTATTGCATGGTTGGTACCTCTATGTGTTCTAAAGCCAAATTGTTTTTCAGTAAACAAGTGATTAAACTCCATATAGTAATTCAATCTGTTGGAAATGACTTTCTCAAGAACTTTTCCAGTGACTTCAAGTAAAGATATAGGTCTATAGTTCCCAGGTTGGTGAATGTCTTTATTGGGCTTAGCAAGAAAGATCATCCTAGCAGTCTTAAAAACAACTGGAAAATATCCTGAGGCCAAGATGGCATTAAAGATATTTACCAAGGACTGTTTGCAATTTCTAGTAGGTACTTTATTTGTTTCATTGTTATTCCAGAGAGGCCAGGGGCTCTATTTCTCATTCTTCCAATAACCTGACTTATCTCTAGTAATGTAATAGGTCTAGTAAGCGGGTGGGTATCTTCAAGAGTTGAAGTATCGATGGTAGGTAGTGGTTGTAGATCATCCAAGTTCTCATCTCTCCATTCATTTACTAACTGATAATGATTATTATTAAATTGACGACTGTTATTATGAGAGAGAATTTTCTCCCATACTTCACCCATCAAATTAGCCTGGTCCTGTGGATCGTCAAGTTTAATTTCAACATCTTCATCATCTTCATCAGTGAAGGTATGAACTAAGTAGTTAGGAACCTTGTGCTTTCCCCCTAAAAGTTGTCGGATCTATC
>NC_069414.1:39491174-39493998 GCF_026875155.1 Cherax quadricarinatus | reverse complement strand
AGAGTCTTTTCATAATACTGATTAATCATGAGATCTTTTTCAGTCTCATCTACACGGTTTACTTTTTAAATCCCCTTTCATATTTTTTTTGTAATATAATTTTTTATGAACCCTTATCTTTTAAATTTAAAGAATCAAAATAAAAATTTTAAAAATCATCAGTATTAAAGTTTTTGATTCTTTTAATTCCAAACTTTTATTGTATGTTTTTTGTTAAAATGCCCCCTTTCAGCTTGCAGAGATGCTTTCTTTGCTCTATATTCCATGTTTGTTTCTACTTAATTTTCCTCAATTTGGGCCATGATGAAATGTTTTAAATTCAATTTAAAATAACACGTTTAAGTACAAAATTTAAATTTTTAAAAAGGAAAAATTTAGTAAACTTCCCTTTGAATAAATCCTAGTTTCCCTGAGCTTAGAAATTAAAATGTAAAATTTTAAATTTTTTAAATGTACTTTAAATAAAAAAATTTGGGCTCATAAAAATTTAAATATTATACAAAATTAAAAAAATCCTTGCCAAAATTTTGGCAAGCAAAATTAATATAAAATTAATAATTACTACATAGGGTTTTATAAATTCCCCAAAACACGATAAAAAACCCGGGCCCCAAAATTGGCTTATAAAATTTTTAATATTATAAAATATAAATCCTTGCCAGAATTTGGCATAGAAAAATTTAAAATTTTATACACAATAAAATCTTTTTTCCACATTGTCTTATCAATTACACTACACGGATATAAAATCTTGGCCAGAATTGTTTTTATAAAATTAGTATTTTTAAAAATTAATATAAATTTTAGCCAGACTTGGGGTTTTGTTTAAATAAAAAATTAAAAATTTTGGTAATTATTATAATCCACTAAAAAAATTAAAAAAATTTTGTAGCTAACATCCACTCCCTTCTTTTAAAATTTCCCACATAAAATTTAAATAAGAAATTTAATTTTTTTAAAATGATTTTAACAAATTACCCCCGGGGTTCAATGGGGAAAACCTGGGGAAAAATTTAAAAAGGGGAAAATTCCCATTTATCTGAATGAAAACAAAAATTATGTACATAACAGTAAATGATAACAAAGTTAAATTATTTTTTTTCCCAGTGTTTTAAAAAGAAAAAATTTTTTTTCCCCCCAGGTCGCAAAAAAACCCCCCTTTTACCCCCAAAAAAAAATTGGGTCTTTAATTAAAAAAATTTAAAAAATTTTTTAAAAAAAAAAAATTTTTTTTTTAAAAAAAATTAAAAAAAATTTTTAAAAAAAAAAAAAATTCCCCCCAAAAAAGAGGTTTTTTTTTTTTAAAAAAAAAAAACCCCCAAAAAATTTTTGAAAAAAGGCCAAAAAAAAAAAGGGGGGTTTTTTTTTTGGGGGGGCCCCGGGGGTCTGATATCTAATTTTTTTCCCCCCCTTTCCCCCTTTTTTGAGGTGGCCCCCAATTTAACCCTTTAAAAAAAAACCTTCCCATTACACCAACGTTGTACACAATTCAAAACCAAAGGGGTTTTTTTTTTAAACCCTTTTTTTTCAAAAAAATTAAAAAAAGGGGGAAATTTTCATATAAATACTGAATTTTTGGAAAAAAAATTTTTTTTTTTTTTTTTTTTTGGTTTTTTTTTTTTTTTTAAAAAAATTTTTTTTTTTTTTTTTCCCCCCAAATTTTTTTTTAAATTTTTTTATTTTTTTTTAAATTTTTTTTTTTTTTTTTTTTTTATTTTTTGTTGGTTTTTTTTAAAAAATTTTAAAAAAAAAAAAACAAAAAAAATTAAAAAAAAAAAAATTTTTAAAAAAAAAAAAATTTTAAAAAATTTTTCAAAAACCCTTTTTTTGGGGGCCCCCCCCTTTTTTTGGGGGAAAAAACCCCCCCCTTTTTTGGGAAAAAGGGAAAAAACCCCCCCCAAAAAAAATTTTTTTTTTTCCCCCCCCCCCTTTTTTTTTTTTTAAAAATTTCCCCCCCAAAATTTTTTTTGGGGGAAAGGGTTTAAAAAAAAAAAACCCCAAAAAAAAATTTTTAAAACCCCAAATTTGATCTGGATATAAGTTGTATCATACTCAGAAAAACCTCACTAACTAAATTTATGAAAACACTGGCCAGAATTATTACAAAATCTAGAGAGCTTATCTGAGGTTCCTGGAGTGTCTTGTCCAGTCGTTTTTCTGGATATCTCAAGTTATGCAGGAATGCATGTCCAACAACTTCGCCTCCTATTTGAGAGGTGTCAGCCCAATTTCAACCTCTAGAGCACGAAAATTCCTTCCCATTACACCAACGTTGTACACAATTCAAAACCAAGATGGCTAGTCTCGTCTGCACTGATGCAGGCTTTCCGTTTTCTATGACATAAATATTATTAAATACAGTATGGCCATCTATTTACATATAAATACTGAATTTCTGGAAAATACATACAGTATTTTCCACAGCCCCTTCCCATTAACTCCATCCAGGCTCCTGTCTTCCCTTCCCCTTCCATAAGAAAGGAGCCACACACTCTCGTGCCTCAGCACAACTCTTAATGGTTGATTTAGTAGGGTACTGAGGCTAGTTTACAACATTACATCCTAACGAAGCCTAACCAACCTTAAAAAAAATAACTTTACCTATCATGTTGAAAGTAATATACAATACCGATAAGTTCGTAAGTAAAACACAGATGTAACACTTAGTTCGCATAGTGGAAACACTTCTAGTGTACTGTTGTGCTCTTTATGATAGTTATGTAGTGGGAACACTTCTAGTGTGCTGCTGTACTCTGTATGATAGTTATGTAGTGGGAACACTTCTAGTGTGCTGCTGTACTCTGTATGATAGTTATGTAGTGGG
>NC_069414.1:39478674-39486174 GCF_026875155.1 Cherax quadricarinatus | reverse complement strand
TAAAATGGAAAATTACTTAGCCACTTCCCATACCAGGCACACCCCGTTGGAAGAGTAAATTAAAAAAATATAAGAAAAGGTTCACAGATTTCCATTTTACACTCTTTAAAACCCCTTGAAAAAAAGTTCTCGGGGCCCGGGGGATTTATTTTGCTTTAACCGGTCTATCTGTTTGATAACCATTTCCTAGTGACTGGCTTTGCAAAATTTATCATTTAAAAGCCCCCTATAAAAATTAAATTATGGGTTTTGTCAGTGTTTTCCCCTGGTAAAAACCGATGAAAATAATTATTAAGATTAGGCACATTTCATTCTCCTTGTCGGGAGATCCCCAGGTTTTTTTGGGGGGACCTATCTTATCTCTAATTTTTTTCTATAAACCCGGGAAAAAAAAACTTCTTGGGTTAGTTTTTCAAAACCTTTGAAACTTTAATTTCTTACCCCCGTTTAGTTTTCTTATCCCCTTTTTAACATTCCCCCTTATGTCAATATTACTGATTTATAAGAGACCCCCACCTCTTTTGATACGCATATAAATTCATTTTTTCTGTCCTAAAAAATATTTGAGCCTATTTTCATTCATTTGGGGCTTTCATTGATATAATTTCCTTATATGGAATAAAAAGTCCTTTGGGGTTTATTGCGGATTCTCTTTGGAGGATTCCCAAGACCTTATTTTTATCCCCTTTATTAAAGCCCTCTTCCCCTTACATTCGATCATGTCTCCCCTCTCTTCGTCTTACAAATGAAAGTAATTAGAGTCTTCAAACTTTCTTATAAGGGTGATTTCTAAGCTAGGTATTAAAATTTTGTCATTTTACCTGATTTTTTTTAAGAATTTTATCCCTTCGTAATATGGAGACCCAAAAATTTAAACTCTAATCTGGTGAGGCCTTCTAATGATTATAAAGCGTAGTATAACCTCGGACTTCGTTGCTTAACTTTTGAATAAAAAACCGGTAATCGTTTGCCTTATAGTACGCTTGGGGATTGCTGTCGGGGGTTTATGATTGCTGCTTACCAAAACCCCCCCAAGTCGTTTTCGCAATTTGTATGGTTAATTTCTCCGTTATTTAACAATAAGTGCTAAGGTTGGGCCCCCCCAGTTTAAACCTTGCATTTTAACTTGAACTGTATCTGCCATTTTTTCGATCAGGTTTGGTTTTGTCAAAATAGTCCTCAAGTCCCAATCTAAGTTTGGGGAACGGTATATCACTCCTAAAAAAAAATTTTTCATACCCCTCTGAAAATTCTATCAAGACAGACTCTGTATGTGTATTTCAGACTTTATACCTTTTTTTATGCAACAATTTAAACGATCTCGGACATAGAGTACCACCCCACCCCCTTACAATGGTTTCTATCTACTTGAAACAATTTTAAACCCTGAATGTGACATTCAGCAGGCATGTCCGTTTTTTTCATATTAAACCACGTCTCAGTTTTTGGCAAAAACATCAATGTTACCGGCACTTGCAACTAATCTCAATTTTCGTCCATCTTTTTTTCTCGCACTACTGTTAGTACAAAAAAATGTTTAAAAAACTCCCTTCTCTTTTCTCTTCCTGCTGATTTGTTCCTCCACTATACCTATTTACTGTCATTGTCACCTATTTGCCACTGGGTTTCCAATATTCCCCAATAACTCTACCTCATCTGCCTATTACGGGTTTTCCTGAAACTCGGGCTGTCGCTACGCTGAGAATTCATTGATTTTCCACAAAAACCCATACCACTATCTATTTCTAGTTTTAAAACCTAACAGCTCCCTCCACTGCTTTGGCCAGTGCTCCCACCCCAAACCCAGAAAGTTTAACCCCATCCCTGGCATACATGTCATTTCTACCATAGATGAGGGCCCAGTTGTCTATGAATGTTACTGAATTTCCTGACAGTGTTTGTCCAGCCAGCATTTGACACCAGTTGCCCTGGACAACCATTTATTTCCAACTCCTCTCCTGGGCAAAATGCCACATATCACAGAGTTCCCACCCTTCTTCCCAATTATCTCTATGCTGTCCTATACCTGCTAATCAGGTCTTAAATCCTATGTCTGCCAACATCATTGCCTCCAGCACTGAGGCAGATAATAGGATTGCTCCCATTACCCTTCATGAAAATTGTCCAGACAGCTAACAATATCCCCATCCCGCCCTAGGAAACATACCCTCTGCCTCCTCTCCTGTTTCTAAGACAAAAAGCCCATTATCAATAAACTTAACCTGGGCCAACTAAACAATGCTATTACCTTCACTGGCGGAGTTCGTCGGGACGTTCTCGATGGTCTTCGTTGGGGTTCAAAGGATGTCGATTCACTCTCATCTCCCAATGCTTCCTTGGTGCTCGTTGTGACATTTCCAGTAGACAACCACATTCGTCGGGTAGCACCGAAAATGGGTTGGAAGTTTCCACAGTAGTTATCTGGTTCTTCGTTGCTTCTGCCACTCCAACAGTCTTCTTGATCTTCAGCTTCGTTCCATGTTGCCCGGCCACTGACCAGGTTCCCCTCTTGACCTAAGGAATCACAACAGGAGGATTACTACGAATCCTCTTGTTTTCCTCCATCAGTCGCCATATCTCGAGCTTAGCAACCCTAAGTTCCTCCTTTAGCTGCTGGTAGAGGTGCTCAAGAGAGGACATTTTGGTTTAGATTCGCAGAGAGCACACCCAATTCCAGCCTAGTATTGTGATGCTGCAACACTGCCGGGCTGACGATGCTCTTCTAGGCGACATCCCCCCTCAAAGGAGTTCCTTGATGCCGTTGAGGCTCTTGAACCAAGGATTTGCACCTATCCTCACATTCCTTGGATCGAATCTGATTGCTGTGTGACCCTCCTATGGATTAAGTACTTCCAATATTATAATGATGATAATTAATAATAATAACAATAAAATAATTAATAATAATAAAATAATAACAAAATAATTGATAATAATAATAATAATAATAATAATAGTAATAATAATAATAATAATAATAATAATAATAATAATAATAATAATAATAATAATAATAATAATAATGATGATATTGTTATTAATAGTAATAATAATAATGTTAATAATTAATAATAATAATAATAATAATAATAATTAATAATAATACTAATTCATGTAACTCCACGAAGCAGTTCTAAGAGGATGAAAGTACGCTTGATTGGGCATCATGTGTTGCAACCGCAAGTACCGGAGATGTGGCAAGTACATTCTCACCTAGGAGATTAATTTGTTGTGGCGAGGTGTAGGGATTAAGGCGGTGAGGTGTGGGATTATGGCGGGATTCAGGGAGGATTGTGAGGGATTACCCGTGCCCTCCCTCCTTCATCTCTATGTTAATGTAGGAGCGTGACCTGCCTAGTGCAGATGGTGGGGGAGTAGGGAGGAGGGTGGGGAGCGTGGATGAGGGTGAGGGAGTAAAGAGGTGACTAGGGGTAGGAAATTAGGTAAGGGAGTTCAGAGTGTGTGTTAGGAGTAAGGGAGAGGAAATGATAAGAGAATAAGGGAATGCACACACAGTAGAGTAATGGAGGCAGGATCCATACATAGCTTTAAGAAGGGGTACGATAATGCTCTTGGAGCAGGGAGAGAGTGGACCTAGTAGTGAGGCGGGGACCAAGTGTCTGACTCAACCTCTGCAACCTCATATCGGTGAGTACACACTTCCTCGACCTTAAGAGGCAGTGATCATCAGAAACAGAGAGGAACTTCGCCAGTCTTCCCCAGAGCGTCAAGGGGCACATTAGTTCCCCTGGCTTCTAAATGTTTATTTTTCCACTATAATCTACCTTGTCCATAATTACTATCGCATTTGCTTTGTCTGTTTCGTAAGGTGAAGTCCAGGATCTTTCCTTAATTCACAGTATAACTTAAATCCTTGAAGACAGTTGTGTTGTAGAGGTGTGAGCTGTGCTCGCACCTCTATATTCTATCTTGTCCATAATTACTATCGCAAATGCGATAGTAATTATGGACAAGATAGATTATAGGGGAAAATAAACACGATATTAAGAGACAAGGAAACTCAGATGTAATGTTTGATACATGTTGAATATGGTATGAAATATCGACAAGTTGAAGATTAAGGCACATCATCTTTTCTGTACTTGACTGAAGAAGCCTACTATGTAGGCGAAACGTTTCAATAAAGATACCTAACTGTTGCATATGTGTCTTACCTAACAATAGTTGGGTATCTTTATTGATGAAACGTTTCGCCTACACAGTAGACTTTTTCAGTCAGATACAGAGGTGACAGGTGTAGTAGTGAACTGAAGATGATGTAATCAGTCCATCAACCTTGAAGAGACACAGTGTTACACAGGTATATGGGACATACTGGCAATATAGCCAGTATATGCGGCCATGTTTTATCACAAGATCTTTCCTCTCCACCGGTAAATTAAGCCGAAGATTACTTGGTCCCACGGAATTTTCATTTAAAGATAACTCCGTGTATTGAGTCTTTCCCCCTCGCTCTCTTTCTCTCTCTCTCCCTAGCTCACATCCTCCCCTAGTCTACCTTATCTACCCTTTACTCTTCTCGCTATCAATATTTGTTTTTTTTTTTCCTTGATGTAGTTCGCCTCTCTCTCTCTCTCTCTCTCTCTCTCTCTCTTCTCTCTCTCTCTCTCTCTCTCTCTCTCTCTCTCTACTCTTTTCTCTCTCTCTCACCCCTTCTTTACTTCTCTCATCCCCCTTTGCCTTTCCTTGTTCCCGAGATAAAGGTCTACGACTACAGTAAATGTTATACGTTTGTGACAAACTTAGCTTAGAGTGTTTATCAAGATTCTAAATACGACGTATGTCAGAACTGACCCAGAGTACGCAGTACCCTCCTGCAGCCCACACATGAACAAGGATATGTAGAGAGTAGAGAAAGTCTCAAGATTCATGGTAAGAGTGACTCTGAGCTGAGAGGCCTGACCTAGAAAAAGAGACTATAACTGAACTAGGCTACCTTAGGGGATAGAATCAAGGAAGACATGATAACAATATACAAGATACTCTGAAGGCTTCATCTATTACCGTTGTGGCTTAGCGCTTCTTTTTTATTATAATAATAATAATCTGAAGGCTTCATACGGCAGGCAGGGGAAGATTTGGTCTGGGATCATCGACAACTGGGCGTAGATAGAGGTTAAATAGGCGAAGAATTAAGACACGTCCAACATTTAGGAATCTTTATTACGGAAACGTTTCACCAGCCAGTGACTTCTTCAGTCCATTATAGAGACGAACGGTGGAAGATGAGGATGAGTTTGAGGTAATCAGTCCCTCAGCTGGCATCGATGTGTTCAGCCCATCATCTTGAGAAAAATACAGTATGAGCGGAGAAGTGGCTTGTATACTGTAAACAGGTGAGTTGAAACAGCAAGGGGTGGAGTCACTAGTGGAAAAATCCACTAGTATAAGTAGGTCATGTCTGTAGGTGAGGCAAGAGTGTAAGTATTCCCTGGATCAAGATCCCAAGATGTTGTTGTGTCTGACAAATATGATGTAAATGGTTTCGAAAACCGACAAGTTGGTTTTCTTAACCAGTTAAATGATACAAGTTAAATAGGCACAAGAACCGTAAAGAAACCAGGAAATACTGCACGTTTTCAGCTTGAGGGTCAGGAAATAGACCTACTTGCTCAGAGCCAATACACAGTTTTAAGGATATGTACGATGAAAACCCCCAGAACGAAAAATGAATACTTCCTATTCTCCAGCGCCTAGGGAATAGGAGGTAGGTTTGATTAGAGAAAGTGTAGAGTAGCTACGATTAATGAGATCAAAAGCCCTTTACCAGAATCAAGAGGCTAGTCTCAGAGTTAAGGGGAATGTCGTATGAGAGAGGGAGCTAGACCATTAGAGGAAAGAGATACTAGAGGCGACATGATAATAACGTACAAAATATTGAGAGGAATTGATAGGGTGGAAAGGGATAGATTGTTCGGGAAACAGGAATGTGAGAGCACAGCTGGAAGTTGAAAACATAGACGAGTCACAAGGATGTTAGGAAGTATTTCTTCAGTCACAGAGTGATTAGGATGTGGAACGATCTGAGCAATAGAGTAGTAGAAGCCCGATAAGTCTTTCTTAGCCAGGAGAGAGTGAACCAACATAGTGGCGGGACTAGGAGCTAAGGCTCGACCGCTATAACTATATATAGGTAAGTACATACGGGTGGTATGTACTTACCTATATATAGGTAAGTAGATACCACCCGTATGTGGTCTGTGTATTGCCATCATGGCAATACCACAGACAACATACGGTCTGTTGAGTTTAGGCACCATCCTAACCCTCCACCATATATTCATATAATGGTTTATTGTAATATATTATATTATATATATATATATATATTATATTATATATAATATATATATATATATATATATATATATATTATATACATATATATATATATATATATATATTATATATATATATATATATTTATATATATATATATATATATATTATGGATGTGGTCGGAGACAGCACTGTGAGCTTTCTTTGTCTTTGTCTGGCCAGGGACCTCTGTCCGGAACTTTGCCTTAGTCTGGCTAGGGAATTCTGTCCGGAATTTGGTGTTGGTTTGGTAGGAACTTTTGTCTGGGAGGGCTTCAAACATCTTATAATGTTTTGGATTTGAGCGATGATGTCCAAGAGGGAAGGGCATTTCAGAGTGTGACTTTGCCTGGCCTGCTCTGCTAGTGTTTCAAGTTTCTGAGGGACTCCATCAGATTTTGTTCTAATATCCAGATACATTTTACCCATTACATAGACATCAGCTGGTTGTGTACAAGGTTGTCCATCGGCCACTTCAGGAGCTGCGTATGGGAATCGTTCAGGATCAGGAGAAGGAAAACTCTCAATTATTTCCCCATTTCGTCTAGCTCTTCCAAAATCAATTATAGATAATTTATAATTACGATGGATCCTGAAACAATGACGTTATCAAGCTTGATGTCGTTATGTACGTATCCTTTGTCGTGAACTCTTGCACAGCCAATGCCAGCTTCAAGAAACTTCCAATTGCTTCTCTGGCCCCACAGTTGGCTAAAAATTTTCAAGAGTGTGTTTACACTCAAAGGGGGGGTTTACGGAGGCTGGGACATCCTTACACACTGCTACCAGCTCCAGACAGATATCGCAGTCTGGAAGTCTCCGTCCTGTATTTTCAAGAAGAAAATCAGACTTACCCAGTTTGACTAAATATTGAGTTCCACGGGTGTGTTTAGGTTGATAAGGTAGGCGTCGCCTGTCATCCCTCCTCCCATGTATTCCATTTTTCCGCCAAGTAGCGAGCTTCAAGCGGTCATACTTGAGGTGTTCAAACTGACTCTCGGAATTCATGATGAATAAGGAAAAACATTTAGTTCAAGTCTTATCTTATACATGTAATGAAATAAAAACAGGTATCTGAATAGCCTCACTTTGAATTAAAAATTTTGAAGTCCACGTTTGTTGTTTTGGTTTTTTAAAAAAGGTAAAAGGGGCCCTTATTTA
>NC_069414.1:39463573-39478174 GCF_026875155.1 Cherax quadricarinatus | reverse complement strand
CAAAAGGGAAAAATTTGTTTTCCTGTCGTATAAATATCCGTTGTGCAATCGCGAAAAAAAAAAAAAAAAAAAAAAAAAAAAAAAAAAAAAAAAAAAAAAAAAAAAAAAAGCAATTGCAACTTGTATAATTACAACCAATTCAGAGTCATGTACTTATATACCTATTATATTTATGTGACTCTGATGGGTTAGTATTATACCTCTTAAAAAATAATCTTATCAATTCAAATACACTTTTTAAATTACACCAAAGTGGTTGGGCCACTTACCTTTTATATCCTACCTCTCCCCCCCCCTCCAACCCTCTTCCAATATTTCCATCCTTACCCATCCTTCTTCCTTCCCCATCTTACCAAAGCTCTGGTCATTAGAAGCGAAGAAGCGAATATCCAACACATAATAAAAAAAATATCCAAAACGGTGGGGATCCTCTCCAAGATACGATACTACGTACCGCAAACTGCCCTTCTCACACTATACCATTCACTTATATATCCATACCTCACCTATGCTATCTGTGCTTGGGGTTCAACTGCAGCAACACACCTAAAGCCAATAATAACCCAACAAAAAGCCGCAGTAAGAATAATCACTAAATCCCATCCCTGGCAACACACCCCCCCACTCTTCATAGATCTAAACTTACTCCCTGTTCAGAACATCCACACTTACTACTGTGCAATCTATATCTACAGGACCTTAAATTCCAATATTAACCTTGACCTAAAACGCTTTCTTGATAGTTGTGACAGGATCCACAGGCATAACACCAGACACAAACATCTCTATGACATTCCCCTTGTTCGACTAAACCTTTACAAAAATTCAATGTATTTCAAAGGACCTAAAATCTGGAACACCCTACCTGAAAACTCTAGAACTACAAACACATTCATCACTTTCAAAACTAGAGTTAAAAAACATCTTATCTCCCTGATACACCCCGACAACTAACTACATGATAACCACCTGGCGGTTCACAATTACACTCACTCACCCACTGACTATAAACCCAGAAATACTAATCTTAATCTTAAAATAATAAATCCTAACTAGTCATAAGTTTGCTTATGATACTCCAATATAGACACTTTGTATTGTGCCAAAACAAAAGCATTCACATTGCTAAACTCACAAATTATGATGTAGTCACTTAGCCTTAATACCATAATCTGTAAGGATTTAATGTTAAGAATTAATCTAAGTCTGCTCGAAATGCCTAGCCATGCTAGGTGTCCTAGTGGCCCCCTCTGTAATTAGTATTTTATAACATGTAAACCACACAACACCCAAAACCTGTAAACCCCACATTGTAACCCTTATAGAGAATAAACTTGAATTGAATTGAATTGAATGCAGTGGTGGGTGAAAGGATTTGAGCAGCTCGTTTGTACAGTAGTGGTGGTACTTGGGTTTCATTCCTTGATTTGTTTTTTTAGAGAGTTAATAACCATGGTAACCTCAGTGGGCTCTGTTGGTGTAATATAGAGGGATGTTGAGAAGTTTCCATATAGATAATCATTAGGTCGGGCATTGGTAATTGGAATTTTACTGGCGAGATTTGATCCTCCGGCCTCTATCAGCAGGCCGGAGTTTTGGTTTAGTTAGTACAATATTCCTAGTTCTGTTCGGTTTTTGGTGCCCAGGATCTGAGTGAGTGTCTTCCAGGTCTTTTTAATATCTCTTCTCGTGTCAGTGAATCTATTAGAATACTATAGTTGTTTGGACTTTCTGATTAATTTGGTGAGGACCGACATACAGTGTTTGATGAATTCTTTAGTTATTAAGCCCCTTCTGTATTGTTTTTCACATTGATGTTTTCATATTGATGTATATTAGGATGGTGTTAATAAGCCAGCAGTGTTGTTCGTGATTATCTCCGCTTTAAGGGGCGAGAATGTTTATCCATATATGGTCAATTACGGTCGCACTCGGCTAGCTGACATCAATGACATACTACTATATAGAAAGCCGCTTGTTATGCAGAACATTTCGGGCAAATTAGGTCAGTTCTGTCCCAGGATGCGACCCACACCAGTTGACTAACACCCAGGTACCCATTTTACAGATGGGTGAACATAGACAACCGTGTAAATAAACACGCCCAATGTTTCTACCCTCGCCGGGAATCGAACCCGTACCTTGTGAAGCGAGAGCTTGAGCCACCAGGCCACGGGGCACCGTAACCAGATTATTCCACTTCCTGACAACTCTGTGACCGAAGAAATACTTCCTAACATCCCTGTGGCTCAGGTGAGTCTTCAGCTTCAAAATGTGACCCCTTGTTGTTGTGTCCCATCACTGGAACATAGTGGCTCTGTTCACCTTGTCGATTTCTCTCGGTATTTTAAATGTCGTTATCATATCCTCCCTGTCCCTCCTGTTGTCGGGCCGAGTTCCCTTAACTTCACCTCGCAGTACATGTCGTGTGTGTGCCTGTGTGTCTGTGTACTCATCTAATTGTAGTTGCAGGGGTCGATTCACAGCTCCTGGCCCCGCCTGTGTGTGTGTGCACCCATTATTCCTTATACTTAGTGAGATATATTTACACTGGGAGAGCCAAAGGTTCTCAATGGAAATTAGCCACTCTGCCCGGCTGTTTTAAATTATATTTGGTGATAATCTCTCTGAGGCTAATAATCCGAGTAAAGTTTTCTTTATTCCTCTTCATGCATACATACTGTAGTCCCCACAGGCTCATGTTTTAGATTAAGTATTTTCGTGAACTGGTTACCGATAGACATTAAACCCAATTAACCAACAATATCAAGGGCGCTAGCATATCTGACACCACTAATCCCAATGCAGAATCATTGTTTATGCAAGAATCAGATACTTGAAAAGTAATGTTGTCGTCTGGCTTTGCTGGAGGTTATACTGTAATAAAAAAAGCAGCTGGTCTAATTCCCCATGAAATTAAACCTTTCTTCTTTGGCGCATCATTTTGAGCCCTGAGAAAGACAGGTGGAGAACGTAGACCCATTGGCGTGGGCAACCCTCCGCCGCCTCGTTGCTGAAGCGGTTGTTTGAAGTATTCTCACAGAGACATGATGCTTCAACCAAACAAGTTTAGCTTTGCAGTCTCTCAAGAGGACAAAGTAGCGGTTCATGCGGTAAGTTCACATATCAGTAATCTACTTGAGATTACTGAAGTGTTAAAAATTGTACTAAGTATACATTTAATTTACTGAAAAGAGACGTTGTGTTAACTGTTCAAACATCCTACTCTAGGCGTCCCTTTCGTTGCAGCAGATACAGCAAGGAATTAGCGCTTAATGTTTGGGAAGCATGAATACACAACCCGTACATAGGAAAAAGAAACTGATAACGACCTCTCGGTCCGACTTGGACCATTAACTAGTCACACTAACACACGAAGGTAAGGGAACTAGTATATATGCGAGAGGAGGGCAGGAACGAAACAAAGAGAGAAGGAACATAGAAAGAAGTGCAGATAGTAGTGATAGATGTAATTCTGGTAGTGGAAGTAGTAGTAGTAGTAGTTGTAGCAGTAGGTAGGAGTACTGGTAGTGGCATGAAAAAGAGAAGGTGGAATGAAGCGAGGAAATATGAAGTCATTACGCCGATGAATGTTAAGGAAGGGGTTTCTCTCGTCCCATTTATCTGTATACCGGTTAGTGGACCCCTCAAGGAAGGTTCCTTGATGCTGGTGAGGGGCTCTTGATTTAGGGAATTGGGTTTGTGCTCCAGTTCCCTGAATTAAGCCTGAATATCTTCCACATCCCCCCACAGGCGCTGCATAATCCTACGGATTTAGTGCTCCCGTTGATCATAATAATAATAACTGGCTAGTGGAATGACTAGCAGATTGTCCAGTGAAACACATATCACAGACACACACACACACATACATACATAGTAGCTAGGATTCGACTTCAGTATCGACATACAGATTAGCACACACATATGTTTAGATGTACAATTGTACACACACATATACGCACAAATATTCACATATAGGTGTACACATTCGTGTACATTCACAGATACGTACACCTACACAAAATATAGTTCTAGGAATACCACAGTAGTGACCACGTTATCAGAAGAGTCTATTGTTGTATATGGGACGAGGGTTCTCTTGTTATCGTGACGGAGGTTGTGATGGTGGTGGTGGTGATTGTGGTAATGATAGTAGTAGTGGTGGAAGTAAGTGCAAGGAGTATTATATGTGATGATGTCTTAGAGACACACATGCGCTCTAGTCTGAGTGGAAGTGAAGGCTGAGCCTACTGCTCATATTCTAGAATAATAGTGAGTGCTTCTTTGAATATCAATCTCAGGAGATTATCGTATTCATTTAGCTTTATGTTATGTGAGGGTGCATGCTGTAGGATGTGTTAGCTTGGGCAGGCTCAACCACTTTATGAGAAGGTGCAGGGCATCCTGGGCATCTAGGTGGAGTATTCACTGCTACAACTTTCATAGATCCTCCAGTTTGTCTTCGAGAATTACATCATTGACATTAGTTCTGAGAGTGACTTCAACCTGGACACTATCAGAGGGAGCAATGATTGATCTTCCTGCTATTATAATAACCATATATATATATATATATATATATATATATATATATATTATATATATATATATATATATATATATATATAATATATATATATATATATACAAGGAATTCGCAAGAGCAGGCGAAATATACACAAACACTGTTTGTGTATATTTCGCCTGCTCTTGCGAATTCTTTGCATTGTTCAAATCTCTAGTAAGGGTGATGCATGCAGGGGATGAGATGAAAAGCTGTAAGCCTTCTCCCTGAAAGCTGGCTGCCTTGGGTCAAAGTCTAGTGCAAGCTGGACTCCAAGGTATTGTCCAATGTGGGTAGATTGGTAAAGCACTGCGTACCTTGTTCCAAGGTTCGTAGGTTCGAGTCTCCTTCATCCAGAGATCAGTGTTTGTATATATATATATATATATATATATATATATATATATATAATATATATATATATATAAAAATATGGAAGAAATAATAAAATGCGTGATTGCAAAATATGAAAAAAATATAAAATAAAACCTGAGTGCTTTCACACACATTTTCAGAGGAATAGCGTATGTGTGTCAGCACATGAAAGCACTCAGGTTTTATTTCCAATTTACACTGTGGTATTTACCCCCATCTATCCCCCCAGCCGAGCATCGAACCCAAGTTATTTATCCAGCCTCGAATGAAGCTAGGTAAATTCTCAGTGCCTTAGACCACTGCGCCACCATCCTTCAGAGGTCAGGCGTCCAGCAATTACACTAGACTTGCCACTCCTGACGCCAGCACATTCGTGACCGTGAACAGCTACAAGAACTGATTTCTTTCTCCTTCCATTTGGATACCTGTCTCACGAACAGTACACTTAATTACCAACATCACTACACTACACCATCATCAATAAACTACACTACCATCAATACTACACTAACATCACTATACGATACATCACTATACAGAGTACACCGCACTTTACTAATATAACTACACTACACAGCATATCATCACATCACCATTATAGTAATACCACAGTCACTGTTCCATTATACTACCATCTTAACACTACCACTACTAAAATGCATCACTATCACTAAAGTATACATGATCACTGCAAGGTGCTGCTATCACTACAATACACCGCTATCCACTACAATACCTCGCTATCACTACAGTATATACCTATAACTACAATACACCCCTTTCACACAATGCATCGTTATCACTACACTGAAGAATACTGCCATCACTGCACTATACCACCATACATTTACTATCATTAATACCCTGCAGTATCATCATTACACTGTACATCCATTATCGTATTTAATAACTGTCACTACACGTCTCCACCACTGCACTATAATTCCTAACTTACAAACACTATACTACTCAACTACACCACCAATAATATTATTCATCTTCACCTCACAATACTACATTTTCTCTTTACTAGTCATTTTCACGACACAAACCTGTCCAATTCCGCTTAATTCCGCACTTCACCTTTACCTCATAACTCGGCTCCCCTTTTCACAGCTATAATTGTCACAAATCTTAACAAAACTAACTTTAAAGCAGTAAGTGACTTCACTATATTTAACTTACTGGGATATGTGAGGCTATTCAGATACCTGTTTCTTATATTCATTTACATGTATAAGATTAGACTTTGACTAATTGTTTTTCTTATTCATCATGAATTCCGAGAGTCAGTTTGAACACCTCAAGTATGACCGCTTTGAAGCTCGCTACTTGGCAGGAAAAATGGAATACATGGGAGGAGGATGACAGGCGACGCCTACCTTATCAAACCTAAACACACCCGTGGAACTCAATATTTTAGTCAAACTGGGTAAGTCTGATTTTCTCTTGAGAAATACAGGACGGAGACTTCCAGACTGCGATATCTGTCTGGAGCTGGTAGCAGTGTGTAAGGATGTCCCAGCCTCCGTAAACACCTTTGAGTGTAAACACACTCTTGAAAATTTTTAGCCAACTGTGGGGCCAGAGAAGCAATGGAAGTTTTCTTGAAGCTGGCATTGGCTGTGCAAGAGGTTCACGACAAAGGATACGTACATAACGACATCAAGCTTGATAACGTCATTGTTTCAGGATCCATCGGTAATTATAAATTATCTATAATTGATTTTGGAAGAGCTAGACGAAATGGGGAAATAATTGAGAGTTTTGCTTCTCCTGATCCTGAACGATTCCCATACGCAGCTCCTGAAGTGGCCGATGGACAACCTTGTACACAACCAGCTGATGTCTATGCAATGGGCAAAATGTATCTGGATATTAGAACAAAATTTGATGGAGTCCCTCAGAAACTTGAAACACTAGCAGAGCAGGTCAGGTAAAGTCACACTCTGAAATGCCCTTCCCTCTTGGACATCATCGCTCAAACCAAAACATTATAAGATGTTTGAAGCCCTCCCAGACAAAAGTTCCTACCAAACCAAAACCAAAATTCCGGACAGAATTTCCCCAGCCAGACTAAGGCAAAGTTCCGGACAGAGGTCCCTGGCCAGACAAAGACAAAGAAAGCTCACAGTGCTGTCCCCGACCACATCCATATATATATATATATATATAATATATATATATATAATTATATATATATATATAATATATAAAATATATATATATGTATATATATATATATATATATATATATATATATATATATATATATATATATAATATATATATATATATATATATATTACAATAAACCCAATTTATATGAATATATGGTGGAGGGTTAGGATGGTGCCTAAACTCAACAGACCGTATGTGTCTGTTGTTTCCATTGCCACATACGGTGGTATCTACTTACCTATATATAGGTAAGTACATACCACCCGTATGTACTTACCTATATATAGTTATAGCGGTCGAGCCTTAGCTCCTAGTCCCGCCACTATGTTGGTTCACTCTCTCCTGGCTAAGAAAGACTTATCGGGCTTCTACTACTCTACTGCTCAGGTCGTTCCACATCCTAATCACTCTGTGACTGAAGAAATACTTCCTAACATCCTTGTGACTCGTCTATGTTTTCAACTTCCAGCTGTGCTCTCACATTCCTGTTTTCCGAACAATCTATCCCTTTCCACCCTATCAATTCCTCTCAATATTTTGTACGTTATTATCATGTCGCCTCTAGTATCTCTTTCCTCTAATGGTCTAGCTCCCTCTCTCATACGACATTCCCCTTAACTCAGAGACTAGCCTCTTGATTCTGGTAAAGGGCTTTTGATCTCATTAATCGTAGCTACTCAAACACTTTCTCTAATCAACCTACCTCCTATTCCCTAGGCGCTGGAGAATAGGAAGTATTCATTTTTCGTTCTGGGGTTTTCATCGAAACATATCCTTAAAACTGTGTATTGGCTCTGAGCAAGTAGGTCTATTTCCTGACCCTCAAGCTGAAGACGTGCAGTATTTCCTGGTTTCTTTACGGTTATTGTGCCTATTTAACTTGTATCATTTAACTGGTTAAGAAACCAACTTGTCGGTTTTCGAAACCATTTACATCATATTTGTCAGACACAACAACATCTTGGGATCTTGATCCAGGGAATACTTACACTCTTGCCTCACCTACAGACATGACCTACTTAACTAGTGGATTTTTCCACTAGTGACTCCACCCCTTGCTGTTTCAACTCACCTGTTTACAGTAACAAGCCACTTCTCCGCTCATACTGTATTTTTTCTCAAGATTGATGGGCTGAACACATCGATGCCAGGCTGAGGGACTGATTACCTCAAACTCATCCTCATCTTCCACCGTTCGTCTCTATAATGGACTGAAGAAGTCACTGCGGGTGAAACGTTTCCGTAATAAAGATTCCTAAATGTTGGACGTGTCTTAATTCTTCGCCTATTTAACCTCTATCTACGCCCAGTTGTCGATGATCCCAGACCAAATCTTCCCCTGCCTGCCGTATGAAGCCTTCAGATTATTATTATTATAATAAAAAAGAAGCGCTAAGCCACAACGGGTATATAGATGAAGCCTTCAGAGTATCTTGTATATTGTTATCATGTCTTCCTTGATTCTATCCCCTAAGGTAGCCTAGTTCAGTTATAGTCTCTTTTTCTAGGTCAGGCCTCTCAGCTAGAGTCACTCTTACCATGAATCTTGAGACTTTCTCTACTCTCTACATATCCTTGTTCATGTGTGGGCTGCAGGAGGGTACTGCGTACTCTGGGTCAGTTCTGACATACGTCGTATTTAGAATCTTGATAAACACTCTAAGCTAAGTTTGTCACAAACGTAAAACATTTACTGTAGTCGTAGACCTTTATCTCGGAACAAGGAAAAGGGAAAGGGGGATGAGAGAAGTAAAGAAAGGGGTGAGAGAGAGAGAGAAGATAGAGAGAGAGAGAGAGAGAGAGAGAGAGAGAGAGAAGAGAGAGAAAAGAGAGAAAAGAGAGAGAGAGAGGCGAACTACATCAAGGAAAAAAAAAACAAATATTGATAGCGAGAAAGAGTAAAGGGTAGATAAGGTAGACTAGGGGAGGATGTGAGCTAGGGAGAGAGAGAGAAAGAGAGCGAGGGGGAAAGACTCAATACACGGAGTTATCTTTAAATGAAAATTCCGTGGGACCAAGTAATCTTCGGCTTAATTACCGGTGGAGAGGGAAAGATCTTGTGATTAAAACATGGCCGCATATACTGGCTATATTGCCAGTATGTCCCATATACCTGTGTAACACTGTGTCTCTTCAAGGTTGATGGACTGATTACATCATCTTCAGTTCACTACTACACCTGTCACCTCTGTATCTGACTGAAAAGTCTACTGTGTAGGCGAAACGTTTCATCAATAAAGATACCCAACTATTGTTAGGTAAGACACATATGCAACAGTTAGGTATCTTTATTATGAAACGTTTCGCCTACATAGTAGGCTTCTTCAGTCAAGTACAGAAAAGTTGATGTGCCTTAATCTTCAACTTGTCGATATTTCATACCATATTCAACATGTATCAAACATTACATCTGAGTTTCCTTGTCTCTTAATATCGTGTTTATTTTCCCCTATAATCTATCTTGTCCATAATTACTATCGCATTTGCGATAGTAATTATGGACAAGATAGAATATAGAGGTGCGAGCACAGCTCACACCTCTACAACACAACTGTCTTCAAGGATTTAAGTTATACTGTGAATTAAGGAAAGATCCTGGACTTCACCTTACGAAACAGACAAAGCAAATGCGATAGTAATTATGGACAAGGTAGATTATAGTGGAAAAATAACATATTAGAAGCCAGGGGAACTAATGTGCCCCTTGACGCTCTGGGGAAGACTGGCGAAGTTCCTCTCTGTTTCTGATGATCACTGCCTCTTAAGGTCGAGGAAGTGTGTACTCACCGATATGAGGTTGCAGAGGTTGAGTCAGACACTTGGTCCCCGCCTCACTACTAGGTCCACTCTCTCCCTGCTCCAAGAGCATTATCGTACCCCTTCTTAAAGCTATGTATGGATCCTGCCTCCATTACTCTACTGTGTGTGCATTCCTTATTCTCTTATCATTTCCTCTCCCTTACTCCCTAACACACACTCTGAACTCCCTTACCTAATTTCCTACCCCCTTAGTCACCTCTTTACTCCCTCACCCTCATCCACGCTCCCCACCCTCCTCCCTACTCCCCCACCATCTGCACTAGGCAGGTCACGCTCCTACATTAACATAGAGATAGAGGAGGGAGGGCACGGGTAATCCCTCACAATCCTCCCTGAATCCCGCCATAATCCCACACCTCACCGCCTTAATCCCTACACCTCGCCACACAAATTAATCTCCTAGGTGAGAATGTACTTGCCACATCTCCGGTACTTGCGGTTGCAACACATGATGCCCAATCAAGCGTACTTTCATCCTCTTAGAACTGCTTCGTGGAGTTACATGAATTAGTATTATTATTAATTATTATTATTATTATTATTGTTATTAATTATTAACATTATTATTATTACTATTAATAACAATAATCATTATTATTATTATTATTATTATTATTATTATTATTATTATTATTATTATTATTATATTATTATTACTATTATTATTATTATTATTATTATTATCAATTATTTGTTATTATTTTATTATTATTAATTATTTTATTGTTATTATTATTAATTATCATCATTATAATTATTGGAAGTACTTAATCCATAGGAGGGTCACACAGCAATCAGATTCGATCCAAGGAATGTGAGGATAGGTGCAAATCCTTGGTTCAAGAGCCTCTCAACGGCATCAAGGAACCTCCTTTGAGGGGGATGTCGCCTAGAAGAGCATCGTCAGCCCGGCAGTGTTGCAGCATCACAATACTAGGCTGGAATTGGGTGTGCTCTCTGCGAATCTAAACCAAAATGTCCTCTCTTGAGCACCTCTACCAGCAGCTAAAGGAGGAACTTAGGGTTGCTAAGCTCGAGATATGGCGACTGATGGAGGAAAACAAGAGGATTCGTAGTAATCCTCCTGTTGTGATTCCTTAGGTCAAGAGGGGAACCTGGTCAGTGGCCGGGCAACATGGAACGAAGCTGAAGATCAAGAAGACTGTTGGAGTGGCAGAAGCAACGAAGAACCAGATAACTACTGTGGAAACTTCCAACCCATTTTCGGTGCTACCCGACGAATGTGGGTTGTCTACTGGAAATGTCACAACGAGCACCAAGGAAGCATTGGGAGATGAGAGTGAATCGACATCCTTTGAAACCCCAACGAAGACCATCGAGAACGTCCCGACGAACTCCGCCAGTGAAGGTAATAGCATTGTTTAGTTGGGCCCAGGTTAAGTTTATGGATAGGGCTTTTTGTCTTAGAAACAGGAGAGGAGGCAGAGGGTATGTTTTCCTAGGGCTGGGATGGGGATATTGTTAGCTGTCTGGACATTATCATGAAGGGTAATGGGAGCAATCCTATTATCTGCCTCAGTGCTGGAGGCAATGATGTTGGCAGACATAGGAGTGAAGACCTGATTAGCAGGTATAGGACAGCAATAGAGATAATTAGGAAGAAGGGTGGGAACTCTGTGATATGTGGCATTTTGCCCAGGAGAGGAGTTGGAAATGAATGGTTGTCCAGGGCAACTGGTGTCAAATGCTGGCTGGACAAACACTGTCAGGAAAATTCAGTAACATTCATAGACAACTGGGACCTCTTCTATGGTAGAAATGACATGTATGCCAGGGATGGGGTTCACTTATCTAGGTTTGGGGTGGGAGCACTGGCCAAAGCAGTGAGGGAGCTGTTAGGTCTTAAACTAGAAATAGATAGTGGTATGGGTTTTTGTGGAAAATCAATGAATTCTCAGCGTAGCGACAGCCTGAGTTTCAGGAAAACCAGTAATAGGCAGAATGAGGTAGAGTTATTGGTGAATATTGGAAACCCAGTGGCACTAGGTGACAATGACAGTAATAGGTATAGTGGAGGAACAGAAATCAGCAGGAAGAGAAAAGAGAAGGGAGTTTTTTAAACATATTTTGTACTAACACGTAGTGCGAGAAATAAGATGGACGAATTGAGATTAGTTGCAAGTGCCGGTAACATTGATGTTTTTGCCATAACTGAGACGTGGTTTAATATGAAAAATCGGGACATGCCTGCTGAATGTCACATTCAGGGTTTTAAATTGTTTCAAGTAGATAGAAACATTGGTAAGGGGGTGGGGTGGTACTCTATGTCCGAGATCGTTTAAATTGTTGCATAAAAAAAGGTATAAAGTCTGAAATAACACATACAGAGTCTGTCTTGATAGAATTTTCAGAGGGGTATGAAAAATTTATTTTAGGAGTGATATACCGTTCCCCAAACTTAGATTGGGACTTGAGGACTTTTTAACCCAAACTCAACCTATCAGAAAAGGGGCAAATACATTTTCAATGTTGAAAAAAGAAAGGTTTCCTGAAGCTCGGGTGCCCATAACCTTAGCATTTAATTTTAAAAAGGGAGAACTTAACCATAAAAATTTGCAAAACCCCTTTGGGGGGGTTTATGGAAAGCCACAATCATCCCCCAAAACAGCAAAAACCCAAGCGAAACGTAAAAAGGCCCAAACAAAATTACCGGAATTTTTATATAAAGAATGAAAAGAAAACAAAAGTCCAAGGTTATACAAACAGCTTTATACACAAAATAAGGCCTCACCTAGATTATGCACTTAATTTTGCCCTCCATTTTAAAAAGGGATTAAATTTCCGTTAAAAAAAAAATCACGAGAATGCCCAAATTTAAATACCTAGCTTTAGAAATAAACCTTATAAAAAGTTTGAAGACTCTAATTTACTTTCACTTGAAAGGGACGAAACTGAGGGGGGGACATGACAAAAGTGATAATGGAAAGGCTTTTTAATAAAGGGGATATAAATAAGGTTTTGGAGGAAAATTTTCCCAAAAGGAAGAATCCGCAATAAACCCCAAAAAGGGACATTTATTCCATAAAAAGGGAAAATTTTTATCGAATAGAAATGACCCCAAAGAATGAATAATGGGCTCAAATATTTTTTAGGACAAAAAAAAAAATTTTATATGCGTATCAAAAGGGGGAGGCATTTTAGGAACAGTATATTTTGAAAAATTAAAGGAATTTTAAAAAAGGGGATAAGAAAAGCAAAAAACCCGGGCAAAAAATTTAAATTTGGGCTAGGGTTTTCGAAAACTAACCCAAGAAGTTTTTTTTCCAGGTTTTTAGAACCCAAAAATTAGAGATAAGAAAAGGGCCCCCTAAAAAAAACTCTGGGCATCTTTACTGACAAGGGGAATGAAATGTTCTCTATCTTAAAAAATTTTTTTCTAAACGGTTTTTTACTCCGGGAAAACACTGACCAAAAATCCCAGTAATTAATTTTTATAGGGGTTTGAAGATGATAAATTATGCAATTCCAGTCATAGCGAAATGGTTATCAAACAGATGACCGTTAAAGCAAAATAAATCCCCGGGCCCTAAAACTTTTTTAAAGGTTCAAAAGGTGAAAATGGAACTCTGGGGAACCTTTAACTTTTATTTTTAATTTATCTCTTCCAACAGGTGAGTCCCTGGTATGTGGAAGATGGCTAATGTAACCCTATTTTTAAAAGCAGGGGACAAGTCGTTACCAAAAAAAGTCCCGCCCAATAAGCCAACCTCATTGTGGGCAAATACTAGAGTCAATTTGCTGAAAATATAAGAAGTATCTCGATAAGCAAATTTGATTAATATACTCACATTTTTCACCAGGGGCCCCTTTCCCTCCTAACTAATTTATTAACCTTCTTCACCAACGCTTTGAGGCCGTTGATCGGATAAAAAATTCATTTGTTTATTTGATTTTAGAAAGGGCTTTTGAAGAGTCCCACATCAAGACTGTTGAAGAAAGGGGCTGCTCTGGTATTGGGGGGAAAAAATGCTTCATGGATCAGTCATGGCCACTAATGGGAAAGCAAGAGTGTGATAAATGGGGTTAAATCTGAGAGGGGATCGTAAAAAGTGCGTTCCGCAGGGATCGTTTTAGGCCCATTGTTGTTTATTTATTATAAACGCCCTTGACGGGAAAAATTACTAGTGACATAAGAAAAAATTTGCTGATGACACGAAGACAGTAGGGTAATCCATTCAGATGTTGATGTCGAACTCAGGAGGATTTAACAAACTCAATTGTGGTTAGATAGTAATAAAATTGGGAAATTACCGACAAAAATTTTAAAGTAAAAAGGCACAAGGGAACTAAAGTGACTTTTTTTTGTGGCAAATTTTCGCTCTCCAGGGAAATTTGCAAGCCGTTACAAATAGACATGGACACAGAGGGGAATATAGGCTCAGAGGAGGTGCAATATATGATAGTGCAGTAGTAGTAGTAGTATGATATAAGTGTAGAGTAGAGTAGTATAATACAATATGATAGAACAATTAACTTTACAGATAAAAGGATGTAAAAGCTATTTTTGGGAAAAAAAATAGGGTTTGACAAATATTTCTATTGGGGGGCTGGGAAAAAGGCAGCCTGTTTTAATGTTCTTCTCTGAATGTGCTTGTGTAGTATTTAAAAGGGGAAGACTATGTGATGGGGGGGTTTAC
>NC_069414.1:39453573-39461073 GCF_026875155.1 Cherax quadricarinatus | reverse complement strand
GAAAGTCCTCCCAGCTCAGGTTGAACTACTGAAGTCTCCAGCTCAGGTTGACACTACTGAAGTCTCCCAGCTTCAGGTTGACACTACTGAAGTCTCCCGCCTCAAGGTTGACACGACTGAAGTCTCCCAGCTTCGGTTGACACTACTGAAGTCTCCCAGCTCAAATTAACACTACTGAAGTCTCCCAGCTCAGGTTGACACTACTGAAGTCTCCCAGCTCAGGTTGACACTATGAATTCCTCCCACTCAGGTTGACACTAACTGAAGTCTCTCCCCAGCTCAGGTTGACACTACTGCGTCTCACCAGCCTCAGGTTAACACTACGAAGTCTCCCAGCTCAGGTTGACACTTTACTGAAGTCTCCCCAGCTCAGGTTGACACTACTGAAGTTCCCAGCTCAGGTTACACTACTGAAGTCTCCCTCCCAGCTCAGGTTGACACTACTGAAGTCTCCCAGCTCAGGTTGCACTACTGAAGTCCTCCCATATCAGTTGACACTAACTGAAGTCCTCCCAGTCTCAATTAACACTACTGAAGTCTCCCAGCTCAGGTTAGACACTACTGAAGTCTCCCAGCTCAGGTTGACACTACTGAAGTCTCCCAGCTCAGGTTGACACTACTGAAGTCTCCTCCCATCTCAGGTTGACACTAACTGAGTCTCCCAGCTCAGGTTGGACCTACTGAAAGTCTTCCAGCTCAGTTGGACACTACTGAAGTCTCCCAGCTCGGTTGACACTTCTGAAGTCACCCAGAGCTCAGGTTGACACTGCTGAAGTCTCCCAAGCTCAGGTTACACTAACTTGAAATTCCCCAGCTCAGGTTGACACTTCTGAAGTCACCCCAACTCAGGTTTGACACTGCTGAAGTCTCCCAGCTCAGGTTGACACTACTGAAGTTTTCCCCAGCTCAGGTTTGACACTTCTGAAGTCACCCAGCTGCAGTTGACACTAACTGAGTCTCGTCTCCCAGCTCTAGGTTGACACTTCTGAAGTCAACCCAGCTCAGGTTGACACTACTGAAGTCTCCCAGCTCAGGTTGACACAAGTACATGTACATGGTATACATTCCTAGCTGATATCAATGACAAACTACTATTTAGAAAGCCCCTTGTTATGCAGAGCATTTCTGGCAAATTAGGTTAATTTTGTCCCAGGATGCGACCCACACTAGTCGACTAACACTCAGGAACCTATTTTACTGTTAGTTGAACATGGACATGCAGATGTCTTAAGGCAACACGTCCTAATGTTTCCACTCGTACCGGTGATCGACCCCCGGACGTCAGTGTGTGAGCTGAGCGCGCTATCAGTCGAGCTGCGGGACGATGTATGAAACCTCTCCTATAAAAATGGAATACGATAGGGAAACACGGCTAGCTTTTGTTTCCACTACATAACTATCTTACAGAGTAGTACAGCTGCACACTAGAAGTGTTCCCACTACATAACTATCATACAGAGTACAACAGCAAAACTAGAAGTGTTCCCACTACATAACTATCATACAGAGTACAACAGCACACTAGAAGTTTCCCACTACATAACTATCATACAGAGTACAACAGCACACTAGAAGTGTTCCCACTACATAACTATCATACAGAGTACAGCAGCACACTAGAAGTGTTCCCACTACATAACTATCATACAGAGTACAGCAGCACACTAGAAGTGTTTTCCCCACTACATAATATCATAAAAAGCACAACAGTACACTAAAGTGTTTTCCACTATGCAACTAAGTGTTTCATCGTGTTTTTAAATTACGAACTTTTCGGTATTGTAATTACTTTTAACATGAAGTAAAGTTATTTTTTTTAAGGTTTGGTTAGGCTTCGTTAGGATGAAATGTTGTAAACTAGCCTAGTACCCTACAAATCAACCATAGAGTTGTGCGAGGCACGAGGGGGGTTTGGCCCCTTTTCTAGGGAAGGGGAAGGGAAAAAGGACCCCTGGATGGAGTTTAATGGGAAGGGGCTGTGGAAAATACGATTTTTTTTTCCAGAAATTCAGTATTTATATGTAAATAGGGGCCATATGATTTAAAAATATTTTATGTATAGAAAACGGAAACCCGCATCTGCAGACGAGATACCCATCTTGGTTTGAATGTGTACAACGGTGTAATGGGAAGGGAAATTTTTGTGCTCTAGGGGTTAAAAATTGGGGCTGCCCCTTCAAATGGGGGAGGGGAAGGTTGGAATGTTTCCTCATAACTTGAGTTTCGACGAGGAAAAGACGCTCCGGAACCTCAGATAAGCTCTCAAATTTGTGTAAAATTCTGGCCGTGTTTTCATAAATTTGTTAGTGGGGTTTTTTCTGAGTATGAACAATTTTAAATACCATAAAATTTTGGTGAGTGTATTAAAATTTTTTCCCTTTGTAGTAATTGTGTTTAAAAAAAAATTTTTTTTTTAAATACAGTCCACAAATTTAAAAAATTTTCCGAATTCCGATAAAAAATTTTATTTAATTAATGGCCCCAAAAAACTTGGGTTATGCAGTGGTAGGTATCAAAGGGGGGATTTTTTTTGCCCCGGGTGCCCCCAAATTCTATTTCTATGAAAACACTGATAAATAATAATGATCTTTTTAAATTTTTTACTGTTATTACAAATTATTTAAATTTCAGAAAAAAGCAATTTTCCAATTTTAATTTTGCCCATTGGCCCTCATTAAACCGGAGGTAATAGTGAAGTCTTTAAATTATTAATTTATTTAAATAATTTATGTGGAATGCAGAAGGAGGTGGATGTTAAGCTCACAAATTTACTAATGTGTAGTGGATTTAATAATTACAAATTAATTTTGATAAGCTAACCAAGTTGGTAAGTTTATATTAATTTGTAAATAAATTTGATAAAAAATTTTGGCCAAGATTTATATCAGTGTATGTGTAATTGATAAGACAAGTGGGGTAAAGTTTATATTGTGTAAAATAATTTTGCATGCCAAATTCTGGCAAGGTTTTAAATTTTTTGTAAAAATTTAAATTTATAACCCTTTTTGGGCCCAGATTTTTTTCAGTTATGTGAAAAATTGAAAAGCCATATGTACAATTATTAATGTGATTTTAAATTTTTTTGCTATCCCAAAATTTCGGGAAAGGTTTTTATTTAATTTGTTAATATTAATTTTGTGAGCCAAGTTGTAAAATACATTAAAATTTATATTGTACATTAATTGCAAAGTCAGGAGCTGGATTTATTAAAAGGAAAAAGTTGTACTATTTCCTTTAAAGTACATAATTTTTGTAAAAAAATCAGGTTATTAAGGGAATTTAATACTTGCATCATGGCTAAATTGGGGGAAAATTAAATGTAGAAGACAAACAGGAATAAGAGCAAAAAAAGATCTCTGCAGCTAAAAAGGGTCATGTAACAAAAGCATAAAATAAATTTTTGGGAATTAATGAATCAAAAAAGTGAATATGAGATTTAAAATTGTATTTGTGTTTTGGGTATAGATAGATTCATAAAAATTTAATATTCAACAAATAAAAGGAGATTAATGTAAATGGAGATGAGACGAATATGATCTCATGATTAATCAGTATTATAATTAGCTCATAGGGGAAAAGTTTCTTTCTGTAAAGTCGGGTAAAATTAATTAAAAATGTTTAAACCAGGCATTTTGGTCATTTGCTCTAACAAATAATATGTCTCGCCAAAACCCCCAGAATTGTTTGCCTGTTTTAAACCCCTGGAGAAAATTGGGAGGAATTTTGGGTAAATTTTTTAAAAGAGCTGTGCAGACAGGAGTGACCACCGGTAAAAAATTTATTTTCCCCAAAGGACAGGAAAAGGGGAGATGCTCCTTTCCAACAACCCTTTCCCAATGTAGATATTCTTAAAAGGGAAAGCAGTTGATTTTTGGGGCATTATGGAAATTAGAACAAAGTAGGTTGGGATCTAGTAAATATCATTTTTAATTTTAAAAATCTCCAATCACACTTAAAAAGGTTTTAAGCAGTTTAGAGTTAAACTGGGAGCACTCCAAAACTTTAAGTAATAAATAATTGGGGAATCAGAGGGTTTTTGAGTCCATGTACGAAAAAAATTAAGCTGAAAAAACACTGATAAATCTCGAAAAAATACACAAGGGTTATTTTTGGTCGGGGAAATAAACTAGGTCAAAGAATTGATTGTGCAGTTGCAGACCAGCCAACCAATCTTTTAAAAGATCACCATGAAAACTCTGAGGTTTCTTCAATTTTCCCAAAAAGGGGAAAAAATTATCCCAAGTTAAAATCAAAATTCATTTCCAAAAAGGGGTTACATGGGGGCAAAAACAAGGAGCGGGAATCAAAATAATGATTCTCCATGGGTAAGAAGAATAAGTACCCCCTAAGAGTAGCCCGTTAATAAAAAACAGTCAGAGGGAAAAGAGAGATTGTCTTTTCGGGGAAGGGGACTCATTTTTAAGAATTGCAATATACAATTCATGGAATGATAAAATTGAAAAAATTGGAGGAACTTGACAGATTTAATTTTTAGGGAATCACACTTAAAGGATTGGGTTTTGCCAAAAAAAACTTCTGTTATAAAGTCAAAAAGAAGACACCATAATCTGTGTAAAGGGCTATATGATAATGTTGATAATTTTTGATAATTTGACAAACCTGACACAACAGTACTAATGTAAAAATTGTGCTAATGTTAATAATGATGTTTTTCTGAAGTCCTTACCTGTTTTTTCAGGTAAAAATTGATGAAAAAAGGCATAAATCAAAAAATGTAACTGCATTTTTGGACGGGATCCGCGACTTTCAAAAACGTAAATGTCTTTATGGTTATGAGGACAGATGGGGGATCCCCCAACTTTAAAAATTTTTCTGGTTTTCCTCGGATAAAAGGGCTCAAATTTTATGACACTGTTTATGAATGTCAGGTTTGGGCAATGAAAAAAACGGTTAAAGCAGTAATGTGTAGACTTCCAGAGAAAAAAATTTCGTAGGGCTTTTAAAGCTACAAAAAAATTTCACAAATTAATTTAGCACCTTCTGGGGTAAGGAGATTTTGAGGGCCCCCTAAAATTTTGATAGGTTGTGATATTATGCCTCCTTTGTAAAGGGTATGGTAAAGAAAAGTGGGGGACCCTTTTGAAGAGCTGGAGGCCCGTAAGAGGGGGGGATTTTCCCGAAATAATTCATGACTGAGGAAACTCAAATACCATAATGTGTGCTTTTCATGAAGCGTGCCCCGTAAATTTTTCAAGAGATGGGGTTGGCAGTCTAAAATTGTGGGGGAAATTTGACAGCATTGGAAAAAGAAATGAAAAGTCCCGACGATTCTTTTTCCAAGAACAATACTGGGGATGTAAAATTTTAAACTGGACAATACTGGGACGCTTCCGTGGGGATGAACCATCCAGAAGCCCACTAATTACAGAATGGCATTTGGGCAATTTTAAAGGGGAGCTCCGCGAAGGTAAGACCCGAATTGTTAAAAGCCAAAATGTATAAGCTGGCAGTTAATTAATAAATTTTAGAAGGGACCCCCTTTAGCAAGCCAAAATTTTGTCACTGTTTGCCACATCAAAATAAGAAGGATTCAAAGACCATCCTTGAGAATTGGTTTAATTGTGTGCCAGGGGTTTTAAAAAAAACCAGTTTAAAGGACTGTTTTTATGACAGGTCCGTCGTTGAGGAAAAAAAATTTGGAGAATTATTAAATTTAGAATAAAGAATTTTTCCTTTTCGGTTACAAAGTAAAGCTTTCCCAAGAGTGGGGTTTACAAGAGGTGACCCGGGATTGTACCTGCTTTTAGGCCGAGAACCCAGTGACCCCCTTAGCCCCCTGAAAAAATTTTTCTTAGGAGCGTATTATTTGGTGCTACATCCCGTCCCTTTTCCCACTTTTAAGTGACGATAAATGCCCCCTTAAAAGTATAAAAAAAAAAAAATCCATTGAGTAAATAAGAGCAAACAATTTTATTTTACAATTCCTGGGTTTGACGTCAATGAGAGGAACGTTTAAAATTAGGAGAGGGTAAAAAAATAATGCAAAGTCAATAGCCTTGAGAGAATGAAAGAATTCTCCAAATTAAGGACAAATAATAAAGATTGCGCTGGAGATGAAGTGCCAAAAGTAGTAATGTATTGGGTTTTTTAAATTGGGGGTACTGAGGGATTTGTAATTTTAAAACCCAATAATTACAGTATCCAAAAATTAACTAAGAGGGGTTTTGCTTCTGAAGTTTCAAATGTTTTGATCCACTAGGTTTTGTGCCACCCCCTTTTTAAGAGGGAAATTATTAAATTTGGAACATGGAAACTTTAAAAGTGTTTTGGGTGAAAAACTCCCCAGGGAAATTTATTAAAAAGGGGGGTGAAATTAAAAGGTATTATGAAAAAAAAAACCTGTTGGAGTTCCCGCAGGTGGCCAATCCAAATGGGAAAAAAGTACTCCCCAAATTTTTTTATGCTTCAAAAAATTTGGGATAGGGCAGTTTTACTTCCAAAGTAATATGTTATTTCTCTTGTTTTGTCAAGGCTAAAATGTCCCCAATTAAAAACGTACCTTTCCTCAGTTGGAATTAAAACCCCTTTTTAAAAGGGGTGTCAAATTAGCTAATTATAAAAAAATAAGTTGCAGGGATAAATTAGCGACACTGTAATTTGGGCTGAAATGAGGTATCCTTAAATGGATTCGTAATGGAAAAAAAAAATTTTTGTACGTACAAAACAGAGTCGCTGAAATTAAAAAGATGCAGAGAAAATAATAGTTTGGGCAGCAATTTAACATTTAACAATTTCCCGGTGAGGGGAATCCAGCGATTCTTGTTCGGGTTTTCCCTTTTCGAAATTTGTAAATCTGATCATGGTTAAAAAACCGAGTTGGTGGTAAATAAAGCAAATTTGGCCTGTACAAAAGACGTATATTGCCCTGTTTTAAATTACTTTGGGGCCACCCACCAATAGTTTGTCCCCTTTTTTTATCCCCTTTATAAAAAAAGGTATTCTTCTTTTTCCCAAACTTCAAAATAATTTTTGGTGTTTTTAAAATTTTTTAAAAAGGGGAAAATTTTATTTAAGTTTTACATCCTTTTAAAAATTTGGAAAAAAGGGGTACAGGAAGAAAAAATGGAAATGAGATTAAATTGGATGGAAAGGGAAAAATTTTAAAAAGGGTTTTAAAATAGAAAATTGGGGCTGTATTTAGGAACAAGTAATTTTGGTCAAGGTAGGTACAAAATGCTATTGGGTGATTTCTAAACACCCTATCTTACTGCCAAAAATCTCATCTAACAATTTAATTGTTCTAAAAGCCCCATAAAAAAGTAATGCAGGTGGGGTACAAAACCTTAAATTGTATTGGGAAACTTCTGGGTTCCCCAAGGACGGGAAATGTAAAAAAAAGGGGGATTAAATCTTGTGTAATATGTGCCCTGTGGGTGCCAGATCCATATGTACCCAGGTCCCCCCATTGCCAAGGGGGATGTACAATTAGTGAAACATTTGATGTAACAGGTGTAGACTATAGGGTCCAAATTTTTAAAT